>JBBELK010000429.1:3000000-3380558 GCA_037783545.1 Henricia sp. BOLD:AAB3569 | reverse complement strand
TCATACTCATCATCCCTTTCAATATTTCAAATGTGGCGCAGCACATATAGTTGCATTAGTTGCAGAGTTTATCATCAATATTAAAGGCACAGGCTCGTCAGCAATGCGCGCCCGCCAAATTCGTGCTCGAAACACGCAGCTCCATGCCTTTGCTATGGAGCTGCGTATTGCGTGCACACATTTGGCGGGCGCACATTGCTGACGAGCCTGTGCCTTTAATTGGGTTGCCGACGTTGAAAATAAGATTCTCTGATTCTCATGTAGGTTTATGCACCGGGCACTACATCGGTAATATTTTTGGTTAAATTCGTCGATAACTTCAAACAAGTGATGTTCCTTCGTCTTAATTCAATTAATTGGTAACCTATATATAGCGAACGCTGAAGGGAACATTCTTAGATACTTAGTTCTGAAAATTTCGGACATTTCCGTAACCGTAAAACCGTGGGAGAGATTTATATGGGTATACAAGAAGCCTATCAAAGCTGTCAATAATTATTTGCAAATTGTGGATGTCCTCTAGAAGCGTCCGTATACATATGGCTGCGTAAAAACGGCAAAAATCTCCTCAATCAACGAGAAATCGGCCAAAGTATAAAATAATCAGGGCCTATCGTTTTCAGTTTGATTGAGCTGATTCGATAAAGTAAAAAAACGAAGCAAGTTACACCTCGTTACCTCACCATCTATCAAATTCCATGTAAACATTGTCCGACCGATTTGGGTCTCGAGTTTCAAAAGAATCGATCAATAACGAATCGATTAAAACCTTTGCTGTGTAAGCCATTCTGTTTGCTTAAATCAGCATATCGCAATGAATTGAAGGCTGTTCTTGAATAGGGGGTCTTTATCGAAAACCCAACCGGTAAAAGATCAGGGACGCTTCAAAATAACAAATTAAAATTCGCGCCCTGTGCATAACTGTCAGTTATTTCTAACATGTTTCATTAAATGTCTTGTGTGCACCATTTCATTTCCAAAACGGCTCTTCCAGATTTCGAATGATTGTGTTAGAAATGTGTATAATTATTTTCCAACTTGGTATTAATTCCATTAAAGGAGCTTTTCAGATTTTTCTAGAAAATAGATTTCGCTCTAAATCATATAAAATACTTCATAAACACACTATCCATGGGAACAAAACAGAAAATTTTCAATCTCCAATTTGGATGTGGAAATGGTGTAATCACTGCACTGCTTTATGGAACCAGATAAATTAGTTAATTACAAAACATCGGTGGTTGTCCTGACAATATCCTTTAAAATATACGGATTGATAGCGCAACATTTCAGAATGGTAATGAGAAAAATATGACAGATGATAATAGTATCAAAATTTCAACACCCGTGGGAAAAAAAAAGGGGGGGGGGGGGCGGGGCGCTCAAAATGTGATCTTAAAACTCCTTCAGGTCCCTATAAACTGGCCTCGAGAAAGACAACAAAAACATAAATGTCACACGCAGCTGTGTCATCAGACGAAATATCAAGATTTTTTGAACCACGTTCGAGTCTTGTTTTCATTACTAGCCCATTTTCGATTTTTGCTGCTCGCCCGAGGGGCCCTTAGCCTTCTGCTCAAGGTTGTATGGGAGTTTTCGTTTTCATTTCAGCCGTCGCCATGGCTGTGAGCTGCAGAGCATGACTTCACCATGGTAACAGCAATTAAGATATGACTTCAAATTGACCGCCGGCCGACACTGCAATTTTTTTTGGCGCGAATCGAAAGCAATTAGGGTTCACTTTCATTTTTGAGAAGCGGGCGGAGACAATAATATCCATGCACTGTCGTCCTTTTCACCACCTTCACAACGACATTGAACTGAAATTCATCTCACACTCTAGGGAGGAAATATTCTGTCACTTACTTCGGGTCCACGTAGAGCACTGTTGTTTGAAAACTGTACTATGTTCTCGGCATTTATTTTGTGGATCTATTGTCACATCATTTAAAATATGAAAAACTGCCCCTGTCATGGCCTCCTGTGCAAAGGGCTATATTCTGACATGTAATTTGAGGGAAATCTCACTGGAAAATCAACAGTTGTGAAAACGTTCACAGATAACATCGATAACGATTAGGCCTATCGTTGAATGACATGGCATTCAAAAGAATTAATTATAAAGAATAAATAAACAATAAGTAACAACAATAAACAAATAAAATAAAATAATATATACTAGTTTTCTCGTTCAGTTTTAAGTACCTCCCAAGTTCGTTTCAGATGCATTCGTTTCAGCGCAAATTTGAATGCAGTTTGGGATCATCCTTCAATTGTTTAAAGATAGCATTCAGTTTGGTTTTTCGGGCACGCAATCGGGAAAATTCCGCATTCAAATTTAAAACTATACGCACATCAATATTTTAAAAATGCCAGCGAAAATCATTCAAATTCGCCCAAGCCCCGAGCTTGTGCTAAATTCATAATGAAGATTTGATGTTTTGTATTTGAATAACGCAAATTCTAATCTAAAATGTCTTATGTGAATGTCTTCTCTTTTTTGTGGAGAGAAATAAAATAATAATAAAAAAATAATAATGAATAACAACCAGGAAATTGCGTCCTGATCAAAATCACTGATGCATTTCTGATGAATTCGAGCGAGAAAACCTATAATGAAAATATATAAATAGAAATAAGTGAGTTCGGATTGTCGATGTTCCCCATGTGCATCATTTTCCGCAGATTCTTATTCGGGAATAACACGTCATTTCTCAGGAATAAAGTATTTATGCAAATATTTTTAAGGCATATTGCATAATTTGCAGATGAAAGTTTCTACGAAATACCAAACAACAACAACATTACATAACTAAAGAAAAAGAATCAGCTACATTGATGCATTAATGCTTCAGAATGTAGGCCATATATATCTTTAAAAATGCATTGTTTTTGTGTTAAATGAGAATATATTTTTACTTATTTTTCCAAGGTACCATTTTATGAGCATCTTTTTTGATGGATACCGGCGCATTATAAATTTTCATTATTATTATTATTATTATACGGGGGAAAATGTGTTTGTTTACCATTGCTATCAACGGTTTAGTTTATTTCTGATCAACTCGTGAAGTAAAATGTTGGGTCACTACAAATGACGTAGGTCCTATAAATTAAATGTGCTTTACATGATTAGTAAACTGTTACAAATATTTGTATCCCCCTGTGTGATTGAAGGTATGCATGATTAAAACCAACCTGAGCAAAAACCAGCTCCGTACTTCGTCTAACTTTTGAGAAAACAGTCAAAAAAGGATTTGCAGTTCTTTCGTCCCAAAACCACTTCGCCCTGAACCACGGCCTGTGCACGAAGTGGTTTTGGGGCGAAGTATCATTTGGGCGAAGTAGCATTTGGACGAAGTGATTTGGCGCGAAATATCACTCGGGCGAAGTGGTTTGGGGGCGAAATGGCACTTGGGAGAAATGGTGTTGGGGCGAATTTAATTTTTGTCTCATTAGACGAAAACTACATGTAATTGTTTTACTCATTTCTCAAAGACTATAGCACTTTAGACAAAACCATTTCAGGGGAAGTTTTCTGCCGTCATCATGTTTATATTGTGTAAGCTAGGCGTAAATATGTGAACATTTCTGATTTTCGAGATACCAATCATGTATACTGCCTTTAAAGGCTTCCCGAATTACCAACATTCTTCTTTGGATATGCAATGCCGGCCCTTGTTCCAGGATTCATTTAAAAAATGATAAAATGCCTTTAAAGAAAAACAACTGACGAACACGTCATAATAAAAGAAGATATGCCTACGGATCAGACATTTTTTTCTTACCAAACACAAAGAACATAATAACCCCCAAGGTAATATTATTGTAAATGCTATGACCCCAGTCAACCGCCACCTGTGGGATTAAAGTATAAATGTCACCTTTTGCACCGAAGCTTTTAAGACATCTCTCTATTTGATCCGTAAACTATGACGTCATTCCATATCAAATTAAAACCAGACATGGACTCATTAATGCAACTATCATTTAATGTCTGCAGTCGTACTTAAATTGAAGGGGACACGGACCGTCAGAATGAAATCCCATTTGGCATTTTCGATTTTTTTCTCGGTATTTCTGAAGGAAGTGCAGCGAACGACGAGCGATCTGCACTAAATTGATCTAAGGATATTGATGTTCTTTGTCGTAAAATCCCCATGATGTTTCTAATTGCAATTCGAAAGTGCCCTTGGGGCTTTTTTTTCTTGCCCATGTGGGAGAAAGTGTCTGACAACATTCGCTTCACCTTTTGCACGAACCACTAAGGATTTATCTTGTTATGACTAATAAATCAATGTAAAAGTGCAAGTTCGATGATAAAAACGCAAACGTAAGCGATCGAAGAGGAATATCAAGATTTACAAGATTCTCACATGAGACATCAGACGGTAACATGTTGTTGGTAAGCACAATTGTTCTTTGCTGAGCATTATTTTTTGGAAACAGTTTCATGAGATTGGCCATGTAGATCTATTGAAACCCCGTGTACAAAACCTATGAGGTCAACCTGAATTTGTTAAGTAGGCCTACATCTTTCTTTATATTTTCCCGTAATAACTTGTTACAGACTGCATGGCATAATAATAAAGCCAACTACTCAATTAGCGATGTCCACGTGAATAATTCTTACCTGAAGGAATCTAACGTAGGCCTATAGGCCTATCAGCTGAAACGGAAGACTTTCTAAATGTCTGTTTGGCGAAAATGGCGCCAAACAGTTGCGTTAACATGGACCACCTTCCTTAGATCGTATCGAATTGACCCCTTTCGAACACGTGCGAATATGCCATTTTGGGAGTCAAATAATGCTGAGTCATTGTGGAAGCAATGTGCGTGCGCGTTGTGTGTGTCTCTGGTGGGCGTAACGCGGTTTAATTCACCAATGAGAGCCTCAGCATAGCGCGTTACGCGCGCTATGGACACACACAACGCGCACGCACATTGCTTCCACAACGACGCGGCATTGTTTTACTCCCAAAATGACGTCATTGGCACGAGCTCAATAGCCAACATCTTGCATGGCAACTTTTGTCATTTAATTTGTTGACAATGTTAGCACAAAATGTGCAACAATGCATGCATGCGTGTCCTCAAGGAACAAAGAAACTGCCCTACAAGATGGCAGCTATTCGATACGGTCTATAAGCAAAAAAGCCAGAGGCTACTCACCCTGTTCATGTGTCACATTAGAAATGCCTGGACAGGTCCGCAGAAATTCACAGAAAAATCCAAGTTGTCGTCTGTCGTTAAGAAGTGTTTGCAGAATCCAAAAGCTTGCTCCAACAAAATTATATTTCTTCTCCTCTCTCGAACAGCGAAGCTTAAATTGCAGGGCAAAGGGGGAAATGTGTCAAATTTGGCCCCACCTTTCGGGGAAAAAGGTCGATAATCCCTCGATTTCTAAAGAAGGAGTTAGTTTCTCGAGTATCGTAGTTGTTTCAACACAAGCAACAGCATTAAATTTCCCACCTGTTTCATTATTGTATGCGTCCCTTGGCGCGAGGTAGGCCTATGCTTTTGATAATAGACCTTGCTCAATGGGTCCATTTAAAACCAGGTGTTCTCCGCATCCGTTTCGCTCGTTCGATCTTTCTCGTTCTCCCGATCCGACCTTGCAAAAATAGGCACTAGAAACTGCTTTTAATAACAGAAACCACTTTCAAAATGGCGGAGGTCTTTCGTTGAGGCAGAGTGGCGAAACTAAATAAACCAGTCTCAGTCAGCGCCAAAAGAAAATTTGACAAAACCGTAATGAGGGTAATTGTAAACAGCTCTCAAACTCGACATGCACTGTTAACGATCGCATTCTGAAAACATAAAATAAAAAGCCTCTTTTGCGGAGAAAGCAGTCACGTAAAATTCTGCAATTTCCGGAATGGGATGGGATGATGACACCGTGTCTATACTTGAGATTTCGAAAAGGCCAAATTACGGTTATTACGGAGCAAGAAGTAGGGTTCAAGCGCAGACTGCTAATTAAGCTGGTCCTTTCAACACAGAGTGTCTTGGAGAGTCGTGCAGAGGCTAATAAAATAGCGGGAGACGAAAGTTGATTCGACCGAGCTTGGAAGACCTTTCTCCCCAGGCAAATCGCGTCCACGCACGGCGGGCAGAAGACAAGCAAGGTCTTTTGTCGTTGTGTCCAAGAATATGCACGTGCGTACGTCCTAGCTATTTCACTGAAAGAAAATGGCTAGCCCCCACATCTAAATGTATCCCCGCTTGCCTATATTCGTCGGTTGTATTAATGACTCGCAGCCGGAAAGCAGACGAAACGTAGACACGCAAGTTATGGACAGCTGTGCCGATACAGCGTCGCCATGACTACGGCGAGATGAGCCGCGCATGTCTAATGATGTAATAAATAACAACGTGATTCTGGGCGCGCATCGGAATAAAATAGGCCGGATGCATGAAACACACGACATTGTGACTGGCTGAATATATTAGTTGCCTTGCACAAGACCACATGTTTTTGGCTCAGCACATTTTGCATAACAATAGTAATGTCCAGATTTGCTTTTTGTGCCTGTTAAAAAAATATTCATACCCCTTACAAAATCTCAGCATTTAGGCAATTGTTTGTGTGATAATGCACCTGTATACAACATTCAAGTGATTCCTTTTTGTTGTTCAACAGTTATCCTAACATATTTGCATGAGATTTGAATAATTAACATATTTGTTCAATTAAATTTAAATCAAGGAATGTCATAGAATAGCACTCTGCTTGTAGGCTATAAAGTGAAGGGAGTTGATACCTTCATTCTCACTTGACCGCGTGGGTTTTCCCCTCGGGGTTTTCCTCCCACTTCTAAAACTGCAACTCCTTCGTCATCTCAAGTTGATCATAAAGTATAGTTAAAGCTAAAACCGTATAGTATAATGGCATAAAGGGCCTTAGTTGCCGAAGATGCCATAAATTAACAACAACTTCATTCTCAGTTTCTGGTCACCATGGCAAAGAAAAGAGAACTATGCATAGTTCCGACCTGTCAATCAACCGAACCAGCCGACCAATCACAACAGAGCTAGCAGACAGCGCCCACAAAGGTCAAAGTGCATTGCCTCACAAACGACATCACGCAATATTTTGCCATACGTTGTATGCGGTGTTCCGGGTGAATTTTTGGTTTTAAGGCCGGGCGATTTGCTGTTCAAAGGTGAGAAAGCGAATTGTTATGAATATATGACATCTCTGTATCACTGGCCTTTTACTCAGTGTGTGCTATGGTAACTGTCGACCCTGAAACATGAATACCTTTGAGTTTTCTCCAATTAATCTGTGCTTTCCGTTGAAAGTCCCATTGGTTTGTGCACTGATTGTGGACATTTTGACGATAGCGTGTGAGGCATAGCAACAAAATCCAAGAGGGCGGTGTTAATTGGGAAATCTCGGAACTCTGGCCACAAAGAAGGGAAAGGCTATACAAGGCCCTTTCGAAGCAGTTTATAGTGCCAGTTTCTACCGTTCAGAGCATAATTAGGAAGTACAAGAAGTTCCACTTAGTGAGAAACCTTAAAGGGCGTGGTCGTAAGTCGAAGGTGTCACCTCGTCTGGCAAGAAAAGAGTGGCGAGAAGCCAGCAACAATCCCCGCATCACCATGGAGGGTCTCCTGAACAGTCTCGGTGAGTCTGGGACCGAGATATCCAGGCAGACACTTCAGCGCACATTGCATCAGGGAGGTTCCCATGGCTGCCGACCTAGAAAGTAGCCACTCTGAGGCAGAGACGTCGGGAAGCTCATCTGGCCTTCGCTGAAGCACACCTGGACAAGAATCCAAGCTTCTGGTCATCGATTCTGTGGTCAGACGAGACAAAAAAATTGAGATTTTCGGGCACATGGATGTTGCTTATGTCTGGCGAAAGAAAGGGGAAGCGTACAATGCAAAGAACACGGTCCCAACCGTCAAGCATGGAGGTGGTAGCATCATGCTGTGGGGATGCTTCTCGGCAAATGGGACTGGGTATCTCGTCAAAGTGGCTGGGATCATGAAAAAGGAGCAGTACATTAAGATCATCGATGAAAACATCAAGCAGTCCTCCGAGAAACTCCAGCTTGGTCAGCATTGGACCTACCGACAGGACAACGATCCCAAACATACTGTCAAGGCAGTCACGAAAAGCTTCGAGGACAACCATGAGGACGTTCTGGAGTGGCCGAGCCAAAGCCCAGATCCCAATTCGATCGAGAATCTATGGAGGGAACTCACGACTCGGGTGATGGCAAGAAAGCCTTCCAACTTCAATAACCTTGAGACTTTTGCGAAGGAGTGGGCGAAAACCCGGTGGAAACATGCCAAAGCCTTGTAAAACCGATACAGGAACCGTTTGGAGGCAGTGATAAAAAAAACGAAGGCTTTTCTGTTGATTATTAAGAGTGACTTTATTAAGGGTATGAATAATTATGGACATAACTTTTTAAAAAAATATGTCAATAAAATACCCCCAAAATAATATATTACAGAAAATGTCATTTGTTGTTGTTCTAGTTGTTTGTCCCATACTTATCATAAGTAAGCCAGACAAAACTTGCTCATTTATTGACATGTTTTAAAAATCACAAGAGTATGAAATGTTTTGAGTACAACTGTAAAAATATGTTTCGAACCAACCATTTAATAGAAGCCAGCTCGGAGGTCTAGTGGTTAAGTGCCATGGTTTTGGAGGAAATTTTGATAGAGTGGAGGACAGAAAAAAAGCTGAATTCATAACTTAAATTTTGTTTGAGTTAATGATGAATGCCGAACACGCAATTTATCAAAACAAGACATGCGGTGCAACAAAATGACCGGGATTGTGTTCGTGATCTGGCCCACGATTGGCGGATTAAAAGCCTCATTTATATTCCCAACTAGTCTTGTCACCTTTCGCTAGGCTTCATTGAGTGCATATAAAGGAAGGAAATGCATCTCTTCATTAAGTGAATGCTTAAAAACAGCGGTCAGGCGGGTATGTTCATGCTGTATTTGAAGGACAACAAAAATGCACTACTAATTAGATTAAGTCGGAAAAGAAGAAGGCATAATTGAACGACCGACTGTCCCTCATAAATACAGAGATTCGCCAAGGTCTTAATTAAATGCATTTGTGTTTTGTATGTGTTCAAAGAAAGCTTTTTGTTGTCTGAAATTGGCTCGCGTCTTCGTCATACTAGATTGGTTTCCCGTCCACCACTTTTAAGTGGGGACTAGTAATGGAAAGTTTGGAAACCATGTTTAGTCAGAAATCGTGTTAATCCGCAATGTCTAATTGTGTTTTTAGTAAATGTGGCAGGTACTATGCATTATCATTTATTAATCGTGTACGGTAAATCTACAAATCAATGGACCTGAAACACAATGACGTCACGGTCTGTTTACGTATGTGCTTTCCCATGACCCTACACCGTCTGGTACCCCGAGACTCCCCCATAGATTTGCGCGCATGTAAACAACCCGTGACGTTTCATGTCCATTAGCCTTCTGTGTGTAACCTTTGCACTATGTATGGTGCCCTGATTTCTTTACTGAGGTTTATAAAGTCCACATACTATGCCGTTGTTGCTACGTGGTGCACACCAATGCCTAGCAACGAACAGTCTGGCTGCTTCATGCCATTCTTCCCTACCTTGAACACGGTAATGATTCACACCTGCCGTATGCACCCGGTCACATTACATAGCAACAAAACGTAAGTCTGACCATCTGGATACTGATATGTGTTCATGTAAAATGAAGTACGTCAGTACAACCACTTATAGCTCCATGGTACAAAAGACGTTATTGTAAAACAAAAGGCTACAACATGTACATATCTATTGCCTATGCTGCGATTTAAAATACACTTTGAAAATATACATTATGACAAAGAAGGCAATTTCTTGGCAAAACGTTTACCATTGGAGATGGAAGGTTATTGAGCAAAAAAGTGAAATTTATGAAACGTTCACAGGATGTCATTTTCAAACTCGCACCTGCTTGCTTCCTAACTGTCCCATCATCCGACACCTAATAACTTGCAGCAACTGATTAATGATTAATGATCGGACCATCCGTCTGCATGAATAGGGTCTGTAACTCGTCTTTCTACAAAGACAATGAAGCAACTTTTTAAAGAAACAGGTGTTTTTCAGTACAAAAAGCAATAAACAAAAGCCCGAGTTGATGCATGTTCTAAAAATGTCTGATCAAAATCCACAGCACATATACAAAATAGATGTATTTAGGATGAAGACAGTTTAACACTGTTCGGAGGTTTTTGTGGGTGAGACATTTTGCTTACAGCCATTAACTTTGCTTACAGCCAATACAGGACATGCAGGCGCGGATCCAGGCTCATTAAATTACAAGAATCCATTGTGTTCCTGTATTTAAAGCCAATGATATCGCTGTTTGAATAATTTTTAGGATGTGGGTCAAAAACCACGTACACATTCTTTTGCAGTTGTGCATCTATGCACACCGACAGGAAAATTGGGTTCTTATGGCAAAACCCGATGGATTATACCACTGTGCCTCATACTTCAGCTGGTAGAACATCTGTACATCTGTACATATATATTGCCTATGCTGTGATTTAAAATACACTTAGAATAAATATATTCTGACAATTCTTGGCAAAACGTTTACCAGCGGAGATAGAAAGTTATTGAACAAAAAAGTGAAATTTATTAAACGTTCACAGGATGTCATTTTCATACTCGCACCTGCTTGCTTCCTAAACTGCCCCATCATCCGACACCTAATAACTTGCAGCAACTGAGCATATTATCGATATTTTGTCGACATTTATTTGACATATTATACTGAATACAGCGCCATCCTTGGACGGAAGCTGTTTTGATGCATGCATCAACACAATCATCACAAACACCTGGGCAATGCTTCAAAATTATCTGAATACGTCAGGTACAGATAAAGGAAATAAAACACAAAAAAATGTTATTGCGAGATGTTAAGTCGACTCGGCGAGATAATTTATGTTGCGCAAGTCGACATCCTAGATTTAATAAGTCGACTTGGCGAGATATTTTATGTCGCCAAGTCGCCTTCCTGAAATCAACACGTCGACTTGGCGAGATATTTCGTTGCCAAGTCAACTTTATAAATCTACTATGTCGACTTGGTGAGATAATTCGTTGCCGAGTCGACTTAGTAGATTTAGAAAGGCGACTTGACAACAAAAATATCTCACCAAGTCGACTTATTGATTTCAGGTAATCGACATTACTGATTTCAGGAAGTCGAACTTGGCAACATATTATCTTGCCAAGTCGACTTATTAAATGTAGGAAGTCGATTTCGCAACACAAATTATCTTGCCAAGTCAACTTTTAAAATCCACGTTATAAGTCAACTTAGTGAGATAAATTATCTATGTATCTAACCAAGTGGAATGGCACTCACAAAGCGCCGTATATTGCGCTTTCGTCAGGCTAAGTTTGATAGAGGGCGATATACTGCATGCATCACTATGGACGTTTTGGCGACCGCAACCACAAATATAATTTTGTGACCATGACCAGGGGCCAAATTCTAGTCCGAGTGCATCTGACGGTTGCAACCAAGTAAATAGGGCTCTCACAGGAACCACTGCTAAATGCCAAATTTTCTAAAATAATTTAAAAAATACTCACTACTCCCAAAATACTCCTTGAAATCTCATCTTTTCAATTGTTCAATTTTATAGGGGTTAATCGTCACTTTTATTTCCTAATTTCCACATAGAACAAAACTACCCCTGCAAAAGTGAAAATTGCCATGTTGACCAGCGTCCATTTTGGAAAAAGTCACATTCGCTACTGGGAAACATTGGCTCCTGCTCTGAATGCTGATAACCAAAAGTTGATCAGTTGAATCAGATATCCATTGCCATCAAGAACCCCCTTGTAAAGAATTTAGGAGAGCCCGCCCCCCTCACCACCCCCCCCCCCCCCCCCCCAAAAAAACCTCTTTCTTCATGTCCAGCATGAAAACCAAATGTTATCACACGGAATATGCCAAAATATGCACGCACGTATAAAGTCACAAATATGGGTCCTTGAAAGACTTGGTTAAAAAAATAGCAAAGTTTTCCGGAATAGAGTGGTTTCACAATGTTTGCAGGTCACGTACTCTCCTGCGTTTGTCCTCCAAAGTAATACAGGTAGAAACCACAGGAATGTTTCAGGCGCTTGTATTGTTCTCTTCCTCCTCCGGGAGGACAAACATGGGAAAGTTAAAAGTGACTGTAACAACGACCACTCTATGCATACACATCTTAAAATGGCTCAACAATCACAAGAAAAATAGTGCACATTTCGCCCTTTTGGGTAACTGTCATGAACATTTAGAGCACTCGATCATTCCAAATTTAAGTATTTTAAGTTGAAGTAATAATCTTGGTTTTTATCCTACAGTCAACATTTCATGACATTAATGAGGTAACCCAAATTACTTATAAATATCTTTAATTTACAGAATTAGCAATATGTACATTTATCAATACAAAAGCCACTTATAGTAAAGCACCATAAAATCCATATAGTGAGGTACACACATGGGGTACACTAGCACAAAAAAAAAAATCAGTGGGAAAAAATCATCTGCCTTAATTTATTTGTAGCCTCCACATACTTGTCACTGTTCATATGGAGTGTACAATTTGGCAGGAACATGATTCTTATTTTTGGCTGTTCCGATTCGGGTCGGAACAGCCTTTGTTTTCGTTACGATTTTTATTCCTTTTTTTTTTTTTTTTTTTTTTTTTTTTTTTTTTTTTTTTTTTTTTTTATTCTTTTACTTCTTCCACTTTTTTCAGACGCTATTTCGGACACTTGCACATTGATGATTGACTTCAAACTTCACATGGACATTGGTCACTATGTGAAGTTGTGCACAGTACTAATGACGTCATGATGACGTCATCACGTGTCAGATTAAAGGGGTATAAAGTTTAATAAATTAAATATTCAAAAATCAATAAAAAATCAACCGTTTGACCTACGATCTTGATTCCTTCGGCATATACGATGACTAACAAAGGTCTTTGAGATGCGCACACCCCTTGACCTTTGACCTCGTTTCCTATTGGTCTAACAGATTTTGCCTTGCCATTTGAAAGTGGTACAAGATATCTGGATGTGGTCAACTGTATTACACTTGGACCTAGGGTGGTGTATCCAAAAAATATGGCCGTGACCTTTGACCTTGCTCACTTCCGGTCGAAACAGGAAGTGGCCCTTAGTTTGAAAGTGAAAGGAGGTATTGAGATAGGGTCAATGGTGTTATTACCAGAGGCCCTTAAGCTTTCCAAAAATATAAGTGATGACGTCATCGTAGGAAATAGCGCCCTCTAGCGACAAGATGATTACGTAATTAAATATTCAAAAATCAATAAAAAATCTACCGTTTGACCTACAAATTTGATTCCTTCTGCATATACGATCACTAACAAATGTCTTCAAGATGCGCACATGGCTTGACCTTTGACCTCGTTTCCTATTGGTCTAACAGATTTTGCCTTGCCATTTGAAAGTGGTACAAGATATCTGGATGTGGTCAACTGTATTACACTTGGACCTGGTGTATCCAAAAAATATGGCCGTGACCTTTGACCTTGCTCACTTCCGGTCGAAACCGGAAGTGGCCCTTAGTTTGAAAGTGGTAGGAGGTATTGAGATGGGGTCAATGGTGTTATTATCAGAGGCCTATAAGCTTTCCAAAAATATAAGTGATGACGTCATCGTACGAAATAGCGCCCTCTAGCGACAAGATGATTACGTAATTAAATATTCAAAAATCAATAAAAAAATCTACCGTTTGACCTACGAATTTGATTCCTTCTGCATATACGATCACTAACAAATGTCTTTAAGATGCCCACATGGCTTGACCTTTGACCTCGTTTCCTATTGGTCAAACAGATTTTGCCTTGCCATTTGAAAGGGGTGCAATATATCACGATGGGGTTAACTGTGTTACACTTCGACTAGGGTGGGGTATCCAAACATATAGCAACACCTTTGACCTTCCCTACATGTCAGATTAAAGGGGCATGTAATAATATTCAATATTTAAAAATCGATAAAAACTCAACCGTTTGACGTACGATCGTGATTTCTTCATATACGATCACTAACAAAGGTCATCCCGAACACCATATATGTTTATAAAAAGGAGGGGAACAGCCATGTGTTCGTTTACAACGAACACATTTCTAGTTTTTAGTGGTTGTTATTAATTTTACGGTATCTTTGGCAGTTAAGGCTCTTTATGTTATCAACTATTTGGCTTTAGCTTTACTTTATTATTAACTCAAGATGACAAATGATATGCAGTTTTAGAAGTAGGAGGAAAACCCTACGCGGTCAAGTAGGGACTGCAAACCCAATCCACATACACGCCCCAGGATCGAATTCACACAATGCACACCGATAGGAAAATTGGGTTCGTATGGCAAAACCTATACCACAAGTGTCAGGTCTCTGGTTCGATTCCCAATGAGGACCTGAGTTGTTTGTCTGATGTAAAGAGTTTTAGCAAGGGCCACTTTAGCAGACTCCTGGGTTGCGTTCGGGCGTGTACTCGTGTAAACACGAGTATACTCTTGCGCGCGCGAACGGCAAGATTAACAACACTCGGGTCAGTGAGAGTATGCTCTCGCTACTCCCCAACAAATGGGAGTGTGCTCTTACTCCTGACGAGTGCCATGTGATTTGTACGAAGATAGTGGAATATGGGTCGGAATTTTGGTGAATTTGCTCACCGTGTCACGATAACTGAAACAACAACTCACTAAGGTTTGTTTTAGACGGCATCAAATGTTTTCACGACTTACGGTCTGTATTTTCTTCAGTTTCTTGTGAGCAGTGAAACAGCTTTTTTTGTGTAGTCATGGCAAGAAACGGCCATCTTGACTGATGGCCATTCGCTCATGCGGACTTGCCAGTGGCTCCGAGTGCCCACTCGCAACCACTCGCTATCCAGAACTCACCCTGTGGAAACGGAACGCTTGCAAGCTTCTCGCAAACTACTCGCAGCTTGCAGGGGCAGTCACAGGTACTCACCAAGTTTTGAACATGTTTAAAACTTGGCAAGCTCCACTCGGGACTCGCAAAGAACTCGCAAATAACTTACAAGAAGTCGCAAGGTCACTTGGCCGTGTGAATGCGCAAATCGCTCTCTGTAAGGCGAGCGATTTTACTTGCAAACACGTCCAAACAACGTTATTCCTGGACTGTGTTTTAAAGTTGGCATCATGGAAGATGGGACCCCAAAAAAGTCGCAACTCGCTTGCGGTCACTCGCCTCGTCTGAACAGAAACACTTTCAATGCAAGCACGCGAGTGCGCACTACTCACGCGAGCGCGCACTACTCACGCGAGCGCGCACTACTCACGCGAGCGCGCACTACTCACGCGAGCGCGCACTACTAACGCGCACTACTCACGCGAGCGCACACTACTCACGCGAGTGCACACTACTCACGCGAGTGCACACTACTCACGCGAGTATACACACTCGCTGGCACTCACTCGCATCGTGGTAACTGAGCTTTAGACATTGGTGCAGGGGATGTTATTCAGTACAGCCACACCTGCCACGGCCCTGCATGTCCCCATCGGGCCCTGGCAGTGCCACTCCCCAAGCTGGGTATCGAAGACCTCCACTGTGTTCAGGTATTGGACACCATCATGGCCTCCGACGGCATACAATAAGTCACTGACTACAACACAGCCGTGTCCTGATCGGCACTGGGTCATCGGGGCCAGGAATGTCCACCTATGAATGAAATAAATATAAAAGCAAATTTCTTTATCCCTTTGTGGCTCGTCATAGGATGATGCATAAAAAAAGAGTGATTAATGGGCTTTTTATTGATACAGTAGAACATCGCTATAACAAACACCAAAATACAGTGAAACTTGTATATAGTGGCCACCCAAGGGACCGACAAAATGTGGCCAGTATAAGTAGGTGGCCCTTATATAGAGGTTTAGCGTACACATGCAGGAATATTCATAAAAAAACATACCACAGTGCATGTCTATAGTTGAAAAACTGCTAAAAGTGAAGTGTATGAAAGGTTTCCTCATTAAAGGAGCGTGACCAGAGTTTCTGGAAAATAGTTTTCGATGTAACTTACCAATATTATCAAGTAACTCCCATACACACCTCCCATGTCCCAAAAACCCGAAAACATTCGCAATTTCCAGTAAAAAATTGAACAAAACTATCGAGTATGCTTTCAGCGGATAAACGTTGATACTGGAAAATTAGTTTACAAATAATCGGTGGATTTTCGACGATATCCTCGGAAATATGCGGCCTAGAAGCGCGGGAGTTTCAGTTTCGTAATCAGAAAAATATAACGGATGTTATGATATAAAAATCTCATGACCCATAAGGTAAGTCCCGTGGAGTTATGGGTAAAAAAAAGTGATCTGGTCACACTCCTTTAAAAGGTTGAAAATTATTCAGTTTTTAATAATTTTGTTAAGCTTCTCATAAAATTTCCCAGAGCAGCTTGATTAATTTACTGTGTGTGGCCATATTATCCAGGTCCAACTGCCATAGGATTGTACACACAGGAATCCAAGTGCCCTGGCCACTGGCCGCGTTAGAGAGGGGCCCTAATATCAATGTTCCACCTCCATATGTTTGTGTACAAACTTGTTTGGGACTGAACAAATGTGGCCACTTTAGACAGGTGGCCTCTTTATAGAGGTGGCCTGAAGAGCAGGTTTCACTGTAACGTACATTCAGTAATAACAACCGACAAACGTCATATTTGGCTCCTGTAATTGTCGGGCTATTCAAGAGTCTTCCGAGGGATGGATCTGGCGGCATTTTGATTTTAAAAACTGACGCTTTCTGACAAGCAAAACATCATCAAGAGTACTAAAGAGAACATTTCACTAGCTTCCATCGCTTGCGAGTATGGAATCGGTCAAACGAAATACACAAACCACAGGGAACCAAGACAGAGGAATTTTTGGGGCCGCAAATTGACAGTCCCGTCGGTTTGGCATGGAAGTAGAAAGGCCGAAAGCAAGAGAATAGAGAAGGTGACCTTCACGGACAACGATCACCAATGATCGCCAATAAACATGCTATGAAGAATCTTTGGCATTTAGGCTATCCCAAAATCAATTTTGACTTCATTTTTCACATACCGTAAACTGTACTTCAGGCGCCGATTACGTGGCTTTGCTACTTGGGAGACATTCCTCATTTTGCCGTGACAGGCGATATTATTGAAACTGTGATACCAAGACGTATTTTTACCGTTTGTAAATTATGATATTCTAAACTATTTAGAAATTGCACAGAAATCTCCTTAAAAAAAGCTCAGTGGTCAAGACGTATACAGGAGGTCGTGGGTTGGAGTCACTACCGAGTACACCCATGTCTCAAGGAAACACCGAGTATACAGTTTTAATCAAGTTACGTTGGGTTAGGCAAAACAAACCCCAATTAATACTGAATGTCTTGTGTCAAGATCTAACAGTGTTGTTATGAATCAGACTCGGGATTTGAATCAATTCCAATTCTCCATCCAAAATGAGGGTGTCCCTTCACAGTGTTCTCCATTGCCGGTTTTGTCCGGGGGTGCTGCCCGGACAAAATCATCACAGGTACCATTAGCGCCCGGACAAAAATTTGCCGCCCGGACAAAAAATAAGAAATCAAATTTCCCCTCTAAAACACTATGAAAGTAAAGCCATGGCATTTCAAAGTTAGGTTCAAATTTTATGAATGTGATTCGCTAGCCACTGGTGTCATTATCATGCTTATCATTCACTTACCACGCATATCTATCAGATCGGCGACCCAAATCAGTGTCGATAAAAATAACAGCCATGACAGTTGCATGGATTTTGTTTGAACAGCGCTCTCAAGTGGCGATTGTGTTCACCTGTTGAGGGCGCTGCATGCTCAGCGCAGCGGCGTAGCTACGGGGTGCGTGCGTACCGCGACTGCTGCTGCCGCTACTACTACTACTATTACCCTCCCCCGCTGAGCGACTTCGGCGCCCCCGGACAAAATTTCGACCTGTGGAGAACACTGCTTTCATGAGTTGACAATCTCTTACCTGTCTTCCTCTGGATAGTATCTCTCTAGGGTGTTTAGGATGGACTGACCATCATAACCACCCATGGCGTATAGTCTCCCTCCGAGGGCCGCTATCCCGACACCCCCTCTCCTGGAATGCATGCCGTCCACTGGAATCCACTGTGTAATACACAAAGTGAGAAATGAAGGTTATACCATTCTGTTTGAAGGGGAAGTACTGTAGGATTGTGCTTAATAACTCAATGATTTGGTTATTCAAGCCAAATCATCACTGAGACGAGGGGAAATTTAGTAGGAAACAAAGTACTTTGCAAAATAAAATAAGTGGGAAACTGGGAAAATGCACGAGGTCAAAATAGAAACGGTCTGTATACCGGTAAACGATTCGGGTTAATCCCTCTTCAAGTTGTTTCTCTGTTGACAGAAAACTGTGTGCCGGTTTGAAGGGAACCGTTTGAAGGGAACAAAAGGTTGCTACTGGCCGACGACCCTTGTTCGGGTGGTCACGTGATAAACAGTGGCAGCGAGTCAGCCAGGAGTAGTCACACAATGGCCCGTAATCCGATAAGCTCTCTATTGTTCAGCGAACGTGGGCCGGGTTGAACATTGCCAATTTCTATCGTCTGGCCAGACAAGTTGAATCGTTTCCTTGTTCACTGAAAACCGTGCAACGATGTATCGTTTTTGTACCGTTTCCCGGTATACAGACCGTTTCTATTTTGACCTCGCGCCTAATCAGACAGTTGAATTAAATTCTATTGAATGTCACAGCAAACATCTGTCCACAAAACTTACAAATATAACGAAGAGAAATGATAAAGTAACTTTTAAGAAGTAAATTTTAATCAGGAAATAAAGTACCTTTAATAAGAGAATAAAGGACCCGGATGATGATAATGGCCTGAGTGAAATAAATTTGTGTAAATCGGTAAAACTCCCAAAAATTCTTTGAAAGTAAACATTGCCATTCTGCCATCTAAATGTATACTTTCCGACAGGCTGTGTCACGTACGTTTACGTTTTTCTTTAATCACACATCCCGTAAACTAATTTTTTAAATATTATATATAACGTGCTTTCGGGCATGTGCAGTTTATGTGAGCATGCATGTTTTCCATACGCACTTAAACTAATGGCTGGACAAGAAAATGCTTAAAACTGGGCCAGCCGGTCTTTATCATTCGTTTAAATCTGGCCATGTGACATGCTCTCAACCAATAGGAATGGGTAAACAGTACAGTCTTGAGTATTTATGAATGAAAGATTATTTTCCCCGATATTCTTTGGGAGTTGAATTCGAGTTCAACTCAAACTCTTTAAGCCGATTGTACCTGATTTAACCTTGCATCATATTTCTCCATACTCTTGAGGTACGACGTTCCATCACTCCCTCCTACTGCGTATAAATGATCCCCTAGCGCTGATACCCCGATGTGGCGTCTTTTGGTGTCCAAGCTGCCTACTCTCCCTGTGGGAGAAATAAAATGCTCCTTATGACATCAACACCGTGTTTACACTGGTCCTGAGCTCGGGATCAAGATTGATCCCCCTGATAAGAATGCGTCAGTGTTAACCGCAATGATCCTGAGTGCCGCGTTTACATTTAGTAGTTGATCTTGAACACGGTGCTAGAAGTTGCAGTCATGCTCTATGTGTGCATGTACAGAACAATGTGTGCATGTACAGTGTGCAAGGCCACTTGAATTTCGCGGGCTTTTCCCCCGCTACGGCTGTGGAGCGGATGCGGTAAAAATTAATTGCTTTTCTAACCGCAAACTGATCACGAGCTCGGGATCGAACCATCCGCCAACGCGAGACCAAAATCTCGGGGTCCCGAGATTTGGTCCTAATTTGGTCCCGAGAGCGTTTACACTCAGTTTGTGATCCGGGGCTGATCCCGAGCTCGGTGTTCGACCCCGAGCTCGGGATCAAGTGTAAACAGGGTGCAACACTTCTAGAACAAACTTATTACAATTTTATTACAATTTTATTACAATAATGCACACATAGTCGCTGAATTCTTGATTCCAACACTAGTATGGACAGAAGAGATGACACGACACATGCGTAAAGTCTCAAAATAGCGTCGTCACATCTCATTCTAAGAGTCTCTATTGACAACATTACCGTGACCTTGCGGGAACATTCTTAATATGTGTTTTAACTTTTCATTTGTCTTCAGTGCCCAAGCAGAAAGTCAACATCCCTCGCAGTAAACTGTCCCTGTGCAAGCCCATTGTTTACTGGAGGGTTATGTTATGTTTACATTACAAAACTGTTCCAAACTGGACTAATTTAAATAGAGCCCTGTAAAACTACCGCTGCTGAGCAGAATGTTTCCATGGTCCTTTTCAGTCTGTTAGTTTTACATCGTGGCCGCGGTAAATTTAACAGTTCTCAGTGTGTCGCCTACTACACACCCACGGTAGTTTAACAAAAAGTCCAATGGGAACACCACTTTAGTACTGAAGTCCATATACTTACACCATCGATTTGTCCTGGGATCGTAGGTTTCCACCGAGTCCAGCACAGTGGAACCATCATACCCTCCTACTGCATACAGCTGCCTGTTGTGAGCCACGACGGAGTGATAGCGTCTAAGATGCAGCATGGATGCCATGCGTTGCCAGCGTCGTGTGGTTGGGTCGAGACACTCCATGGTGTTCATGTATTGGCTTCCGTCATAGCCGCCTGGTGGTTATGGAGATGGTAGATACATAGCGAAAGGTTTGTTAGGATTGGGGTCCATTTTACTGAACTCTTAAGTAGCCCGGGCAATTAACTTGATTAATCGTAGTAAATAGTACACCGAGTCACAATTATTATTTTTGATCTACTCAATTAATTGTAACATCACGAGTATTTAAACGTACATGTTTTTTACTTGTTAGGAATTTCTATCTCACTGAGACATTTTGTATGGTATGAATGGGTGATTTTTGGGATATTTTTATTTATATACCACATCCAACAGCGGAGGGACCGCCAATTACAGGAATGGGAGCAAGTGTGGTTGAGTGCCTTGCTCAAGGGCACAGGTGCCACAACCTGTCGCGGCCAGGAATCGAACCTACATTCTAGTACTAGCACAGGAACTTAAGTTCGACGCCATAACACCCATGTAAAGTCCTATGCGACCCTTGCCTATGCGGCCCTTGCCTGCACCGCTCCTCCCCCTTCCTACGCTTTGTAAAACTGTGAAAATGTTGACAACTTATTAGGACAGCCCCTTATTTCCAAAAGGTCCTTAGTTCGTTTATGTGATGTTTGCGAGTCACTGGTTGTTATATAGCGCCCTCAAGAGTCTGTCATTGCTGTGTGGAATCTCTCCTCAATATTAGGGAGGTTTCGCACAGACACGGATACGTCATGACTCTATGCGCTGCTCGTGACGCGTAACCGTAGTACACATGTTTTCATACGCGTGAATAACGGGTATCGGCCTCCATACGCGTAGCATAAAAACATACCGGTTATGCAGATTTTTCGCTTTTTTCGTGAAGGATTAATAAGTTGTATGCATTTTGTTTTTTTGTGATGTATCTTTCATGAATACCGATCGAATTTATTGAGTCATGCCCACGTGAAAGTGAGGAAAATCAGCTGAAAACAAAGCCAAGCGTAGAGCAGATTTAGCAGATCGTATTCACACAGTGCGAAACCTAGTTCAGTGTGGACATCAACATGAACGGTTACCGTTATCATATTTCCGTTATCAAATTTCCATGAGTTTGGGAAATCTGGATGCAATGAAAAACAACTTGGCTCCAACGGGATTTGAACCGCGGACCTTCTGCTTAACGTGCATTGAGCTATGAAGCCAACTCATGGTCTCGAAACACGGTATTGCAGTTGTTCCTCACTGATTGGGATTGGCTATCACATGAGCTTAACAAGCCCTACAGAGGGATAAACCCTTCAATGAGATAACGCGATAGCCAATCCTAATCAGTGAGTTTGATTCTTATTTGGGTTGGTGCATGGATTGGGTTTTCAGTCCCTGCTTGAACCCAAGGGTTTCCCTATGCATGCATGAAGGGTTCCCCCCACGCCTGTCGGGTCTACCTTTTCAAATCATGGATTTAACTATGTGAAAGTGTAGTGACTCCACTGATTTTAAACTTACCGACAGCATACAGTTTTCCATCGAGCACTGCTACGCCCACACCGCTCCGTGGTGAGTTCATACTGGCCTCAATGCTGACTCGACCGTTGCTGAGATTGTAACGCTCAACGCTACTCAGTGAGTGACCGGTGCTGTCCATGCCTCCAATGCAGTATATGGAACCTGAGCACATCGGAATAAAATGTAGCGTTTAAGTCAAAACAATAAAGGCCCCTTTCCGTGTACATCGTTTTCAATCCGTTTTACATGCATTCTGTGTGCGTTCTCTACACATATACCGGTACTTCAGGACGGCAGTGCGCAGAATGTGTATGTAAAACGGACTGAAAACGTGCTTATGGAAAAGCGGCTTAAATGTGACCACTGATGCAAAGCGTGCCGGTGTCGCACAGGCTGGGTCAACTTTCGGGACCATCTTCAGAAATCAGCAGTGGATTCAGGCCCATTAAAATGCCAAAATATGTGTAGGCTATAATGAACATTCTGGGCAGTAAACGAGCAACCACCCGAAAATGGGTACATGTACCACTTTGAATTTCCATTGTATTTGGGTCTTTCCACAGTAATAGGGTACATTTGAAAAATAAGTCAATAATTCCTTTCAGATGTCTTTAGTTTATCCCAGAATCAAAGAAATGTCCTTGTTTTGTTCTCAGGAGATAACTTTTGCCCAAAAAGGTAAGAAATTGCTGCCACAACATACATTTTTGAAAAGCAAGTGCACAAATTTTCCTATTACGTATGTAACGTGGACAGACAATTCTGTGACATTTTTTTCCGTCTTTGTTAAATGTGTAATAGGAAAATTTGTGCACGAGGTTTTCACAAATGTGTGTTGTAGGACTATTTTTCTTACTCCTTGGTGAAAAAGTTATTTGCTCAGTTTAGCTTGATAATTTAAAGATAAAATTAAGACATTTGAAGTGAACTGGGACCTAAGATCTTGAATGTTACAGAAATGTACCCCATTACTGTGGACAGACCCATTTCCATATTTAATGATCCTTGATCAGCCGCTGAATTTTAGAACTGATCGCAAAAACTCAGACTGCATCTGGCTCATTTTGCCAGAACGAGTCACAAATGAATTTATTAGCCAGTTAATGCCAGGATTATTTCAAACATTGCTGTACGTAGGCGCGCACAGCAATGTACATGTGCAGAAAATAAAAAAAATTTAATATTTTTTCCCAATAAACCACTGCATGCATACATGTAGGTGTATTAGATTAATCTTCCCTCAGCATATTAAACTATACGTGTACCAGCATTAAACATTTCTTGGCTCTGGGGTTATGCATGTGTTGGGGCTTGTACATGTATGTATGCAATTAAGCATACATGTGTACATACACTGTACGTGTGATGAATACATCGTGATACTGTACAAGTGTGCTTAACAGATGTAGACAAACTGTGAAGTATGACATTAGTTTCAGATGTTTAATCGAAACAGCAACTGCCTACGGGAATGAGAATCTTCTGAAACAGTTAACCTGATACAACAGTTGCCATGGGAACGCAGTCTCTTGTTGCAATGACGGCAAATTGCCAGTGTTTGTGCACTCTGATGTGATACTACATGTACATTGTATGTAATTACGTGTAATTAGCAAACTGTTCAAGTTGGCTCTATGTCATACAGATGCTGAATAGGCTTATTGGTGAAATATTTATTATTTGGCTGTGTCCTTTTTACAATTTTTATAAAAAAAAACAATTTTCAGTCGGGCCCACATTGCGCTTTTTGCAATACTTTTGAAAATAAAGTTACACATTAAAAAAATTAAAAATCTGCTCTGTACTTGTGTGTAATACGGAAATGATCAATGTGGAAAAATGTGTATTATTTTTTATGTTTTTAGTGTTCCAATATGTATTCCACATTTAGCACCACAGTTGGTACTGATAAACTTGTGCAGATCAAATTATGAAGAAAAGGTCATGGGCCTTTTAATATGTGTAATCAGGGTGTCCGTGGGTTTCAGCAAGTCATATTTAAGACTTTTTAAGACCTTTTTTAATGCCTTTTTAAGACCAATTAAACCCACAAAGAGGAAAGAATTCCATACTCGGCCACCACAGGCCCAAAATCTAGCTAACAATTTAATACTTTTTAATGCTTTCTAATACTTTTTAATACTTTTTAAGGCCTTCAATTTAGAAAATGAATTTAAGACTTTTTAAGAATATAAAAGGGGTGCCTAAAATTCCCGAATTTGAAGTTTCTGTCAGTTTCAAGTCAAAGTTTTATGAACAAATACACCACGAAAATGTTAATGTTCACGTCGACCCAAACTCTGTTTAACCCTCAGCATTAGTCCACCCCACTAAATACAACAGACATAGATTGGTATGCCAGCCTAGATATTTCCTTTATATACGAGAGAGTAGAGAGCTGAACAAGTGTGGTCTAGTGTCTAATTACCATCAATCATTAGGTGGGGGTATTATTTTCTTTCTGTAAGTATACTGAAACGCAAAATAAACTTACCACTTGTTTAATATGTAGTGAAATTGTAACAGTTCAAAATAAAACAAACCAGCAATTGCTAATTGAAACATTGGCATTTTATTGATGACATGTCAAGTTTTTGACCAAGATACACCATCTCATCAGTTTGTTTTACAGTAAAGAACAGAAGAGGGTGCAATGTCAGTCCCCTTTCAATAGCGTGTGTGGCCACCATTGATTTGGATACAGGCAGTGCATCGTCGGCGCATACTGCCTACCAGTCTTGGCACGTTGCTTGAAATGCCCATTTTGCACTGGCCTTTTTAAAGCCAACATCAAGACATCACGTGCAGCTCATTACAATCATCCCATACCCCTTGGCTAATCACTGACAGTCAAAACAGCTGTTCAACAGCTGTGCCATGAAGTGACCATTGAAGGTTCAAGTGAACTTAAGACACTGTTTGGTCGGAGAGTGAGGACACTATTGTCCACAAATAAGTTCAAAAACATTACTACACGCAGTGTATTTGTTGCTATTTAAATGTTTAAAAGGTGGTAAGTTTCTTTTGTGTTTCAGTATATTTTGGATATTCTACATAGTGGTTCTATTTTGCCCAGTAGATTGAGATTTCTGTTCAAAATGCACACTGGTCTGTTTGGCAATTTTTACTCCTCCAGAGTGGTTTTACCACTCTGCGGGGCAGAGGAGCCAGGCACACTACCAGACATACTTTGGTCCAGGGGGCGAGTGCTCACCATAAGGGTTGCCCAATCCCTCTTTTTACCCCTTAGAGATGGCCCCCTTTTGTGACTTGAGCACACAACTCACCGATGGTTGATCTCCGAGGCTTAATCCTCTCCTGCTGCATTCGGGTCCTGCGATCCGGCAGCATGTGATAATTCTTTGCCTCATCCAAAAGATCCCGACACTTAATGTCTTGCTTGATCAGTTCTTCAGCTTCTACGGTGTCCACGAGAAATCGCGGCGAGAGCAGCGGCATGCGGATCGCACACAACAGTTCCGCGATCTCGCCGCGCCGCGCTTCCTTATCGTGGTAGACCCATCGCATGATGGCGTTGTAGACTTCTTCCTCGCTGTTGACGTTGAGGTCTTCGCACTGCAGAAGCTCTGCCAACTGAGTCTTGGGTAATTGTAGGAATTCCTCTTCGATTGCGACCTCTGTGAAGTGACGCTCGGCAAACTTGCCGGATGCCTCCACAAGATCGGTGCAGGTGTGAGCATCAGCAAAGCTCCGTATTCCTGGGAGAAGAAAAGATACATGTACATGTACAACGATTATTTAAGGTATAGAAATTTGGCATAGCCAGCTATCTTAAAGGCAGTATACATGATTGGTATCTCGAAAATCAGAAATGTTCACAGATTTACGCCTAACTTACACAATATAAACATGATGACCGTAGAAAACTTCCCCTGAAATGGTTTTGTCTGAACGCAACAGCCGCCTTACTTCACAGATTTGAGTGGATTTCCTCAGGGCATCGTAACATCGCTTAACTTAGCATAGTGGAAATTCCCTAAGATCTCAGGATGTAAACTTATGGGATAACTCTCAAAAGGTTTTTCCTTAGTAAATTTATGACACTTTTTCATCAAACTAACATTTTTACATGGTGTCCGTGCATGGTAATCTATGTACCCAAAAAAAGATAACGTCTCGTGCAGAATCATTGCATTGGAAAATTGGAACCACTTCTATTTTCCATACGAGTAAGGTTTTTCCAGTCAAATGGTTATAAATCAATTCAGATTTTGGGACATTCCAAATCCTGTACACTGGTTTTAAAGTCAAAATGTTGAATTAAAAAAATATACAGATACATTGCTTATAAAATACATACGCACATGTATGTGAACATTCAAGAGCACTTACAAAAATTATTTGCAGGAGGAGGGGTTGTTTCCTGCAACAATGAAACAGCTACCCAATTGATCACTCTCAAATGACGTCACTTCCTACAAAATTGTCACGTGCATCAGGATATTAAACGTAAATGTTTGTGACGCGCATCGGCTGCGAACAAATTTCGAGCAACACGCGCGCGATTGGAACGTTTTCTAGGGTGTTTGTGCGCGTACCTGATGGCGTTTAATACGCAGTAGCATTTTTCCTACAAAGAGTGGTCATTTCTGAAAATCTTTTTGTACTGGAATTGCTAATTATTGCAAAATCCTCATGATTTACTTTTTTCGAACCAATTATTAAACGGATGAATACTAATAAATCTGTAAAAATGCCGAGAAACGATGTAATTTCTTTTCAATACCTAGACAGTTTGCAGGATGGAGCTGCCTCTTAAGGAATTCTGAGCATGCCGTCTGCACATCACTCAACTGAAGCATGGCTGCCGTGTCCAGGAGCGACTGTACGGTGTCGATGTGAATCTCCAGGATTCCTGCGGGAAAATGGAATTT
Organism: Henricia sp. BOLD:AAB3569; assembly: GCA_037783545.1. Classification (NCBI taxonomy): domain Eukaryota; kingdom Metazoa; phylum Echinodermata; class Asteroidea; order Spinulosida; family Echinasteridae; genus Henricia; species Henricia sp. BOLD:AAB3569. Next base: position 3,353,496 of record JBBELK010000429.1, on the reverse strand, counting down.
TACAAACACGGACAGATCATCACATTATGAGAGGAAAATGGAAAGCGGAAATGATTTGCCGAGATGAAACTACCGGTACATGTATGCACTGTGAATTCTTGTGGGAAATTTGAAGATGGGAAACTAATGAAACGAGAGAACCAGCGATGATGAAAATGATACAGAGAGATGTAGGAATAATAAGACTGAAATGAGTTAGGGTTAATGTGGTCACAGACTTGTGAAAACTGGGAGAAATTTGTAATAATGGTTAGATAATTTGGAGAAATGTGCATCCAATAAGGTTCTTTTTTATGAGAAATTGAAAAAAAAAGGCAAATATGGTACAATGATGACCTGACCCGACTTTCAGAACAACATGCCTGACTTGACTTGACTTGACTTGACTTGGGACTCGAAGGCAATTTGACTTGGGACTCGAAGGCAATTTGACTTGGGACTCGACGGCAATTTGACTTGGGACTCGAAGGCAATTTGACTTGGGACTCGAAGGCAATTTGACTTGGGACTCGAAGGCAATTTAAATTGGGACTCGAAGGCAATTTAAATTGGGACTCGAAGGCAATTTAAATTGGGACTCAAAGGCAATTTGACTTGGGACTCAAAGGCAATTTGACTTGGGACTCAAAGGCAATTTGACTTGACTTAACTTGACACTCGATCAGAGGGAGACTCATTACAAGCCTGTGAGTCATGCGTACCTGTGTAGGCATATTCCACCAGCAGCTCCACTGATCCCGGATCGACTTCCTTCATAACAACCTCCGACTGGTTCGCCTCAATCATGTCCCCGGTAAACATGGCGTAGAAATAGTTGCTGAACACGGCTAAGACCACGCGATGGCCGAGAATCTCCTGATCGCCGACCTGTAGCCGAATGTCACACAGCTTACGGGCCTGCCGAAGCTTGTGCATCAACTGTAGCGCCTTGGAGCTGTAGTGTTCGTGGGCTCGGTGGACGGTGAAATCAGAATTACCGAAAGTTTCTACTTCGTCAAAGTCCATCATCTTTGGATGCGAAGGTTTGGACTTTTGTCTCTTGACAATTTCAAACAAAATACTCCTCACTTAGTTATAACCTCCAAAGAGAGGGTCACAACGCAATCATGGCCAAGTATGCATTCAATATTTTCTGTAATAATGTTTTATGAAGCTCCTGCATTCATTGAAATTAATTTTGAACTAACACTTCCGCGTAGTGCCATTTGTGACGTCTCTGCTGTCAAAACGTTCCGTTATCAGTTCATCGTTTCGAAGTTCTTTCCTGGTCTTACGTACATGTACAATCCTGATATGAAAGGAACCATGTCAGATAATCTTTGACAATGAGTCGAAACTGTCATGATGTCAACACGTTCTCCGCTGTATTATCCTGCAAGAACAATAAAGACAATGGAATTTATAAATTACAGTCAGAATAACAAAAAAATGGATAAAATGGACATTGTTAGCACTAAGCAGTACCAGCATGATGTACATGTATCAGAAACGATTTATTGTGTGAATTTAATGGGGACCCCAAGGCAATACCTCTTTAATAAACTCAAATACATGTACTTCATCTCAAATGGTGCATGGCTTTTATATTCAATGTTATTTGATGGACATTGCCCCTTTTTGTGAATATATTTTTTACATGTACCGGTACACCCTGTTTACACTTGATCCCGAGCTAGGGGTCGAACACCGAGCTCGGGATCAGACCCGGATCACTAAACGAGTGTAAACGCTCTCAGAACCAAATTGGCCCCGGATCAGACTCCGAGATTTTGGTCTCGCGTTGGCAGAAGGTTCGATCCCGAGCTCGGGATCAGTTTGCGGTTAGATAAGCAATTCATCTTTACCGCATCCTGCAGCATCCTCTCCACAGCCGTAGCGGGGGAAAATCCCGTGAAATTCAAGTGGCCTTGTACACTGTACATGTATGTATGCACAACGTATGCACACATTGATCAGTACATGTACATATATACATATGACTTTTGACTGCAACTTCTGGCACCGTGCTCGAGATCAACTACAGAATGTAAACGCAGCACTCAGGATCATTGCAGTTAACACTGATGCATTCTTATCAGGGAATCAATCTTGATCCCGAGCTCAGGACCAGTGTAAACACAGTGGTAAATGTGTGTACATACATAAACTTACAAGGGTGTGAACGAAACTACATGTAGATTCTTGACTATCGCAGTATTATAGTTCGTTGTCAGTGCAGTATACATGTAGCCAGGGAACCAGCCTACAATAGGACAGTGGCTTTGCACAATTTCTTGAAAGCATGGACACAAGTTTTTATTGTTTTCTTAGAACGTGGATGAGGTACTGAGCTGACTTACACAGGTTGGTTTTCATCATCATACACATCTTCAATCCCACATAAGAAAACATTGTTTTTTCCCAATACTGTCATTTACATTCTTGAGATCCTTCTGATGAAGTACTCTCACGAAATTTGAAAAAGCTACAAGGAATAAAGCCTGAGATATTGGGTACGTTCAGACGAAGGCACAAGTTTGTACTTTTTTAATTGCGCTTGGGTTGTTTAGATAAGAATTCCTTAATCCAAAATACGCTTGCGTTCATACAGAAAAGTTACGCCGGCACTTCACGATAAAAGTGGCTCAAGTTATTCCTCTGAGGTTATGCAACGCCAAATTTCTGAGGTGACCTTCCGGTCACGCAAGCGCAAGCGCGCGTGCGGGAAAACGGCGCCGCGCCGCACAATGCATGCGCAACATAATAAACAATGCCCAGTACTTGCACATGTACAAATACATGTACTGCACACGTACGTATGTACATACATGTACATGTATGTACACACAAATATCGCTACCAAAAACTGGCAGAGTGATATTGTAAATACATGTAATATACTTTGTTCTTTCTATAAATCTGTTAAAACAAACTTAAATTTAGAAAAATTATATTGTTAAACGTATACCTCCTTTGTGAAAGGATCATCATCGGCATGACAGAATTCCTCTTCACCCCAAATATTTATTAGAGCGAGGATTTCCCGACTTTGCCAATTTGATCCACGATTTTGAGTAGATATTTTCAGCAGCCATGTTCCAGTTGTTCTCTCATCAGAATTACACGTGGATATTACGGTGATGGAGGGTAGTACTGTCAGCGCGAATAAACTACTACAGGAAGTGGCAGGTCAGATGCGTTCCAACGGAGATTTACGACTCGGCGCAGCAGGGGGTGATCGTTAACCTTGGCGCAACTTGCGCTATTCCTCCACTTTTCGCGAGAATAAGTTACGCCACCTTGCTGGCGTAACTTATTCCTCCGCGGGTGGATTAGAGCGTTCCAACGAGGAATAACTTAGTATTTTCGGATTAACGATTAACTTTTATACGCCTCGTCTGAACGTACCCTCAGTAACTATCATTGAACAAGATGGCCTTGGCTCATCCTGAACCCAACGCAGGAGTGATATCTGTAAAACCCATTACAACTACTGGACTAGACTAATTTGGTAGGCACCATGTAATGGAAAGGCTAGGGGCAGGCATTTGAGGTCTTATCTCAGAGAGCCTGGAGGCAGATGAATCAATGTTTATTGCTTCTCCTGCTGTCAACACAAGTTCTCAAATTCCCCAGGGTGGAGATTTCACTTGAAGGCCACAAAACCCAAACCCATAGGCTGGTTGACCAATAAGGAAGGAGGAAGGGGTTCTTTTACCAAAAATGGTGGACCAATTTCCCATTGGTCAAGGACGAATGATGTCATACACTTAAAGGGCCCCTTATTTAGGATTTTTATCAATGAAATCTATGCTTTAAAACCACTTTACTCAGTTAAAGTCATAAAAATCCTATTTGGAGCTTGCTTTGGGGGTTAAAACAAAGGTTTTTAGTTTTTATGCTAATGAAAATATGCATATTCATGACCAAGGTCACTATGTCACAAGAGGCAAACACAGGAAAATCACATTAAACTGTGCACAAAAGATTCCACTTGTTTCCCAATTTTCCTGAAACTTTTGTAATCCATGGCTGTTTGAGTTTGTTTTACATGTTGCCTGCTGTAAGCCATGACAAAACTGGGGGTAGAAACTGCAGCAATTTGCCACAAGTCCAACTTGAAGTCTTATGTTTTTTCTTAACTTTTCCCTTCTGTCTTCCTTATGTGATGCACTCAAAACAGCGCCCTCTGTCTGTGATTTATTGCAGGGAAATCTTCAAAGTTGAAAAAGGCCACCTTTTATTGATTTTACATCCAAACGAACAATAGTATGTCTTGCTGAACAAGTAATCTGTCATTATGAAGCAAAGCTTAGGCACAAAGTTGTTTAGCATGTCACAGGCCCTTTAAGTTATAAGCTAGCTGCCATGGAGAGAAGCAATTATTTCCTCACCTTTCACCTCTGGTGTCCTAGGTTCAATTCCTGGGCATGTGGATTGGGTTTGCAGTTCCTACTTGACCATGTGGGTTTTCCCCCAGGAAATTTCTCTGGGGGTTTTCCTCCCACTTCTAAAACTGCATCTCCTTCTTCGTCATCTCAAGTTGATAATAAAGTATAGTTAAAGCTAAAACCGTATATTTTATGGCATAAAAGGCCTTAGTTGCCGAAGATGCCATAAAATTATCAACAACGAAAAGCAATTAATGTCATGAATTGCACCCAAAATCGAGAAGCAGACCTGGAACTCAAGAAGTTCATTTTAGGGATGGGACGTTTAGATTGAATTAACCCTAAATTCCCATCCCTAAAACAGAATCATCCCCCAACCCCCAACCAATCAGTTCCTATAAGGGCTATATAGGAAAGACATTCCCAAAGTAAACATACATGTAGAACCTATGGAGAATTATTTTCCTTTCCGGAATAATCAAATTTATTTACTGTATCAGAACTTGTAGTACACTATACCGATAGATACTGTTTTACAATAAACCCACAACAATTGCGACTACATGTACATGCGTAAATCAGTCCAAACAAATATTTGAATTGAGTACATGTACTTGATTGGAATATTCAATCGAATTTGCTAAGCCCTATAGGCTAATTATTGTCAAAATACAGTTTTCAAAGAAACAAGGAAATACAGAAAGATAAACCGAAAAACATGGAAAACCCACATGACTGTACCGTAGATTATCCTTATTTGGTGGGCCTACATGTAAATCGGTTGACAGACGATTCCCTAGTTAACCTTTTACAAGCATTTAGTGCTACAAGACAAAGTTCAACACTACAGTAAACAGTAGCCTTTAGCAAGTATGTACGTGATGGTATACATACATGTTCTTGCACTTCAATCATGGTTTCATGTAGACTGATACAACATGCCATGTTTGCCGAGTGTTGCACCAGCCCTGTCAATCAAAGGGTAACATGGATGAAAAGTTCAAATGGTTGTGACTCTTGACTAAGCCATAATTTCCAAGCAACAACTAAAAGCTTGTCTGCATTATACTTTTTTGGGGAAAACTTACCGAGACGATGGGTACTTTTCCCATTTTAAGTCCAATGCGGAAAGCCTAGGACGTTTTCCTCCCAGTAACTTTTCCTGAGTCCAGCGGTTACTTTTCCTGGCCAACTTCTGCCCAGGAAAATTGACCAGGGAACCTTTCCCAAGACGAAAAGTCCAATGCGGACACAGCGAGTCAGTAAAAGCGCTCTGGAAGCGTACGTCGGGCCGTGAAGGTCAAACTGCGAAGGGACACTGCGCATGCTCTCCCACGGTCTTGGTAAAATTTTACTGTCAAAAAGTCCAAATGCGGACAGCATTAAAATTTAGCTATTTTTCATTTTACCATCGTCTCGGTAAAACCTCCCAAAAAACAAGTCCAATGCGGACACGGCTTTTATGTCTTTTGTGAACCATAGGGGCCCACATGTACAGTACATGTATATTGAAAGTTAAACATGCAAGTATATGGGCCTTTAACCAGTTAACACCGGGATTATTTCAAACATTGTTGTTTGTAGGGAGGGTTTATTTTTAGTTGAAGCATGGAGGAAAGAAAACAACTGAACTCATTAACCATGCGCAGTAAAATAATGTTGTTAGTGTACCGGTATGTCGATACACTGTCATATTGAACACCCCAATGCCACTTTGTTATACCGGTAAACTGTTTTTCCTCGTCAATTACTGCGAGTGTAGACGTTAAAAGCAGTAACAAGTGAATTTCCCCTAAACGCGTTAACAAGTCCTCCGCTACACCGATGCGGAAATCTTGGCGTGTTTAAACGTCCTCCGGCATCAAGTGGTTAAAAAAGAGAAGTACATGTAGGCCTATACCCACGAAAAAAAAACTGCAATGTGTATATTATTTTTATAAACAAAGAACAAGAAATACATTAACACAGATTAATGAAAAGAGGATGTACAAATTCCATTTTGTCAAAAAACTGGGCAAAGAATGAAATCTTTGCGTATAAATTTTACTTACATTGTATTGCCAAAGGAATGTACGAATGAACTTGAAGGAACCTCATTTTTTTGCCCAAGTCTCAGACAAAACAGCGGCATTGACACAACTACATTATGTACAATAGGTAGCCTACAATTACATGTACCATTCTGTGTGAAGTTAGTATTCGCTACCGTACCTTGCACGATGACCCTTGTACCCAATTAAAAACAACCCCTACAGGACATCTTGTGAGGCTGCATAAGGCCTTTTTCCACTAGGACCACAATCCCAGGACGAACTCGCCCCGGGGCCACCCTGGGGTGACTCGCCCCCAAGTTCAACCCAGCGTCGATTCATACTTGTTCTGAACCTCGCCCCGGGGCAAACTATCACCCCGGTGATCGGCACCTCACCCCTCACTTGAACAAGTGAGAATAACTCACCCCTGCCCCTTTTCTCACCACCGTTCTCGCCTCGGGTAGGGTGTCTCGCCCCGTGGCCAAATTTTCAACCCTGGTCTCGAGCAGGGTTGAACTCGCCCCGGGGAATGAGCGATCTCGGGGGTGGCTCCGGGGTGGCGCGGGGGTGAGACTTGCAAGTGGGAATCGAGATTTTGTCTTGTGGGAAAGGCCTATAGATGCCAGAAAACCTAGTTTACAACACACGTAACCGGGACGGCCTAAAATGTAACACAAACTTGTGTCCGTCCCTGTTTAATACGCGCGTTATATTGGAAATTTGTACACAGGGTTTTTTAGAAAGGCATGTTGTCACACTATTTGTAACCCTTTTTGGGCCTAAGTTATCTCGTCAGAACTACTGAAACTTATTTCTTTTATTTGAGACCAGACAAAGGTATTTCCTCGAAAATATGGTCTGTGTTGCCAAAATGCCCCTTTACTGTGGGTTTGGCCAGTCTTAAACAATACATTTAAAACCGGCTACCGGTAGGGGCCTGGACGCTGATAAATTATCACTCGTCCAGGCCCCTAGCTGGTTTTAAACATATGTTTAAGACTGAAGCCAAACCCACTTTTATTCCCTAATTAATTTCAAAATTAAATTGCGTAATTATTAATTAAGTCAATTGGCCTACCATTGTTGAACAGTTCTGTAAAGTTTGCTGCACGCAAGACACTCCTTCCTTGAAAAATACCAAATCCTACTCAACATTTCGCAACGCAATATTGTGGGCCTACCCTGGTACGTGTATAGCTCTTCAAAACCACAGCAAAGCAACTGTGTAGCCACATGTGGAATTATTGTGGTTAGACTGTGCCCTGAATCCACAAAATAATAAAAAGTACATGTAGTGCACCCTTGTGGTTCAGCCACAGTGACAAAGAACAAAGGATATCTGTTGTACATGTATGTTGGTACTACAAAGAAAGCCTGTTGGGGTCTAGAGGTGTTAAACACCCAGTGGGCTTTTGACTGTGATTAATTGTTTGGATTGGTCCAAATTGCCTGAATCCTCATGGGTAATATTACAGAGAATCCAGCATAGTACTCTAGGTTAGTCATCAGGGTGAAGTTTCGGGTATATTGGTATCTGTCCCCACCCCCTTTGAAAATCAGGTAATAAAGGGCCACTTGGTTCCTGATTATTGCATGGTGCACAAATTCCACAAAAGTAAAATTTAATGTACAAATACAAACTGTGTCGGTGGTAAAAAGACAGAAATATTTGCAGTCTTCTGCACTCTGTCACTCATTGGTGAGTTTATTTATTGTAGTATTTCCATGGTCATAGGGACCACACACAGAACTTTATGAGAATTCTTTGCCTAAACTTCTGGGATATATCAAGTCTGAACTTACATGTAACATGCTTATTACAGGCATGCAACTGCATCATTGCAAACAAAATAAAGAGGAAAATGCAAAAAAATGAAAGAGGAAAATGGAAACAATCTCCAACTTTGTACAGTGTTTTTTTATATTTTCAATCGGACAGGTCAGGGAAACAAAAAAGAGGAAAAACCAGCTGATCAGCTGAAAAGTTGCATGCCTGTTATTACTATTATATTAGGCCTACAGTATGAAAAAGCCATATTATATGTGGATACAGGTAGCAAGATTGCATCGTCCGACATAACACGCTCGATGATCGTCTGCTATTTTGATCTAGATGGGCATTTCCAGGACATTACGTTCCATTACGTACATTGTCATTTTGCATCCCTCTTACTAATTTGAAAAACGGTGGAGTGAAGAAAAATGTCGACAGAAATTTCAGTAGTGTATAAATAATGGAACAGAAACTCAATCAAATTTCGGGAAAAAAATGATTTCTTTTTAGCCTACACTGTACATGAGCAATTTGATTTAATTACATCTAAAATGATTTATGTACGTTCGCTAAACGTCCATTAGGCATAAAAAAAAAATATGTTATGTTGGCGTAACCCGACCGACCCTAAAAATACGGCCGACCCTGGATATTTTTATTTTTTTCAAGGGAAGAAATTTAATGATTAAAATCTATATAAATGAGTTATAAATACGTTTGAAACCACTTCTGACCGTTTCTCATTGTTGTATTGACTTGTCTGACGCTGGCGCGCGTGGAACTTTGGAGTGCACATTGTTGCACCAACGATCGAACATGCAGCAGAAGATTGCGCAGGCTCTACAACAATGTACATGTACATGTACAGGTGTGATATCGATACGGAGATAGATGCACCAAGTATACATTGTACATGTATATAGTCGCGTCCCCGACTCCCACTCAGAGAGCAGCCTCACGCTCGCTGAACCGAAGGAGCTAGCTCTACATGAAAAATATGGTAGCCTCGTCCTAGACTGTTGCACGGCGCGGACAGCTACATACAATATTTAAAATATTTGGCTATTTATTTTGTGTTTAAAAAATAGTTTGTTACAATATAAATTATTTTAATTATTTTTTCAGCATTTTACACAATAAAAACCCCGTGTTTTTCACAGTCGCATCAACATGGCGCCCGGTTCCGAAGCGTACAGTGTTTCCATCAAGGGAAAATGTGGATCTGCGGTCATTTTTGATCGCTTAAAACGGATAAATTTGAGTCAACAGCTAAGGTTAATCGCCCAGAGCTGCGCCGACGATGTCAAGGTGGGGTACTTACACGGTGCTGAAAATACAATCGTCAAAGGAAGAAGCGGGTCCATACAAAGATGTGGAATCAGATGAAACGGCCAGCATTTTGTCTGATTTTGGTTTCCACTTTTTCATGTCATTTTCGTTGCTGGGAGAAAAAAAAAAAAAAATCCCGACCTACCAACCCTATTTTTGGGGGCCCGTTACGCCAACATAACATTTTTTTTTTTTATGCCTTAGCAGAGTGGAAATACCGAGCTCTCAGAATAGGCCTATCTGCTTATGTCTTGAGTGAAGTCAAACTACCTTTGAGTCCCAAAATTACATTTAAGTCAAGGCAAGTCCAACTGCCCTCAGGTCCCAAGTCAAGTCAAACTGCCTTTGAGTCCCAAGTCAAGTCAGACTGCCTTTGAGTCCCAAGTCAAGTCAGACTGCCTTTGAGTCCCAAGTCAAGTCAGACTGCCTTTGAGTCCCAAGTCAAGTCAGACTGCCTTTGAGTCCCAAGTCAAGTCAAGTCAAGTCAAACTTTCTTGGAGTCTCAAGTCAAGTCAAACTTTCTTGGAGTCTCAAGTCAAACTTCCTTGGAGTCTCAAGTCAAACTTTCTTAGAGTCTCAAGTCAAACTTTCTTGGAGTCTCAAGTCAAACTTTCTTGGAGTCTCAAGTCAAACTTTCTTGGAGTCTCAAGTCAAACTTTCTTGGAGTCTCAAGTCAAACTTTCTTGGAGTCTCAAGTCAAACTTTCTTGGAGTCTCAAGTCAAACTTCCTTGGAGTCTCAAGTCAAACTTTCTTAGAGTCTCAAGTCAAACTTTCTTGGAGTCTCAAGTCAAACTTTCTTGGAGTCTCAAGTCAAACTTCCTTGGAGTCTCAAGTCAAACTTTCTTAGAGTCTCAAGTCAAACTTTCTTGGAGTCTCAAGTCAAACTTTCTTGGAGTCTCAAAGTCAAGTCAAACTTTCTTGGAGTCTCAAGTCAAGTCAAACTTTCTTGGAGTCTCAAGTCAAGTCAAACTTTCTTGGAGTCTCAAGTCAAACTTCCTTGGAGTCTCAAGTCAAACTTTCTTGGAGTCTCAAGTCAAGTCAAACTTTCTTGGAGTCTCAAGTCAAACTTTCTTGGAGTCTCAAGTCAAGTCAAACTTTCTTGGAGTCCCAGGCCAAGTCAAATCAAAAGTATCTAGTCCCAAGTCAAGTCGGGTCAAGTCAAGTAGTCATGGTACTAAATTTGTTCAAGCTAATTTCAAAATTAATCTTTTATGTAAATATAAGGCGTGACTCGAGGACTTATGCAAATCTATCACGCAACTGTATTAAGAACAAGGGATTGTGACCTACAATTTTCCTTGTTATATTAAGCAGGATATTGTATTAACAGTGCTCTTATTATTGAGGTTCAGCTGTACACTCAATACACAGAACAGTACCAGTATAACCTGACCAATGTACACAATAACCAAAATATGGTGTGTATAGTCAAAAACAGAGATAAACAGCTTGGCCTATTTCTAAATCTTATTGGTAACTACTCAGGAAATGGCCAATCTTTCCACCAGTCCCTCTAGAGACCCTGGAGGATTGTAGATTATGGTCAGAATAGTTATCATGAAAGGCCAGCCCTGTCTACCAATCACAAAGATGGCTATTGTGCATCTAGCCACAAGGGAAGTTTAGACTTTGGTCAAATCCAGTTGCAATGTGGAGAGAGACAATTAGGAACTTGTACTTTTTATGCAGCATGGGTATTTAAGCTGGAGAAGACAAATTGTCTTTTTTGTGCACTTTTAAAAATGGTACAAAATTATTGCTTTAAAGCAAAATTTGAAAATTTATTTTCTAATAAAGTTGACATACCGGTGACAGCTTCATTATTGCATGACTGCATACTTCTGTCTGCTAAAAATTCCCACTCGCAGATGTGTCATTCTATAAATTTGGGGTCCAACGTGCGACATTTTTCTGTCCCCGTTACACCTGACATCCTGCTATTTGCCATACAAGTATCATTAAAAATGCCTTCAAAACATGTTTTTATGAATTGTACTTTAAGTAATCACTCTTTGAAATAGAGAGCATTTAAAGAATATGTCCTGAATTTACAAACTACAACATTTTACAAGATGTCAGATGTAACGGGGACAGAAAAATTAGACCCCAAATTTATAGAATGACCCAGATTGACTCCTTTTCAATCCTTTGCGCCCTGAGCATCTTTTTGATGGATACCGGCGCATTACAAATATTCATTATTATTATTAAGGTTCATGTTAATCAGATTTGTTTCTCTTTAAAATGACTCATCAAGCATTGGTACGTGCAGATTTGATGGAAAAACACAAATTAAAGGAGCGTGTCCACATCACATTTTTTGACCTGCACCCCACCCCATTTTCCCCATGGGTATTGAGATTTTGATGCCGTATAATTTTTCATATTTTTCTCATTACCATTCTAAAACTTGAAGCTCCCAATCCACACATTTCTAAGGATATCGTCAGAAAACTACCACATTTTAGTAAACTAATTTATCAGGAGCAAAAAGCAGGGTGTTACTAAATTGCCGTCTATTCATTTTAATTGACGATGCGCCACGTAAATTTGACGCATTTTAACAAGCATAAAACAGCAACCTCATGATGAATTTTTGCAACAAAAGTATTTTTGAAATCTACTGCAACTTGTCTGTTGTGTTAAGTGGTTTTAAGTCAAAATATAAATTTTAAATTGTAGTGTAGGAAACATTGTTTGGCCCAACCATAGTAGGCCCAACCCACTCACCTTAAAACCTCAGTTTTATGACGGCATGGATGGCAGAATTTCAACGGCCCATTTCGACCATTCATCGGTCATGCTGCTTGCTTTTACGCGAGACTGAGTTCTTTCGTCGGACTTGTACGGTGTGACGGAATAACACGAGCAGCCAGCCAAATCTGTAAAACTCATCATCAACTTAGGGACTATTGATAAACGATTGGGGGTTCAGAAATGTAGAACAGGATATGACTAACTAGTGATAAAAACAGGACCAAAACCACAAACATAAACAAGAGCACTTGAGCGAGCTTCGCTTCCTGACTTCTGAAACGTTGTTTGGGTAGTGCGCCCTCAATAGTGCACAGTGGCGATCGAAACTTTAATTGAGGGCGCACTACCAGCTTGTGGACATTAGACTGGTTCGCGCTCCACATATTCCACATACATAGACTAGTTTCCGCTCTACATATTCCACATACAACGAATACATTACACATTATGTATGAGGACCGGCTGCCGTGTTTAAAATAGCACTAAGCATTACGTCATGCATTTATTTGAAGGAGCGCATAACCGTTAATTTTCAAAGCGCCACGAGTGCATAACAATTTGAAAGGGGTTAATTATTCCATATTTGGCCAATACAAATTTAATATATTATCCCTAAAATATTTCACATGGCAATTATAGCATCAAATATCAAATTCGGACCTTGTCTGCATCATCATAAATAAACACGCGGCGGCATGCGGCGTCAACTCAGATTCTCGAAACAATGACGAATCGTATACCCGACGATTAACGATAACGTCCGGACGCGTGCATTCGTGTAACTTATAACCTTCGGAAACGGGGGGAATTCCTCCTTTTTTTTTTTTTTAATATGGCGGACTAAAGCCCGCCGCACACCTTTGCGATTTACCGGCACATCGGACACCGGACCATCGGATCCGGAAAAATCAAACAAGTTTGATTTGCTCCGGTCTATAGCGTGCGGTCAGACCGGCCCGAATTGTTTCATTGTTTCAAGTGGTCCGATGATCCGATTATCCGGTAAATCGCAAAGGTGTGCGGCGGGCTTTACATGTGTACTCGCGGCTGCCGGACCTGAAGATCTGTCGGGAACCTTTGGTCGGAAACCAGACTACGTGGACGTACGATTTTCGCTCGTACCCACCGCCCATAGTTAACCATAGTTCGACTCGTCACTGAATAGAAGGCTGTGTAAAAAAAAAAGGAGATATTCGCTCTTATATACCTCATGCGTAGATTCCAGTCATCTGATTGGTTAAAAGTGGGGGCATTGAATCGGCTAGACCCGGCGCGTATATGCCCACCGGGCAATAGTCTTTGCCATGCCCCCGGGCATAGTCATTTAGCGGGTTCCGGACGCGCGCATTACATGTGTTAGCATAGCTATAGCTGTGCACCAACTATGCGCTTCACGTAAACATTCATCAGGACGGTAATGGCGGAATCTCGACGTCATTTTGTCGTCTGTCGTAGATGATGAAGTCCTTAAGAAAGTAAGAGAAGTGGCCTACAGTGAAAACTGTGTCAGGTGAAATGTGCTACTAAAGTGCCAGGTGATTATGCTACAATGTTTGCTGTAAATATACAACTTTTCCGCCGTAGACCAGCTTCCGAAATCGAAACGCGAAGGACCACTGTCATGACTGTATGATGTCTCGTTACTTTTAACCAACCAGATGACAAAAATCTACACATTCGGTATATAAAACAAATATTGACTGCTGTTTATTCGGGTCATGATTATAGGCCCTCGGTGATCTCGAAGCCATGACTATGCCCCTCGGCTTCCGCCTCGGGGCATAGTCATGGCTTCGAGATCACCTTGGGCCTATAATCTTAACCATGCCCCTCATTGCAGTCAATATTTGTATACTATTCACCACCTGATCTGTTTGCGCCCTCATTGGCCAAATTTTATACAACTCGTGACCACGAGGTCACCACCGTTTCTAGCCCGTGCACATGTGACGGCCAGAGCGTTCTAACTTCCCTGGTGGCCGGATTTTGTCCCCTCTAAATTTACATCCTTATTATATCCAAGCTTGGGAGGAGAGAAAAATCGTAAGAGCCTTATCGGGATTCGAAGAACCCGAGACCTCTGACTCACTAGGCAGACGCTCAACCAGCTGAGCTATAAGGCACAGTTGGTGTACTCTCTCGTGTTTTGCCTATGGACCCAATTATTCTCTCGTTGTTGTATGGTGGCGCAACTGGGCAAAGTAACGAACACAACATCTGGTATTCGAATCCCGGGTTTGGTTGTGATCAGGCACCATGCATACCAGATGTTGTGTTCGATCCTTATTATATGTATAGCGCCCTCTATCGAACTAGTTAAACCGAAAAATATGGCACAGCTTCAAAGCCCGTATACATGATTTGCAATGTTCCCAAAAGGTAATCAAAGGTGACCGGGGAAAACCTTACTCAAATTGAAGATAAACGTGATTCAAACTATCCAATGCGATGATTACGCGTTGTCATGAGAAAATGACAATTAATGATGAATTTATATCAATGTGTGCACACACTGTTTTTTTCCTTCTAAAGGCGCATCTTGTAAACAAAACTAGGCCCCTGACTACTGCGGTAACATGGCTCTGTTTTCCGTGCAGTATAGCCAGGGAACCAGCCCATAGGACGGTGACTTCGCACATTTTCCCCCCAAAGGATTTGTACAGTTTTTCTGAGTAGACTTACACACGGGTTGGTTTTATCATGCACATCCTCAATCACATGTGCAGATATAACGCCGTTTGTAACAGTTTTCCAATCATGTAATTTGTCTTTAATGGGACTGACTGTTGTAATCATCATTTGTTGAGTTGAAGCAACGGCGTCAAGCAATCGATCTAACATAAAAACCCACTTACACGCACGCCACAACGAAATAACTGAAGGCAACCGGGTTAAAACAACACGCCGCCCTCGCGGCGCAACAACAAACAGACCAACCGGGCGTGGCGTGCACGCGTTGGTAACAGTTTCTGAACGAAAAATGACAACAAACCGGCTTGTTTATCCTCGCGCCAACCTGCTATTCGGCCCACAGCATTCTAGTAGTTGTTACCTTTTTTTCGAGGAAGTTACTTTCCCAGAATACACAATTCCGTAGGTGAGCTATGAAAACATAGCTGCAAGCGCTGGCTTAACGGCAGGAGAGGGATAACGGAGAATGACATATTTTACCTTTTGGCGGGAAAAATTATAATTCTGTGAAAGCCAATTCTGTGAATCGCCAAAGAGAATTTTCACACGTTTTAACGAAGATCACTGACCAAACCTACCAGTGTTTTCCTTATAGTTATTGCCTATAACGTTTTGTTTAAAGACAACAGTCCGTGCGTTTTGGGTGTGGCACCTCGAAAAATGAATTGATAATTTTAATAGAAACGTAATAGAAACATGTTATTCGCTTTCAAATGAGACATCAACGGAAAAAAACGACTAACGTTTAGTTATCCAACAATTGCTGTCAATATTGCGAAATATTGGCAGTTCGACAATAATTCAGGGCGTAGACTTGCCCAAGTCTGACCTCCCGTGCTCGCTCTGCAACGCGCAGCGCACAGTGAACCCTCCGGACCGGTGGCCTGTCCAATCTGTTTTCTTCTGTTTCCTCCTGTTTCCTCTGTCTCAGAAAATCTTTCGAGACAGAAGAAAAGATATTTTACAGGGACTGTATATCTTTAACTTTTGTGAACTCGTATGGTGCATGCTAGATGCCAAATATTGGAATGTACTTCGACCTCCATCCCTCCCTCCCTCCCTCACCCCCAAAGAAAACCCCGAAGAAAATTACATCATAACAACAATTGTTTTTCTCCTCACGTCTCCATGTTTATGAATATATACGACGATTTAGCAGAATTTAAAAACACACCCACAAACACATATGCTTTGGTATAGCTTAGCCTACAGTAAGACCGATGGAATAAGAACATTGTGATCAGTTACAACAGAAACTGTACAGTTTTATTTTTGAGATTTTACAAAGACATACATGTATATGTATTGTACAGAAAACATATCTATATATTGTGGAAAATTGGGAAATTATTACAAATACACTGGAAGGAGCGTTAACGCCACCTGCAACCTTACAACTAATATAATCGACATTTTTGGTACAGCGAGCAATTTCTCAAAAACATTGTGATATGTAAAATAAATAAAATCTTGTGTTTTTACTCGAGTTCTATTGAGAAAAAAATATGAGACTTGACGGACTAAGTGAAAAAACATTTACATTCTGTTCAGATTATGCCAGGGTTGTAAACAGATTGCACAATGTAAACAAAGCCTATAGCACAAAAGTGGAAGAAAACAGAACAAATGGAAAAACGTGAGCAAATCTTATGTATAGTTCAGTTCAAATCGAGCAAATACATTGGTCGAATCTGGATCGTGGCCTCTAATATGACACAAGCGCTCTACCAAGTTGGTCATCAGGCCGTGTGCCTGCGTTGGCGAAATTCCAACTATGGCTGTCTAGAAATTTTACATAAATCTATGGAGAAATGAGCAAACTGTCTACTTAGCGTCTGCAATGAGTGGTGTACAATTTTCAGACGTAGACATCTAATTCGGACTCGGCTTGTGCCAATCCTCTCTAGAGTCGGTTAGAATCGATTCCGTGTTTGGAAACGAAATCGCGATTCCGTCTTTTGGAGGAATCGATTCCCGTTACCTTGGCGGTTCTGAATGTTAATAGATGCAGAAATTATAAAATTTCAGGAATTACAAGAATTTAGCAGTGTTTTGTATCAGGTTTGCGAGATATTTTTCTCTAATTTTAGTGCCAACGTTCGTTTTGAAACTGGAATGCAATATCGATTCCTAGTGGATTCGGAATCGATTCCAAAAAGTTCTAATTAGCCTTTTGCGTGTAACCTTTGCACCATGGCTGGCGCCCCGAATTCTTACCTTCAAATGCATTTTAAAAGTCCACATACTTTGCTGTTGTTGCTACGTGGTGCACGCTATTGCCTAGCAACCAACAGTCTGGTTGCTTTTTCATTCTCTCCTACCATGAATATGGTATTGATTCTGTACTTCACACCCGCCGCTTGCACTTAATCACATTACATAGCAACAACAATTTAGTCTGGTCATCTGAATACTAAGTGTGCATGTGGAAGGAAGTACATTGTACACAAACATATTGAGGTAGAACCTTGATATTAGGGCCCCTGTCTAATGCGGCCAGTGGCCAGGGCACTATGATCTTTGTGTGTACATTCTATGGCAGTCGAACCTGGATAATCTGGCCAAACACAGTAAATTGCCACAGTGAACCAAGCTACTCTGGGAAATTTTATGTTGAGCTTTAAAAAAGTTGTTAAAAACTGAACAAATTTCAACTTTTTAATGACTAAGGAACCCTCTGTTGCACTTTTATTCACCTATAGACATGCATTGTGGTTGTTTTTATATTCATGCATGTGACCACTGAACCTCTATATATAAGGACCACCTGCCACATTTTGTTGGTCCCTTGGGTGGCCACTATATACAAGTTTCACTGTACGTCAGCACATCGGACGATAGACCATATTTAATAGCTGCCATCTTGTGGGGCAGTTTCTTTATTCCTTGAGGACATGCATGCATTGGTTACCAATTTAAATAACAAAAAATGCCCTACAAGATGGCGGCTATTCAATACGGTCTATAAATGGGGAAACACGCAAAAGGCTAATTGTATGCAAACCAGAAGATGCCGTTTCCCAGTATGAAGGACACGGGGAAGATGACTCGAGAAGCCACGTCGATCTTGCTAACGCTGTTGAAGGGCTTCCCGGAGGCTCTACTCTGACGCAGCCTGGCGTTGCGGTAGTCGGCGTTGCCACAGATGCAGCTCAGGAGATCCATGAAGAAGGACTGTTTGACGTTGTCGTCCGTGCTTTTCACTTTGATGTTGTAGCGGGTCAGACTGCTTAGCAGCGTGAAGCGACGCTTCTTGCGTAAAGTGGCTTCGACGTTTTCGGCCTTCGGAAGAAGAAAAAAACTCAGAATGTTTGCAAAATTGTGATATTGCGGTTTCCGAAAGCCACGTCACAACATCGATATGTTTTTTTCTTCCCTTTGCCCAAATGAGGTAACTTGTATGTACAATAAATTGATGTTATTAATTTGTTCATTTGATTTATTCTGGGTTCATGGAAATTCAATTCGCAACCCAAGGGCTCACGGGGGGATCCAGCCTTTCGTCCCAAGCGGCGAGTCAATGATCTAAAGGCCCGTCTACACGAGCCAACATAAAGCTTGGACAGATGCACTCGTCCATACGACTCAACATGATCCAAATTATCTCGACTACGGTTGGCTGCTTCCTTCACGTGGCAAGCATTTTACTCTGCTATTGGTCCGTTTCATCCAACGAGCTTCAACAAAGTTGGTCGTAATTTATATGGCCCAACCTGATGTTGAACAACTGATCTATATATACACTGGATTCAGTATGCAACAGCAGCTATACGAGAATTAAAGCCACGCGCCGGCCATCTTAATACTCCCAAGACAATGCTTTGCCCAGACTGCTCCTCGGTCCATAAATTGCTTGCATTCCACTTAACACATGTAGACTAGCGAAGATAGTATAACCAGTTTAGGCAAGGCACTGTATTGGGAGTACTAAGGCGGCGGGCGGTGGCTCCAAATTTAGAGGGCGTTGCTGCATCCAGTGGTCAGATATCGATGATGTATACATACCTCGGATTGTGCCACATCATCATCGTCATCGTCTGCCATTCCTGGCAACATGCCAGCTCGTCTCTTGGTGAAGTAGTTAACGGCCGCGTACTCGACCATAGCAGCGAACACGAAACCGAAACACATGACGATGAACCAGTCAATGGCCTTAGCATAGCTGACCTTAGGGAGGACGGCACGGGAGCTCCAGCCAAGTGTAGTGAGGGTCAGTAGGGTCATTATGCCTGGACATGGTAAGGAATTTGAAGATACAAATGTAGACAAATGTCAATGAGTTTGGGAAATCTGGGTGCAGTTAAAACCAACTTTGCTTCACGGGGATTGAAACTTCTGCGGACTTTCTTCTTAACGTGCAGACGCCCTACCAATTGGGCTATGAAACTGGTGGTCTCGAATAACGGTGTTGCAGTTATTCCTCACTGATTGTGATGGCTATCGCGTGAGCTTAACAAGCCCAACAGAGGGATAAACCCTTTAATGAGATAACCACTCCACCCAGAGATCACTTAAGATGCGACCCATTTCCCCGGCGGTCCATGCGTTATTATTCCTAAAATCACTTATTCATGCTTAAATGTTTGAAGAAAAAGACGTTTTCGGTTTAAAAATGAAACGCAAATTATACTCCGACTGAAAGATCGAAGAGGCTGATACTAGATGTAACATTTGTATCGGACATATGTGCTATGTCGACATTTTTTAAATATAGGCAACAATCGTTGCTTAAAGGGCCAATGATTTGGGATTTTTATCAATGAAATCTATGCTATAAAACCACTCTACTTAGTTACAGTCATAAAAATCCTATTTGGAGCTTGTTTGGGGGGTTAAAACAAAGGTTTTTAGTTTTTATGCTAATGCAAATATGCATATTTATGACCAAGGTCATGATGTCACAAGAGGCAAACACAGGAAAATCACATTCAACTGTGCACAACTTTTGTAATCCATGGCTGTTTGAGTTTGTTTTCCATGTTGCCATGACAAAACTGGGGGAGAAAATTGCAGCAATTTGCCACAAGTCCAACTTGAAGTCTTATGTTTTGTCTTAACTTTTCCCTTCTGTCTTCAGCGCCCTCTGTCTGTGATTTATTGCTTTTATTGATTTTACATACAAACGAACAATTGTATGTCTTGCTGAACAAGTAATCCGTCATTTTGAAGCAAAGATTAGGCACAAAGTCGTTTAGCATGTCATGGCCCTTTAAGGGCGCATAAAAATGTAATTCAAATAAACGAACATAACGGACCTTTGAAATTATAAAACATTGCAAAATATGAAATAATTATGACGCCAACGTTTCAAAGATATTAATTAACAACACTAAAGTCACCCACAACTCTAAGCTGAGACAATGTACAGCCAACGCTACATTAAAATAACCACGAATTGGGAATGCTAAAAGGTTGTTTTCTTAAAAGCACGTGAAAGCGAAGAGAAATAAATACATGTACCGGTAAAACTGTTTGTAGTGCCGCGGGGCCAAGGCTTTTAAAACGGTGACAGGTCCACTCGCTTTCTGCGCCGACATCTTACGCAAAAGAAACCTGCCCTAGTAGATTAATCAACTCAAAGGAGTCCGGACCGTTACTTTCACGCGTCAACGTAAATTCCAAGTGACAAACCGCGGTTCTCTTAAAATTCTCCCCTTTCAACGTTGTGCTCACGGCAGCAAATCAGCGTTATAAGGGAACATTTACATGTGGCGATTTGGTTGTACTGTTTTAACCTCAGTGTATGCGGCGGAGCCGGATTAATGTGTCTCACGAAATGCTAGGCTATTTACGCCGTCAATGCCGGAGTAGAATTATACTAGGTCGTGTGGGCGTTGCGGGCAATATTAATCATAACATTGCTCAAGAAAAGCAGCCTTATTTCTTGTATTTTCACATTTTGCACTTGGGTCATTCATGAAATTGGGAGTCCAAAGGTTTTGGTGTCCCAGATGTATTGTCCGTGCGTTTTGGGTGTGGCATCTCGGAAAAAAATGAATCGATGTTTTTCTGGAAACATAAAAGTTGTTCGTCTTCAAATGAGATATCAATGAAGAAATCGACCAACGCTTAGTTATCGAATAATTACTGTCAATATTTCGAATTATTGGCGGTCCGCCAATAATTCAACTCACGACAAGGCACAAAAACGGCCATATGAAAACGGCGTTTTTCACAGGATTGCCAATGTTTAAAATATTATGGTGTGGTCTTCGTTAAAATAAAGTAAATGCTTTAAAATTTCGTTCGGAGAAAACAAAAAATCAAATTTGCTGAGAACCACATACAATATGGCAAGCACGAGATTGTTGTGATGCTCCGGCGGGATGCTCAGATAGCTCAGTTGGCCATGTATGCCAAAGACCTGGGATGGAATCCCAGTCGGGGCAATGCAATATTTTCGTGTTTCTAAATTCATCTCCAATTGTCAATCTTCTCATATACCTTCAATAATATAGACACAGTTTGAAACATCACGCGACCCAGGTTAACACCGGCCAATTATACATCATTTGCAGTGACCCAACATGTTTACTCCATGAGTTGACAAGAGAAAGAATACTTAAGGGGCGTTCACACTATCGCGGAAAAATCACACTGTTCCATTGGTTTGTACACAAACTGGTTTGCCGCTTGTGCGCGGCCTATCGCGACGCGCAAAACGTTTTGAGCTGGGTCAAAGTTCAAATCTGTTGAACTTTGACAGCGGTGCGCTGACCTTTCTAACGCGCAGCCAATGAGGTATCAGAGATCCCCCAGTTACCAGAGTGGAATTTTCTATTTTGGAATAATCGGCGATTGTGAGCTCATGCAATGCGGTGAGCGCAGCGCGAAAGTGTGATTTTTCCGCGATAGTGTGAATCCGCCTTTACAAGTGTTGATAGCAATGGTAACAAACACCACATGAATTTTTTATTTTTTTAAGAAATTAAATTTTTTAAAGAAAAATTTGTGCGCGCACACATTTTTCACCGTTCACTTAACACAAAAACCATAGGTGGATTTTGAAAGTTTTCTGAATCATTGATGCAGCTATGTAGCTAAAAATTCCGCAAGCTAGTTTATCGACATTCTTTTTTAATTATACCATGCCCTTATTCAAGGAATCTGTAAAAGTTTCATCTTGAAAATGATATATCGGTCTTTAAGTAAACGCAATGTAATATTTATACAACACAACAAACCTTGATAATGAATGTCACGTTTTCACCCCGTTGAAAAGAATTCACTCCCGAAAGTGCAAAGGGAAACCGCCAGAACGGAAAGGGCGGGAAAAACCTGGCTTAGCTCGGTAATTGTTTCTCTCATGCGCGCAGGCGACATTAGTAGGAATAGAGCTCTGTCCAGTTCACTTGTTCACGTAGCAATTCGGATATGCCTCGTGGCACCAACTACTTTTGGCCCGAGGGGACGTTTTTGGATGGAAAAGGTAATCGCGGTGTAAAAAGATTGTGTACGTTTAATTTAGCTGCCCTGTCGCTGTCACAAGCAATGAAGAAATATATCTGTCGCTTTCATTTTCCCCCCAAGACATTTCAGTGGTCATTGGTCTCTATGGAATTTGATTTTTATGGTGCGTTTACTGCAGCTGTTTTGAGTACATGTAATGTGCCTTATGCCCCTATAATGATTGTTTCCCCACTCCTCCTGTCCGCGCTGCCCCACCCCTTCGGAGTGGACTCGGTTACGTTTTTCATACTCCAGGGTGGGGATTTCTGACGCACATAAATCAGATTGTCGGCGCATAATGGAACAAACGCGCATGTTTTGTAGCCCTGGATGGGGATTTTGTCATTTAAAGTTTGCCCCAGGGGTGGGGATTTTGTGACAATCCCCACCCCTTAGGTGGGGTAGCCCGGGGGAGGGGTAGGGACACAACTGATACATGTAGGTACATCGTATGTAAACGTATTTCATTATACACTCGACAAATAACGAATTAAACACACGAGTAATGGATAATTAAAATACACCTCTGCTGCCACCAAGAGTCTCAATGTTGCCAGTTTCTAAGAAGAGCGCCTTAACTTCTGTGCGCGTTTACATTCTGAGGTGTGGTATTTTGTTCTACTGCATGAAAATTAAGTTACTTTGAATTAGTCGCATGGATAGCGCCTGGTGTTCTGACGTACTTCCTTTTACGTGCACAATTATATAGTATCCATTTGCCCAGGCTAAACTGTAGTTGCTATGTGGTGCACGCGGCAGGTGTGAAGTACAAAATCAGTACCATGTTAACAGTAAAGAGAATGACATGCAAATGTTATACGCAAGTTGACTGATTTTGTATGTCCAGTTTAGCTTAGCTTTATTTTCTACTGGTTATACGAGTGAACACATGTACGTTCTCGAAGAACCTTTTATGACCGCCTGTTTTCCACTGTGGCCAGACATCAAAAGGATCTCAATTTCACTTTGTAAATAACTAAAGTTCAGACTTTACACGACATTCTTTTCTTCGGTCGTGAAGGCAATCACGGGTCTCGTGACACGCGCATTATCTGCTACCACAGACCCGTTAATAATTGGGCTCTATATAGTGGCGCGGAGCCATCCCGCTAGATATATTAATTCGGAATTATCTGGGCCGTGTGGAACCATGCGTGATGGCCGACTGGCATTCCGGCGTCGAGTTTTGTTTGTTCATTTGCAAATCATTGGACGGTCCTCTCGAACACATCCGCTCATTTGTTCGGAGTCGATTTTTATCAATATGTAGAGAGTCAACGAGAGATGCATAATACTGATGGTGAGGTTTGATAGCAGTGCGTGGTCGTGGTAACTGATTGTTATCGCTGGAATAACCTCCAACAGTTTGCGAAAAGCGCAGGTTGGGATCAAAAAGCAGGTGGAAATTGGCTCAGGTTTAACTCGATCGAGATGACGTCATTGAGGAGACGGGGGAGTCCTTTTAAAGCCCACGTTGGAGCACATAATATGTTGCAATGCCTTTTACAAATCATACCAAGCAACGTGCAGTGCACGGATCACAAATTCGGTATATATTTTGATTCCAACCACATGGAATTTCTGTAAAGATTTGTAGCACTACTAATTCACATGGAGGTCACACTCGGGGTTTGGCAAGAATATAAAATAAGTTTGCCAAGACAATCTTAAGCCGGTACACATGACTTGCAGCGTCCATTTCGCCGGAAAAACAGTACTCAAATGGAAGATAGAAGTGATTCCAACTGTCTAATACAACGCTTCCGTCCGAAATATTTTTTTATAAGAAAACAAAAATTGGAGATGAATTTATATAAATGCGCGTGAACATGCATTTTTTATGAGACCGCCCTCGTGTGAACGAAACCCAGGCCCCGACTATCGTGGTATTATGGTTCAGTTTTCTCTACAGTGTAGTCAGGGAGCCAGCCTAAAGAGGACAGTGGCTTGGTACAATTTCCTGCAAAAAACATTGAAACAGTTCTTTCTTTTCTCGGAACGTAGATGAGGTACTGAGCTGACTATACAGGTTGGTTTTTATCATACACATCCTCAATCGCACGTGGAGACAACGCCGTTTGTAACAGTTTTCTCAATCATGCAATCTGACTTTAAGGAGACGAAAAACATCTTTATGCTGGCCGGACTGATCCCATCCTAATACAGACCACTGGGCTAAACATTGTGCTAAACTCTATAACAATTGAATATGGAAGGGAAAACTTAACATAAATAAATAGGCTGGGGAAAATGAGCCAAATGAACGAAAAAGGTTATTAATAAGTAAGCAACTCACATAGGGCAACTCGAGCGGGCGTAGCCTCCCTGTTCAACCAAAAAGACACCCACGACAGTACCACGAGAAGCACGCAAGGGATGTACGTGGAGATGACGAAAAACCCGGCATTGCGGGCTAGGGAGAAACGCACTGTCAACTGGGTTCGGTTACCTTGAAAAAAAAAAAAATACAGCAGAAATTAGCAAGGAAATAGATATCTATCATCCCAGCGCCATCTTTGTCTCCTACCCTGTGTGTTGGGCAATGTAGTAACAAACACCCAACAAGGGGCCAGACTATTTTTCCTGCCAGCCTCGATTGGGTTACATTTATTTTTACAGGGGAAATCTGAGGCCCCAATTAAACTGAAAAGTTAGTTTCCAACATATTAAACAAAAAGTGTCCTTACCGACGCGGTTTGAGACCTTGACTTGCCTTTCGGCTTTCCACGTCTGCAGCGAAAACTGTGAGAATCGGAGGTCTTCGGAAACCTCGACTGAGGCCGTAGCGTTTTCGGGTTCGTACAGCCAGCGATACACCACGTCCTCTTCCGAGTAACTGTCTAAACATTTCAATAATAGACCATGTCTGAAATCTGAAAAGCATTCTGACTGATGTTTCATATTGATCGACTGTTAAAGTCATTTATTTGCAATGACCCAAAAAGTTTTACAAGAAAAGCCAGAGAAAAGGGTTGATAGCAATGGTAACGAACACCACATGATTTTTTCCCGTCTAAAATTGAACCTTTGAGAGAAAAATTGCGAACTGAAGGTGCTTTTTAAAAATAAAATATCGCTTGCAAAGATTTTTTTGCCACTCGCATGCATATTTAGGGCTTTCTGAAGTATACTGCATCTATAGCTAAAATCTATATACCGTAAACGGTATATTTATTTACGTTTTTCTTTTAAATTAGATACATATTGCTGTTGTTCCAGGAATTCGGTGAAAAAAAAATGAGGTAAATATACTAGTCAAAATTTGATACAAATGTGGACAAATGTCCATATCTGGATGCAGTGAAAAGCAATTTGGCTCCACCGGGATTCGAACCGCGGACCTTCTGCCAAAATTTGCTAAGAATTCACTGATATTTTCAAATATTCAAATATAATTTTACTAAAAGTATTAATTATGAATCCCTAAGGCAAATACATGTTTATATATCATTATGTAAGAAAGCAGATAACACAATCTTACCATCTTGCACAATTTTCAACACTCGGAAAAAAATAGCATGTGAATGATGAAAGTATGTGAATGATGAAAGTGTATCATATCCCCAAATTAGCCAGTTATGATGCGAACATGAAAGCGAATGTCTGTGATATATTCAACTTTTAAATCGTGAATAAATCACCATTAATAGTCCTCTTACGGGTCCTCAAGTGTGTTTGCCAATGAAGCATTCAAGATGTACGGAACACAGTAGGCTACACACTAGAAAACCGATTTTGTTTTGGATGTGTTTTGGTACAACATATCGGCGCTACTTTTGAATTGTGCTGTAGTTCATGTTCAGATGATAAATTATAATTACGAATTACAAGTATGTAAACATTTTCCGGCAACTGTACTTTTCAAAAGTGCAATGGTGAAAAGTGCGTTGTTCAGTTATTAATGCCTGTTTGTTCATGCTGAAACAACTTTTGCACAAGTAAAGAAAATTAAAAAAAATCAAATTTACAACCAATACTAGCTCGTGTTATGAAACACTTTAAAATGCGAACCCGGAAGTAGTACGAAGACAAAAGAAATAATAATAGTATTGATAAACTGCCTTGTAGAAATACTTCAGAAAACATGCATGGTTTTTGTGTTGAGTGAATGGTAAGCAAATCGTTAAAAAACCTCCAGTTGGCAATTTCTCCCACAAAGGTACCATTTTTCACGGGAAAAAAATCAAGTGGTGTTTATTCGTTATACCATTGCTGTCAACACTTTTGTTTTCTTGTCAACTTGTGAAGTAAAATTTTAGGTCAATGCATATGATGTAATGGGGCTTTAACGGATGATGTACATTCAGAAAAAAATTGTGAAAAGCTCTAAAGCAAAGAAACAACTAGAGAAATCACGCGAATTGCACTCTGCAAACAAACAAGTCTAAAATCCATGCGCCTCAGGGAGAAAAAAATAGTTTTGTTCCGACCCAATTACTAATCAGTGTTAAGTGCTTCGAAAACAAGCTACGGACGCACGTACACTACGTGACATCAACATGTTTGGCTTTCTTAGGTATTAGCGTAAATAGCCTCTTACCGTTTACGTACGAAAAAAAATCTCCCACGCCCAAATCCGGAATAAAACAAAATCAAAGAAAAAAGAACTGCTAAAAAGGGAGAGTATAAAATTAATCGGATTAAGGGATTATCCTCTGTGTGGCTCCACTTTGGAATCTGGGGCCATTTTATTGAGTGTTTCTACTTTGATTGAGTGATCGTATCATCTCTGTTGGGTTTATCCTTGGTAAAAGCACGGAACTCCATTAAAAACTAGAACGGAAACGGAGCCGAGACGCGCATAACCGCGCCTTCTCATTAGGATAGTTTTGGGCGCCATTTGCATAGTTTTGGGCACCTCATTTGCGTGATTTGGGCACTTGCGTGATTTGGGCACTTGCGTGATTTGGGCACATTGAATTACACGTAAAACCTCCCGCATGCGCACTTTCTCAATGTTTGTGACGATCGCGCGTGTTATGTTCGAACACAAAACGCGCTACACGCGCACGCGTTCCAAACCGCCTGAAACCGGTTACGGTGATGTGCCATTCAATAACACAAGGTGCGTTCAGACGATGGTTGTTAACTTTAAGTTAAAGGCCCTGTAGATGATCTGTTTTTGAGCGATTCTGCGAATAAAACCATTATAAATCAAAAGAAAGACATCAACAAACTCATCCGAAGAAATTTCAGCTTTGTCAAATGTACCACGTTTAAAAAAACCATGAAAATCCTTATGCATTTTCCTGGTCTTGGCGGGGTGTTTCAAATATTCGTTCTCAGTTGATCGGGTACTATGTGGCTTGCGTCATGCACTCTGTGGCGCACATACTGCGTGTGCGCGCGATCCATAAAAATGCATCGCGTTGGAACACGCACACGGAGTACACAGCGCCCATGCATTTTGGACCGCGTAGATGCGAACCAAAAATAAGTAAATCGTTTGCAAACGATCTAAATAATTTCATCTTTACGGATTATTTTCTGGTAAAATTATATCATTTTGAGCGAAAACCTTTCATTAGGAAGTTGCTATTAATTCAATCTTTACTTTCAGAACTTTTCCCCTGTAAACTCGTCGATTACTTTTTGGGGTCATTGCAAATGATCCACTGGGCCTTTAAGTCGTTGGTAGTGGGTATGACTACAGTCGTTTCTTATCTTAAACCAAACCCAAATACCAGACGCTAATTTCAACATCTTCAGTCAATGTCTGGTGATTTTATCTTGGAAAGTCGGATTTCAACAAATTGCAAACTGCCTTTGGGGCTTTTGCTGATTTTGCTAACATTAATTTGAAAACTGAATTTTTGTTTTTTATTGATTTCCTAGACTGTCCTTAGCAATATACAGCATTGGGACATCGGCAGATAAAATTCAAATAGTCCAAATGTCAAAATTACGTCATAACTAGCTTTTGTTAAAATCATTGTTACGACATTATAATAGCTTTACCAATTGAAAGGTATACTCACTGCTTCCGAAATGGAGCGGACACACTTGTACATCCATGGGATATTTAGCCAAGTTCATCATACATTCTGCCTTTAAGGTGAGCCTATAAGTAGAAAACCGATCACAAAATATATTCAACAATATTTTCTAATTATGTCACAGCAAGGGATGATTAACTCAGTGAACGAATCTTTAGTGATGCTATGAATATGGATAATTAGTTTTGATGTTTAGAAACAAATAAAATACATGTATTAAAAATATTTCGCAGAACACATTATAGAAAAGAGGTTTTTGTATTCGAAAGTGGTGCGCACTTCTTCGATGCCTTACACATTCTTAAACTAATACAATGGGGGGAACGTGGCCGAGTGGTTTGGGTTTGTGTCACTGACTCGCAACACCCGGGTGAAAACTTGGGGTTGCGGGTTTGATACCTACCCACCTAGTATGTATCTCGATGTTTAGGTGGAACATACATGCCATTGGGGCTGCGAATTGAAGTTCATTAAACCCATTACATTTTTTTTTTAAACAGTCGCCTTTACAGGTACAGTCAAAACCTGCTGCTAAGGCCCCCTTGATAAAGAGGCCACCTGTTTATAGTGGCCACCCGTCCTAAATGCCATGCGTATAATGCTAATGCAACTTAGGGGTCACCTGTAAAGGGGTCACCTGTTTATAGTGGCCACTTTTTAAGATCCCGAGGGTAGCCACTATATACAAGTTTCACTGTAGGACATTGCTGTCACGCGCGCGTTCTCAGACCTCGAAACGCGGGCGTACTAGCTGGCCAGTTATAGCAGTCGAAATTTGGTCGAGAATTGGTATTCAACGCGCGCGTACTGAACTTGCAGGAAAACCAACGCAAAATTGACGTCTGCCATACCTGCTCAGTGTTAGATTAATGTCGATTAATGGCAACATTAGACGCAATCTCAGTAAACAGCAACAGGATTGCTTGTTTCACGCATACACGATGCAGAAAGATCCGAAATGACCGTCTGTATACTGAGCTGACAACGGTTGATGGTGCTCCAGAAATCGAGGACGAATGTTGACTTTTGTGGCGGGTCTGTGAGTGTTAAGATCTGGTGTACTGCTATCAGTCACAGACATCAAAGGGGTCCGTTTAATTTGACGTTGAAAAAAACTATTACTGAAATACATCCTTCTAATGAACTCTGGACACAATCGGTCTAATTTGTTTAGGTTGAACCATGTGGTTTTTAAAGGAGAATTATGACCCAAAAACAAAATACATTTTCCTAAAACAAATGTAACCTCTTTGTTATTCAAAGAACAAGGAATATGGCCCACTGAAAAGTGGATACGAACTTCACCAAAAAATTCAATTGCAGCGATACCTTATTGTGTGAACGCCGCCATATTGTCCAAAAACTGGGCAAAGAATAACCTTACTTTTTTTCCCAAAATAAAACTCGGAAAGGAGCAATTATTTTTGGGAAAGCCAGAATGTATTCAGTTCATGAAGTAGGCCTATACACTGTCTTGGACCTTTATGTTTTAAGTCTGCCGGAAATTTCAACTACTCAAACAAAATGGTTATGTTCTTGCAACAACCAAAAGCACCTCAAGCACGCGTCTACGTGTGAATATCCTCGTCCAAGTTTATAAATAAAATGGTTTTGCTTTCTTCGATTTTATCTCAAAGCAAAATAACTTTGGATTAAATTTGATGAAAAGTGCTTGTGGCGAAGAGTCGGGGAGCCATTCTCCTTTACTAACTTGTTGTGAGTTCAAGTCATCGAGTGTGTGGCTTGGAGGTTTTTTTGGACTCGGTGAGGCGATGTGATCTTCCCTTTAGGGTAGATTAAGAGACGCAATTATCACCCACAACCATCTGCACTGTAAGCACGAAGGTGTCCTATAGGGTATGGCTGCGAGGATTACACCTGCTTGAACTAAAATCCTGGGTTATTGGGCAAGATTCCTGCGAGTTGGCGCGCTCTTGCGTGAGATAGCTTCTGCCCATGGGGTTGCTGCCTCATATGCAATTCCTTAATTCAACCCTCAAAAATTCCAATTGAATGAGTTGTCATTAGCAAATCCCCAAATCGTAGCTAATCTCCATTCTTCCATAAAATGGACCTTTTTGGCGACTTATGTTCAACCGTAAACTCATCTGCAGAGAGACAACGACCCTAGGGCATGGGGAAGGTGAGATGAAAACCTATAACATAAGTAAAAAAATGATGACGCTGTCCAAATCTTCCGACTTGAAGACATAAAAATGAGAGATGGTTCTGCAGTTTTATGTGCGAAGGTACAGTATGTCTGGGTGATACATTCGCAGTTGGATCTTTCTAACATGGTGAACAGTATAACACAAACATTGCGTAATTTTCTTGCACGTAAAAAAGCCAAAACATTTCTGTTGACAACAATTGTTTAAAATGCTGTTTGCTGCCACCAAGTGTCCAAGGGTTGCTTTGCGGCCTTTTGGCGTATCCAAAATACCATCTACCCATTTACCTATACACACTGGACTGTAAGCGACTGCTTGAATGAAGCAACCGTCTACCACCGTGTACAAAATCATTCAAGCGGAAATAAAATATCTGCGTAGACCCCACAATATCCCTAACTTTAATATATTGTAAGTAGTGTCATTGCTGTGTCACTAAATTTTGCAAAAACACTCCATCTTTACCTCTGAGAGTAGACGACCTTGCCCTCTGGCGAGATGCGAAACAGTCGGTTAGGCACCGTGACGTCATGCCGCTTGCACCGCTTGCCGTTAAAGAAGTAGGTGTCAGGGTACCAGATTGACTCCAGCATGATCGTGTTGAGAGGCAGCATCTCCACAGATGTGCTGTTGAACCTTAGGCGGGGATCGAACCACCGCTGTCTGAAGAAGACGTCCATGCGGAATTCCTGACGAGAAATGGTTCGAAAGATTTTGGTAAAGACACTTTGCACCGGCGGCCATAAATGATGTGACAATAGATCCACAAACTGGTACTCGTGGATGACGCACGGTGACAATGTGACTGCCCTATCATGGCCGCCCGTGTAAAGGGTCTATACATGTACAGTCGAACCTCGTCCAAAAGTGTTACTTAGAACTTTGCAAATGTCCTTGTTACAACACAAACCTTGTATTATCAGGAATAAAAACAATTAAGAACAAATGATTGGGACCAAAATTGTCCTAAATTGTTATGAGCAGAAAGTTGTATTAACAGTGCTTATTATCAAGGTTCAGTTGTATTTGATACGATCCAGCTAAATCTGTCGAACCTCGGAAATCCTTGTTTTGAGATTAAATACGTTCGCAGGGGTAGAAAAACCAAAATTGATTTTTAAAACAGAAACAGCAAGAAAAACATTCTTATTTGTCTAACTCGTGAATAGGGTATATACGCCGTTTGGAATTTTAAACTAGTGCGTATATACCCAAGCTACATGTAGTTCTGGCGAGCCCACACATTTTTACAACGTAGAGGGCGTCCCATAGCGGCCGTTTCCGTGCCGTTACCTTGACATCTCCCGCTAACGGATGTGATTTACCGAAGCCCACCGTGAGCGCGTGCACGAGCGAATAATTCAAAGATGATGGATGCTGCAACACCGGTATATTTCATAGTTACTAATTGCTCACCGTGCACTGCACGCCATATTAAGATGTAAAGTGGTGAGGAGGGTCTTCTATCAAATTCGAAACTCATCATTTATAGTGATTATTATCAGAATCTTCATCTCGTAAGTGTACTTGGTCATCAATAATTATTGTCAGACGACCTCGCACAGCTTTTTGGCGGGAACTGTACTTTATATCAATGGATTTCCGCCGAATATTTAATAAGAAATCTGCCACCTACACAATTTTGTGGGACTAATGCAAAATGGTTGACTTAGTGCAGGCGACCGTGCGCAAATATATATCTAAATGGAGTCGAAATGGAGACACATCAATGGACAATGCAGGGAACACGGATTTAAAACTACATATATGGAGCTCACTGGCAGGGAAGCCCGTTGCGCGTCTCATGAACACGCGGAACGTCCATGCACACCGCTTCTCCAATGAAATACATTCATATAGTTCTCAAAATGGCATTTTGTGCTCGCGAGTTTTCGTCTGCAAAAGACTTTAATTTATTGAGTAAATGGGTGGCGTTTACACGCCCAAGTAAGATTTTTTTAACGGACGACAAAATACCACAACTGCATTGGGAAAGAATTGAAAAGTCAATATGTCGAGTGATTGAAACAAGAAAGCTAAAAGACCAAAACAATCCGCATTTTGCTCGAAGCAATAAATCGCTTCCCGTGTTTACCCACCGTTTTTCCGTGTCGGTTCAGCCGCCAAAAAGCTTTGTATTAAACACCATGGAATTTATTAAAACAGTCTTATACTTCTAATGATAAAAACACAAAATTGGTCCATTGCCCTATCCGTAAAACTCACTCACTTGCCGCACAGCTCAGACTAGTAAAGACATTGGCACTATTTACCCCCCGTGATTGCACTGGGCCCCGATAATACTGATAAATGCGCACAACGAGGTATAAAGGGCCGAGTTGGCATATCTTCCTAGGCAACGCCGAACGAGTTTTGTAGCTAAGACGACAAGGGTTTGTATTAATGATCATGTATGTACCGGAGGTAATTCGCTTTTTAATCCCCACCTGAAATTACTCTGCCACCGTGATTACGGTGTTCAAAGCCTAATGACAAAAATCCGAGTTCAACTCTAAGACCTTAGATCACCAGTTTTAAGCGGTGCTATCATGTTAACCTCGATCGGTCATCGCAAAATGAGGAAATTTCCCCGTATACCTGTGGTAATGGTAGTGTCAAATGAACAGCCGAATCTCTCTTCATTATCCGAATAATCATAGTGAGCTTTACAAAAACGAGGCCGCGTCCCAATTAATAGTTACGACCGCTAATAATAAATGACTCCATGGAAGTAAATGAGCTCACTTGTAATTTGAGCCAGTCGCCATCTGGTAGTCTGACAACACCCCCTCTCCGACCAGCCATTCTAAACTGTTGTCATCCCAACATGGTCAATTAGCCTTTTGCGTGTTTCGCATGAATAGCGTCTGGTGTACTGACGTACTTCCTTTTACATGCACACTTAGTATCCACTTGACCAGACTAAATTTGTGTTGCTATGCGGTGCACGCGGCAGGTGTGAAGTATAGAATCGATACCGCGTTCACTTTAGGAGATAATGGCATAAAGTAACCAGACTGTTGGTTGTCAGGCAATGACGTCCACCATTAGCAACAACAGTACGTAACTTTCTAAACTGCACTTACATTTCAAAGTAAAAAACGTTGGAGCGGCAGCCATTACGCAAATGTTACATGCAAAATACTAATTTATATTCCAGCAAATTCAGTTCGCATTCCTCCAATGACTGAAACGAAGAAAATACCAATTTAACTAAAAGTTTGTGCTGAAATAGCGACACTACTGTAATTTTCTTTATAGCCACGCCTCCAAAATTGACATGTATATAAGCTCGAGGCTACAGACTGGTGCAGATATCACCGAATGTATATCATTCACAACCAAATACTTAGGTGGATATAGGAACCCGACGTCATTAGACGTCTACCGAGGAAGGATGAAAATTGATCTATCCTATCCGTAGGGCAGCAACATCTTTTCATAAAAAATCTCACTTCTCACTTAAGGGACTTAAAAACCATGTCCCTATCATCGGAAGTAAGTCTGCTCCATCGCATCCTTTTTGTCTGGTATGTTAGGAGGGGAGATTGAGAGCTAATGATTGCGTATTAGATTACCGGCAGTGCAACGCACGGAAATAGGATCAACCAACCGAAAAGATAAAAAAGGACGGCAAGGGGAGTAAAGGAAAAGGTAGAAATCTCTAAATTGGATTGTCTAAATCATGTGAGCAATAAAACGGAGTCTGGTAATGTCAAGGCCCGGTCGGACGGGGCTCAATTAGCGGTGTTACTACGGGAGGCTTACCAGGTCTATCTCAACCACTGGTCCGATGCTCAGGGCGAAGATATCACATTGGATCACGACTGGAGGACCTGCATATTTAACGATAAAACACGTACAGAAATTGATGTAATCAAACTTGAGAGAAAAATCGTAATGGTCTGATCGGGATTCGAACCCGAGACCTCTAACTCACTGGACAAATGATTCTACCAGCTAAGCTATAAGGTACATTGGTACACATTGGCATAGGCCTATCCCTCAGGTTTTCAATATGAACCCATTTGTTTCTACCAATTGAGGTAGTTCATCAGCTATCTACGGTAGATGGCAACGTTTATAGATATAGGGGACACATAATTAACAAACAGTGACATACATATACTTGGCAAAAATAAGATAACAACAAAATAATACAAATGTGCAAAAATTGAGGTAGGTCATCAGCTATCTACCGTAGATAGCAAATTGGACACCTTTGGGGAGCACACAGTGGCGGATCCAGGCTCATTCAAATACAGAAATACAAAGGAATACGCCGGGTTTCTCCATTGTATTCCTGTATTTTAATGAGCCTGGACACATACTTAACACAAATAAAAGATCAACGACCTCCTAAACTTCTCAAAAAAGTTTCGAAATTTATTTTCCATCGCCGTTATCTGTGAACTGTTATTTCACGTTTCATATTAAAAGAAGGCTCATTAATTTATTTTCACGACAACACCACATTATTTTATGACAGTCACTTGTTTGAGGGTCCAGCAACTCTGTTGAGGATGTGGGTGGGTCTAAAACAGAACTTACCAAACATGTGCCATTAGCCTACATGTGTCCAATCGAACAATAAAATCTCTATCAGTAACGAGGAATAAACAAGACATAATTGACATGTTTCTGTACTGCTTTTCCCACAAAAACATGATCATTACAAATAGGTCACCCTTGTAAAGGTAAATAAACAAACTTTCCAAAGACCTGACAAACGGTGCTACCAAATTTCCAAACTTTTTGAGGAGTTTAAGCTTCTATATCAGGTACTGACTAGTTAGGTTTTCATGCCCGAGCAACATCATTAAATCTATATCCGTCTGTTTTAAAAATAGCCATCTCGAAGTAATGTTAAACTACAAAAGGCTACTCCAGGTAATGCTTGGACATCAACCAGCCTGGGTTACACACATTTCTCAGTAAGTAAAACTATATCACCTTGACCATTACAGACGTCCTGCTGTAAAACATACCGAGTAAGGCATCGTAAGATAAGAAGAGATTGAACAACTAGAGCGCTCGTTTCACGCCGTGTAGCACCGGGACTGACTCGCTAATGAGCCCCGAAAAGTAGAGAATTACCATCTTTTGCAGTTCGCAAAACAGTTAAGGAAATCTTGACGTAATCCAAGGCATCTACTTGCGACTGTGGTGGGGCTCTTGAGGTGGTCATTAGACCTCGAGGAAACAGCGTGTCTTCTCGCGTGCGTCATTTATACACGGTTTCTCAGTTGTCCTGTTTTACACATTGTGAGCGAGTGGGCTGAAGGGTTTGACCGAGATCACGGGAGGTCAAGAGAATTTGCGAGAACTGGAAGGAAAGGGGTGCTAGGACAGGTATAGCAGGCTTTATCTGGAAAGGTACCCTTCTCCAGGATATAATCTTGTAACGAGTTTAAATACAGTACAAAGTGTAACATCCAGTTGCAACGATATAGACTGCCGAAGTGAATGCATACATCATCTTTTGTTAGTTGCCTAGGCAGTGGCTCTACACTAAAAATCACTAAACCGCGTCCCTGTGCTTTTGCAATGGTAATTTTTTTCCGACGGCCATGATGTTAAGAGCCAATTACCATGGCAATCACGTCACACTTCGGCTGTCTATTGGATTTTTAGCTCTAACCTATATACACTGGACTGATCACAGCAGATTGATATGCGAGATTTGAAGCCACTCGCCGACCATCGTAGTACTCCTAAGACAACGTTTTGCCTAGACTGCTCTCCGGTCCACACGATCCCTTGTATTCACTTAACACATGTGAAGATAGTGTAACCAGACTAAGCAAGGTATTGTTTTCGGAATACTGAGATGGCGGACGGTGGCTTCAATTTTAGAGGGCGTTGCCAAATGGTTAGATATGGATTCACTGAGCTGAAACGCGTATTGCTGAAAGTATAGGTGATTTTTGTGCAGAGCCGTCGCTATTACAATTGACCATGACTGCGTATCTGATCTGGCTCTCTATAACATAAACACTTTTATGCTGTTATTTACTTTGAACCAATTTTGAAAGCCATCATGCCGATGACAAGCAAACATCAAAATATCAAAGTGTTGTTTCAGAAAGCCTGGTGCCTCTCGTGCAGACGACGCCTCGCTGTGTGATATTAAGCGTGTAATTGAAGGGTACCCGACGCGTAAATTGATAGCTACTCGCAGCCCGTGAAAATCAAGGCTTTCAGCAATATGCAACCTTAGAAGACAGCCGAAGGTCGAATACAGGTGTAAATTGGATGCAATGAAGAAGGGTTGGCGACAAGTGCCTATTAATGGCGTGCTGATGTCTTATTGTGCTCGCAACCGTGTGCCCACAGCTAATGGTAAAATGTAAAAAAATTATCTGAGCACCGTAAGGAAAGAGTAATAACTATATATGCCACGAGTTTTACTCTATTTCTGAAGGGGGTTGGAAAGTAGGGTTACGGTGGGACGCATCACGGTTGCCTGAACGCTACTGTATCGAATCACGGACTTCAGAGAAACTCCATAATCGAATGCGTCTGGGCCGTGCATAGCGCCCTATACAACAGGACGCTAGTAGAGGCTAATCCGTTCCGCGCTCTTGGACAGTCTTATACTTGGTTCCCTCCAATGGCAATATACAAAAACGTTGTTCGCCAAAATGCCCATTTTTTAAAGACAAAATGGCGGCGCCCATACTACAAGGAAGCCTTTTACGTGTTTCACTTGACTGGGGGGAGAGAGAGGGGGGGAGGGGGGGGGAGGGGGGGGGGGGGGGAGGGGGGGGGGGGGGGAGGGGGGGAGGGGGGGGGGGGGGAGGGGGGGGGGGGGGGAGGGGGGGGGGGGGGGGGGGGGGGGGAGAGTGCCAGGCATAGTGCAAAAGCTACGTGAAAAAGGCTAATTTGGCACAGGAAAACAAAATTGAATGCAACATTCTTGGGAAAATCGAATGCGAATACGGCTTGACAGGCCAAGGATATACTGGCAATATCGCAACGTTGACCCATTGACCTTTTTTTCTTTATACGTCTATGTCGTTCTTCAGATCTCACGAATAAAAATAAAATGGAATAGCGCAAGTACAGAATGAAACAAAATTTTCGAAACAATCCCAGAAGTGCTGATATCACGAGTTATCCGACACCAAGGGCATTTTTTGAGAGCGTTTATTCTCCACTAACGTAAAAAGCTCTTGTTTTCAAGATTTTGATTCAATTTCAGGCCAGACTGTGTTTCAACGCTCGAGAGCAACAAGTCTACCGGTGTGCGTACAGGCATGAGAGTACTAAAACCAACGATCTGTTTCCCAGTGCTCTAGCAATGGACGTTTCATATTACCAGCGAATGTTTAGATCCAGTTATCCTGGCAACTGACGTCATATTTTAGCAGTCTGTGCGAGCTATGTTGTTTGATGCAGTGGGTACAGCCCGTATCATACAAACTGTCTGCGTAGAATGCCGTATAGCTCCCGGTCATCCGACTTCTTTCCCTGCGCGCAAAAAAGTCTGGTTTTTTGACAAACATCAACAATTTTTGCAACAAGAAAGCCAAAAAATATTATTAATATTAATCATTTCTATAGGCTCTTTCCACGAGTGGCCATGATAGAGGCAGTCACACTATCACTGTGCGTCATGCACGCGAGTAGGCAGTTTGTAGATCTATTGTCACATCATTTAAAAACCAGCCTGTCATGACCGCCGGTGCAAAGGGTTCACACGAGTAGTGGTATTACATGTATCTGCAAAATCCCGCTGAGACGGCCACTGTATTTCACCCGTGTGAAACAAGGTTCCGCAGACGGAAATTAATGTATATTTCTGCTACAGAAGACAGCCGATTCAAAACAACCAAATTTCACATTCAAATCACTAATGCACCTTGTACTACAACCAATCAAAAGATTCATCCGCAAACATCACATCCATCAAAATAAACTCAAAAAGCATCTCGTGAAAAGGGACCCGTGAGTTAATTTATTTTGGAGTTTAGGGAGAGACAGAGGTTGAGAATTAAACCGCGGCTACCCGCATCTCACCCGTTCACGGCCTCGCCACCTAATCATAAATCACGGCTGCTTTACACCCTCTCAACATCGAGAAGACGGCTATAATATCGCTGCCTCAGGGCGGAGCAAGATCAAACCCAACTTGAATTTCGAGCCAGATCACATCCGCTAGTTTCCTGGAGTGCTTGAGCAGCCAGGCACCCAGGCCCGGGCGAGCTATAATACGTGCATCGCGTACCGGTGGACGCTCAACCGTGAAATACGCGCCGAGGCCGGGCCGCGCGGATCAAGATGAGCGCTCAAGTGCACGCGATGACGGCAATTCCATCTCATGAGACACCGAGACCAACCATCATCAAGACTGCCAAATAAGGTCTGAAAACTGCCCCGGGGTGCGTATATGCACGCTGGCAAGGGCCTGGCCTAACACCGAGAACGT
The DNA here is from genome assembly GCA_037783545.1 of Henricia sp. BOLD:AAB3569. Lineage (NCBI taxonomy): Eukaryota > Metazoa > Echinodermata > Asteroidea > Spinulosida > Echinasteridae > Henricia > Henricia sp. BOLD:AAB3569. Next base: position 3,314,494 of record JBBELK010000429.1, on the reverse strand, counting down.
GAGAAAACAGACGGTCTCGGAATATCCCACTCTAGAAGAAAGAAGAAAAGCCTGATGATGCACCATGCTGACTGGCTTTGTTTAGATAAAATTATCCCCAGCTTTTGTCTAAATCTCACCCGGACTCCAATTAATTTCATCTCAACATGCATCAGTATAATTAAAGCTTTCCCGGCGATGCTGGAGCAGCCTCAATACAGCGGGCCTTTGGAGACCTCCCCCGAGGTGCTCCCGTATATCCCCGGGTCCGCTGGGAGATTGAACTCCGGTGTTAGCCAGCGATTCGGAGCGATCCTAGAGATTGGTAATGTCAAATCGATATTGAGCACCACCACTTCAGATTCCCCCAGCGACCGAAGCTCCACAACTGTGTGCAAATAGCGATTAAAGGAGCACAGATTGTTTTTCGGGAAAACGGGTGTTATGGCTGTCCATAAGGACGGGAAATACACCACTCAAATTGCTGGGATAGCTTTCCAGAATATGTCCGCATACTCAAGCTCCTTAGAGGGCTAAGAACTGTCTGCCTTCGTTCTCGATCGCTTGATTTGAGAAATTTGAAGCTCGCATGATAAAAATAGGACAGTAATTCAAATTGGCGTTGAAGAAATCACACGACAGGCCCCACGACAGTTACATATATAACACAATTTGTTACAGCTAGTACAGAGAAACCAAAGCCGAAATCCGACGGAAAATACGCTCGTTTCGGGAAGGCTGTATGGCGCCAAACGGTCCACGCGCTCCAGAGGACATATGACATTCAGATATTACAGTCAGAGTTAAGTAGGCGTCTGGGGACTACACATCTTGACATCCGTTTCCGACCTTATTTTTAGGAAAATAGTTAACAAATTTGGCATGTAAATGCGCGTTACCACGTGCGCAGTAAACATGGGCGTGGAAAACGGCAAATTTTAACGCTGCTGTTTTATACTGCCAAAACGTGCCTCTAAACAAACTCTAAATGTCAGTACATGTATGCCGGTTACGTAAAACATGGAGAGTCCTATTAAATGGTTCAACGAATCCATTCTCTTACTGATCTCCAGTGTACGATAAACAAGTAAGAAGACTAAACTAACGGTAACAAAACACAGGAAAAGCGGCAAGAAAACCGACTGCATTAAATACGAAAGAGTGTTCCAAAAAATCTCCATGGTGCAATTGTTTTCGAACATAAGCCTGCTTTTTGTATATAATTTATGCCAAAACCTTCCATTGTGGAATACCAGTGCTGGCATCCAAACGCGCTTGTTTATGCATACTTAACTTAATAATTGTAGCAGTTCGTTTAATAAATTGCACATTATTCACATGCCACGATCACGTTTATTTATTTGTGCACCACTCTCCGCAGACTGGGTCATAAATATTAATTAGGCTGCTTTATTTCGTTCCAGCTGTACGAGGTAGTCTTAAGTATGATTCGCCACGGGATATCTAAGCCAAGGCTAGAAAATACGCGTTGCTATACGTGCTCCTTTGTCGTTGCGAATGAACATGTACATATATCTATACAAATTGATATTAATAACACTCGGGCGTGCGTTAACTGCTGTGTCATTTTTTTATGTTCAATTTGTTCCAAGGTTATAGCGGAGTACAAAGATATTCCAAAGGGGATTTGTTTGTTAAGATATATCATTAACTGGGTTTCTAGAAACTTCACTCAAATGAGAGGAACTGCTGAACTGATATAATTATTTTTGGGGAAAACAACACCACACACCGAAAACTGGCTTAGATGCAGACTTGAGCACGTCTATAAAAAACAGTTCAACGTAGACTTGTGAAGGCTTGTGAGGACTTGTGATGGACTCGACTACAATCCTGGCCGATGACATGGAAGAATTTGTATCCATAGGCTTGGTTGAGATGTCTCACAATCTCTAAAGAGCAGTTGCCCGTTTGCAGAAAGAAACTGTATTTCTTTCCTGCCTTAAGGGAGTTTCTCCAAATTTTCCCAGAAAATGAATTTCGTTCTTACCTAACAATGATATAAAATGCCTCCCCAAAAATGCTATCCATGGGAAGAAAGCAGGAAATTGGCAAACTCCATTTTGGATGTCGAAGCAAGATGATTAAAGTGTAATCACTGCACTCCTTTATGTAATCGGATCAAGTGGTTTACAAAACTTCGTTTTTTTTTTAACGATATCCTTAAAAATGTACGGATTGAGAGTGCGAAATTTCAGAATGGTAATGAGAAATAGTATGACACATGATATGGTACAAAAATCTCATCACCCATGGGGTACTTGCGGGTCAAAATGCGATACGGTCAAGCACCTTTAAGCGAAACCTCGCTGACGCTTACCCAGCGTCCAATAATATCTGGGGAGAAGGAAACGACTTTATACTCGAAGTGACCCGATACAGCGATATGAAAACCCCACAGCGCGCCTTGGTTGCCCCGCAGTTCGGTCGGTCGATTATTGAATTTCGGTACAACCTTTCTGACGTTCTGAATGATTTCTAGTCCTGTCCAATCACTCAGGTATAGTGTGCGGACATTGTATACATTCCTGAAAGATCATTAGAAACTTATTAACAGTCGCTAACACAGGAAATGTAGGCCTACAACTGTGGACTTCTCACTTGTACGAATCTCGAAGAACACAACAATAAAACGTAGAATATGGATCTGAATAACTCGGTATATGTCTTTAAGCAAAACTCCTTTAGGTCTCATATTTAATGTTGTCCTTTCACATGCACACTTAGTATCCACATGACCAGACTAAATTGTTGTTGCTATGTAATGTAACCGGGTGCATGTGGCAGGTGTAAAGCACAAAATCGCGTAGTCATGGTAAGAAAGAATGACATAAAGCAACCTGTTGGTTACTAGGCATTTGCGAACACCATGTAGCAACAACAGCATAGTAAGCCTATGGGTGTGCACCACGTAGCAACAACAGCACAGTATGTAGCCTTTCCTAATTGCACCTCCATTTGAAAGTGAAGAATTCAGGGCGGCAGCCATAGTGCAAAGGTTACACGCAAAAGACTCGATGACACCACGGTAGAAAATGACATGATCATGTCATTTTTCAACACTTTACATTTCCACTCTACATCCATGAAAAATTACACCAAACGGTTACACTTTAAACAGAGCCTACTCCGCACCCTGCAGAACAATAATACATGTAACCGACAAAACATGCGAGATATTTTAACACTAATTAAAAACACCATTATGATTTTATTAAAAGTAATGATTGAGATTCTTAAGGCAAATATATTTATTCGTCCCTTTCATCCCTTTCATAATTTCCAGCATTCAGAATTTTTTTATCAAAATTAGAGGAAAATCCTCAACAAATATTGAGCACACTTGCTAATTGGGGCAAGCCGGGCAGGGGTTTAGGTCTCTGGGAGTGGTTGTTATCTCATTGAAAGCTGTATCCATCTGTAGGGCTTCTTTAGCTCATATGATAACCGAACTGCAACATTGTGTTTATAGACCACCAGTTGGCTTCATAATTAGCAGGGCGACTGCATGTTAAGCAGAAGGTTCGCGGTTCGAATCCTGGTGGAGCCAACTTGTTTTTCACTGCTTTGAGATTCCCCATCCCAAATCATGGACCACATTTCTATAAAAGTTTAGAATACGCCTCTACACCAACTACACCAAACACTGCTGCCGTTCACTGACACAACAATATCAATAAAACACTCAACTAACACTGACTTAACACCAGCAGATGTTACCTTTGATACCAGGCCGTAGGTTCTTGTCATAATTGGTAGTCAACTGGTCTAGGATACGTGTCATGTTCTTTCGCATCTGCTCTTCTTTTTCGCGATCAGCCGGGTCGTAATCCGGTTCGACACTACTGCACATAGACACGATGCTGTAAAATGAATAGACACGAAGGCATTATGCAACACCGAAGCATAACATAAGGTAAATACGGCAATGGTAACATGTTGCAGCCATTTTCATGTTTTGTATGATCCACGGCTTTCCGAAATGACCTTTTTGTGGAAAGCATGATGCAATGTATTTTGGTGGTAAATGTGACCTGTTTTGTAGCAAGTATGCCAAGGATTTGTGGCAAGCCTGCCAAATTCTCTGGGGCAAGCGTGCCCACCTAATTGGTATTTCCAATATGGCCTCATTTAATAATGGCAACAGTGCCAGGAGAACCCCAGCAGGGGCGGACATGTGCGCTATATAAGTATAAACCAAATGAGCCCCAATTTTAAAAATGGAAAAGAAAAATCCAATGTTTATTTATACGATGAGAATGTAGTATATAAATGGTTTTTAAATATCTAAAATTAAACAAATGGGCCAAACATGTGTAGATTGTGAATTTATAAGCTGCAGTAATCAATTTAAGTGATCCAAAAACATCAATATTATTAATAGCCGTGTATGAAAGGATATCTGAACATTCATTTCCAGCGCGCACTCTGGGGGACGTGCAATTTATACCGCGGGTCGCTGGGTCATTATTAATCAGGCCGCGCCTCAGCTGCGGAAGTCAATGGCGTCATGGTCTAAAAACAATAACTTCTATTTGCAGACGAGCCGTTCTTGGAAGAAAAGGCGCGCTTGAGATTGTTATTTTTAGGCGGGCCATCCTAGCTCGGCCGAGGTCTTTCTTGTTGGTTTTGCAGGGTCCGAGGACCCATCTTCTCTCGGCACTGATGTCAGAATCTTAGTCCAAATGGCTGGGTGGAGTGTTGCATTACATACGAAGAATGACACCGAAAGGCATGGCCGACCTCATAGCTAGAATTGCTCGGGCTACTTATACACATAGCTTCCCGCTGTCGCGGAAACTGGGTCTACTTTTTATCTTGAACGACCTTAAATGCCGAATTTATCATCCAAAGATAAAACTTGAAGATTCGAAAAAGCGAAAGGAATTACACATTTTGAGCGATATTTTAACGATAATTTTCAGCGATATTTTAAGCGATATCTGTAGCGATATTTGTAGCGATGTTTTTTGTGCAAAATCTTGGAGCGATATCTTTAAGCAAAATCTTGGAGCGATACTTTTAGCGGTTTTTTCGAGGGATAATTTTGAGCTAAATTTTCCCCAAAAGCTGATAACGTTGACATAAACATGGAACATCTTTATTTTGGTAATCAAATTCACAATATCAAGTCGAAATGTCCCAGAGCACTACACCTTTAAACTTAGACCTAGATACCCCGAATTAGGCTTCGCAGTTCCATCTGCAATCATCACTAATCGCTTGAAAATTGACCGCCAACAGCAGACGCTCGCCCGAGCGACATTCTAGTCGCTGAACGATTATGTCTCGTATTTGGGGCGATTTGGGCTAGAAGAACCAAAAGCTGATAACGTTGACCTAAACATGGAAAACGTTGACCTAAACATGGAAAATTGTATTTTGTTAATCAAATTCACAATTTCAAGTCGAAATGCCCCAGAGCACTACACCTTTAAACTCAGACCTAGATACCCCGAATTAGGCTCCGCAGTTCCATCTGCAATCATCACTAATCGCTTGACAACTGACCGCCAACAGCAGACGCTCGCCCGAGCGACATTATAGTCCCGGAACAATTATGTCTAGTATTTGGGGTGATTTGGGCTAGAAGAACCACACTAAAAATATGGAGAATGACAGTGCTATGTTTTACTTTAGCCACACGTTCATGTAGATATGTCACTACAGCTGGCAATTATATAATAAATTCAATCCTTATCATATTTGACGGGCGTCGCTTTGAGATAAAGTGGTGTGGAGAGAATCTGGAATGAAACGACGCACTGAAAATCACAATAACACTCTCCACCAACGTTGATAAAATTGGTCAGAAGCACAGGCAAGCGTTTGCGTCTTTGTTACATGCATCTTTTTTCTTTTTTTCTTTCTTTCTTTCTCAACATCCACAATGAGACAAATGTAATTAAATGAAAACAATCATTACATATAGCACGAGAAAATAGCGCCTTCAAACACTCCAAAATTAAAAACCTACCGCAATGAAAGTCACTGATGACACAACAAAAGCACACGCACCTATATGTAGCTCTGTTTTATATACACCAAATACACCATACATTTCTTTTCATATAACATTTATTAATTGAATATACAATGCAAAACCCTTACATAAAGCACGAGAAAATACAACGCCTTCAAACACTCTAAAAATTTAAGACCTATCGCAATTAAAGTCACTGATGACACAACAAAAGCACACTACCTCTAGCTGTTTTTTATACACCCAATACACCGTATATTTCTTTTTCGAGAATTAATTGAACTGGATACTAATAATCTACAACAATACAAAGCCCTTAGTCACGATAAAGCCCCTTGGTCATCTGTAATTATTTAAGGCAAATATCCACAGAATATCCCAAAGCAACGGCCGTTGAAGCGCTGACTCGATAATGAATGGGTATCAAGGCAAATACTATTTGCACGATACAGAATTAGAAGGACCATCTTCACACAAATGCTTGTTTACACACTTAATAATGTTTGTTTCAATTTCGGCCGTGGTTCAAGCATGGAGCTATAAAAGCTCCATGGTTCAAGTATGCATTATATACCTGTACCTACGGGCCGAAGGAAACGAGGCAGTCACGCACGTGCGGATGGTGATTCAGACATACGGAATTTGCTATCAACACAAATATATTGCATACAATTTTATATTCTTGCAATGCCGAATACCATTGTATACTGCTTAAAATTGGCTATAAGGTTTCACCTATACTAATTTAGATATATTTTGCAGAAAGCTGGAAAATATGCAAGATGTTAATGTTTTCTAATCTGAAGGTGCTTTGTTTTTACCATTCATTTAATACAGAAACCATGCATGGATTTTAAGATTTTCTGAAGTATACTGCATGCATATTGTGGCTAACGCATGATCTGGTATGGTGCCTGATCACCATTGAAATGAAACAACCAAACTTGAGATAATAGAAAAATCGTAAGGGCCTTATCGGGATTCGAACCCGAGACCTCTGACTAAACCGGGCAGATGCTCTACCAGCTGAGCTATAAGGCACAGTTGGTATACTCCCTCAGGTTTTCCCGATATGGATGGGTAAAATTAGTTTCTTTTGGACAGGTCTGGTACATTTTGTGAAGTGGACGAATATGTCTGGATATTTGCTGAATAGTCACGACGATAAATCTAATAATCATTTATAAAAGCCCAATTGGGAATTCTGGCCCGATCGGAATTTCCGGATGACTGACGCCACTGTCCACCATAAAGGTACAAGTCCGAGTCATTGCGCCGGTATACCAAAGAGGAATTTCTGCAAAGGCCATTATGCCTCGGGTTTCTACGCTTAACCTATTAAGTCTATCTAATTCAATAATAAAAGTGATTCGCGAATCAGGTCCGAGAAAATAAAATATTTACCGTAATTGATTTTTATCTCTTCAAAATAATGCGTTGACCGAATATCAAAAGCATATTTTCCTTAATTTTGCTATATTTTTCAATAACATTTTCGAATTCTGTTGTGAGAATTCAAACGCTCACCAAACTGATTATACAGGTCAAACCTGGCAACCTCAGAATGTATGTTTCTCCAGATCCTATAGGGAATCATCTTAAATGAAAAATAGTCTTTATGGCATCAAAATCAGTCAAGGGAATCAAACGTTATGTCATTTTTGGTGCAGCAAGGTCAGCCCTCAACTATAAGGAGTGACTGCCTATTGACTAATCCTAAAGTGGGTGGCCAGTTCTTGTTGTCAAATAATCAGATCTGTTTCATGAACTAGGGTGTACCTTTGCTGCACCAAAACCTACATAACTTTTGGTTCGCTTGATTGATTTTAATGCAATAAAGACTATTTTTCATGGAATAAGATTTTCTGATCGAGGTTGTCTGGTTTTATCTGGGCATTTTTGGGGACACCCTGTATTTTCAAGTGTTGTAATGTATTGTACGAGGGCACAAGTGCGTCGCCATCTTGTCTGGTGCCACGACGTCACAGGTGTTGTAGCCTATGACTGAGTGCTATACACTCGCTGCCATGCCCTCTCAGTAACAAAAAGAATACCACAGTGAATTAACTGGGATCAATTCCCAAATACAAACCCGAGCTCACGCAAACATATTCTCCAGAGAGGAACCTTTAATGAATTTCGATTCCATGTCACGAAGCATCCCTATCAAAGTGTGGTTGTGAGTGATTATGTTTGCTTTATGTGACAGATCACATAGCGCGCGAAACACGACAAGCGTTGCCCCGCACGCGTTACGCTTTGTCTCGTTTTTTATTAAGACAACACTGCGACTCTGTAAGCTCATCCGTCAAATGTGTCACAACATGAAATTGAAGTTGACGAGATTATGTGGCGATATAGCGCATGGGGTAGACACTATGATGTTTTATTTTGCTTGAAAGAGACTGAGGATTTGACAGTATTATTATTTATTTTTATTATTTCTTTCTGGTGTTCATACCAAGGATTCCTCAAAAGTGCCCATTGCAGTGTCACTCGCAAGCGTGAGGAAACCCATGAAGAATTAGAAATGGACAGAGACACCGGGGAATCCCCTTGCTCTTTACGAAAGAATGCTCTCGGATCTTTAGAGTGCGTTGCCGTTACCTAACACACTGGACCAACGGCTTTACATCCCTTCCGAAGGATGGACCACGTGTGGTTGAGTGCCTTACTCAAGGGCACAGGTACCGCAGCCGGGGGGAGGTTTGATTCCGTAACCTCAAGTTTTCACATAATGATTGCGAGTCAATGACCCAAACCACTCGCCACGGTACCCAAGTATGCGCACGGTCGGACGGCAGGACATTTTTCGCGTAAAAAAGCAACGCGCGTCGCTTTGAGAAAAAGCGGCGTGAAAGGAATTTGGAGTGAAACGACGCGCTGAAAACACATCAATAAATTTGAGCGGGAAAGTGTTTTTGTGATTTTGTGGTGTTTTCAGTACATCGTTTCACTTTAAATTTCCTCCACGCCGCTAGCGACGCGCGTCGCATTTACGCGTGAAAAAGGCTCGATGTGAATCAACCCCTCGATATTTATCCAATAGGCCTATGTCGGGTTTACGTAAGAAGCGAGTTTCACAACTGCAAAATACACGTAATATAAAACGAAATTGTTTTTACCTAATAATAAGAAAACAAGTACTGCTCAACATTTTTATACAATAAAGAATGCATTTGATTTTAAAGTGCAAAAGGCAACGACCTGAAAATAAATTTCATACAAAAAGGATTCGAGCGCAACTTCGGCTAATTCTATAACCACGACCTTTCCAAATCAGATTGGGCTGTCGATCGCGCGCCAAAAACTTTGATAAATGGCATCACGTGCCGCATAACGACGGTGTAAAATGCCATCTTTTGTCTTCGCCAAAAGATGATAAAATCAAAACATGGGGGTTGAAAATCGGATTAGGTATATAGTCGCGTGACAAAAACATGTGATGAATGCACCACTGCGATCAAAATATGCATGACCTCAGGACACAGTACATGACGTTATGTACTTTCAATATTTGCCGCCAAAATAAGAACCAAAGATTGGGCAACTCATTTTCAACAAAATAATCAAAGCTGGCAAAGATATTTTCAAGAATTTACACCTTTTTAATTCTTTGACACATTTTATTTTAAATATCTGCACCGATGAAATAAAATATAAAATACACAACTCAACAAAATTTAAGGATTATAATTTTCCCTAAAAATGTTCAGGCACAAGTGATCCGATCCCCCAAGCACTTGATAAAGCGTATGATGAGTTCCGGTGGAACTGGTGTGGTTTGTGTTCTGTATACAACTTGGTATAAACCAATCACTTGGTAACACGGTGATATCTGTTCATAAGGCACATTTTGAAAATGCCTTCAACTCTGCGAAAAGTATATGGCCTATACATGTAGTTTTTAATGCAATAAACCATAATAATGCAATAAATGGCAAATAAAGTGCGCATTGTGTATACAAAACCTAAACAATTAACGCAGCCGTTATAAATACACTTTTAAAGAAGCGTGTTCAGAATGCCTCCCCAGAATTTGCAATCCTCAATTTCGATGTGGAAGCAAAAAAGGGTGCACGGTGTAATCACTGCACTGCTTTATGTAACAGGACAGATTAGTTTACTGAACTTTAATGTATTTTTGATGATATTTCTGGAAATATACGGATTGAGGGCGCGAAATTTCATAATGGTGATGAGAAAAATATGACACATGATATGGCATGAAAACAAATCAAAATCCATGGGGAAAATGTGTGGGTCAAAAATGTGATATACTCACGCTCCTTTAACCATAAACTATAACTATCGTATTTGGCATATTAAAAAACAACAGAAAGCAAATTAAAATACGGTAATTTTAACATTTCATTTGTTACAAATGACCGAGTATCGAGATTTAAAATTGAAGGAGGCAGGTATACCCATTTTCATTTTTGTAGTAAACAGTATAGCGGATCTAGGCATTGGGCAGGAGGTGCTTAGCATTCATTGATGTAGCAGGTGGACACACCAAATATTGACTGTTTTGCTTTCGCAAAGGATGCTGAGAAGAAAAACAATATTGCAAAAGTTAAGACATTATAAGTCAACTGCATTTTCAAAATATTCAATAAGAGAAAGTCAATAAATCAAGTGAAACAGTATTGATTTCAGATGTGCTGTATCGTCTCCGTTTTACATGTCACAATGCCTGCGTTTATAATGACCATTGATCGCCATTGATCGTTGGAGGGTGTTGGCTGACACAACTTGTCCCATGATGCCTATGCCTATACTTACAGTGCAAACTCCAAGCGCCTGCGTTCAATGTTATTGACGTCGTCAATGCTGATATCCATAGCCCTGTGTCTTGACATTTTTTTCCAGAAAAAAATTTAAACCTTTCCCCTGAAAACACGTCTGTGTTGTTAATACATGTATAGAACGCGTATGGCGTATCAAAACTGGCGTAAATAAACCATATTTCTTTCCACAATTGAAATATTGTATTATACATGAATACGATTTACAGGTTTTAATTTGCAAGCATATTTACAAAGACTTATAATACTTTTGTGATGCCTTTACATAAATCTATATGGGGCTCTGGGGATATGACAACATTTATAAATTTCGTCAATGTGCAATGTACCTAAGAGAAAAAACACACCCACTGATATAGTTTTGTGAAAAAAATATGACAAGACCACATATGAAGTCAGAAGTGTAAGTCAGAAGTGTAAATACAACTGTATGCAACCAAGTGTTAAAACTGGTGTGCGTACACCATTTTTGTAACAGTCTTTACTAAATTCTTGATTTTGTGGAATTCCTCACGTGCATGCAGTACTTACAACGTAGCTTGCACACCTTGCAATGGTTCGGGTAGTCCTGTTTACCATTTTGGGTGATGATGGTATAGTGGTGTAAATGTTGGCAAATCTCCATAGTTTTTTTTGTCCAAACTGCCAAAATTATTTGTCATCCAATCCCATTGTCCTTTACGAATAAACAAAAGGTTCCCCTCACACATATATACACATGAGAATTTTGCTTGAAGGAATCTGTTGGCGCGCCTAATTTTACCCAAAATGTTAGCAGCTGAAAAGCGCCTTATATGACGTCATCATGAAGTCTAAACGTCCATTTCAATCTGAGAGTCACAAAGCTGCAAAATGAGATTGAGATGACCCAAGGGTCATGAAAATACTGCAGCTTTCTAATAGAAAACCGTCAAGTATGATTGCATCAGCGTGTGAGACGTCATGTATTGTTTTATGCGCGTTCGTTTTAAATTGTGTGTCAAGCAAAGGTGAGGCTTGAATAAAATCTAAGCACCGTTATTTTCACGCAGCAGCGGCTCAGCTAGGGGAATGGGGTGGAGGGTGGAGGGGGGAGGGGGTATGGTGGTGGTGGTGGTGGTGGTGGTGGTGGTGGTGGGGGGGGGGGGGGGGGGGGGGGGGGGGGGTGGTCGTCCCCAGGCGGCCCCACTGGAAAAAATTTCCCCCATGACAGTCCGTCGCCCCAGTCTCCCCCACTGGAATTTTTGCAAACGGAGAAAATGAAGGTGCCATGACTTTCCCCACAGAATGTTTATTTTGTAATTTTTTATTTTATTACATTTTTTTAATTTTAATTTTGTTTTCAAGAAACCTGTAAGTGCTGTTTCTCGATGGTGTGATTGTAGTTTATGCCAAACAGTATTTAGCAAACAGTATTTAGAGAGGTGTACCATCTTAAAAAGTTCGAAATATATTTGTGAGATCCAGTTGTTGACATATTTTAGTACATATAATAACTATTTACCAAAATTAAAAGTTTTTAATTTTTAAGTGCACCAAAGGAAAAAAATTAATTCGTCTTTTTGGTTGTATAGCCACAATTCCAATTTAATCAACAGTTAACCATCTGCTCTTCGTCAAACAATAAAATCCATTTTAGTCAGATTATTGACAGGGAATAACAAAATTGTTATAAAAGAACAATCCATGAGAATAAAGCCAAACAAAACTGACAAGGTTGCTAAATTAAATTCCGCAAGGACTACACCTTCCATTAACTGACTGCTTCGCAAAATAACATGGCTGGCTCAAAATCACCATGACATTTATTTATGTCAGACGTGTTTCAATTTTGCCATTACTGTAAAACAGCAGATAGAAAGACTCGCTGTTTTATCTGATGGTTTAACGATCGGAAGACGGATTTCAAAAGTATGATATCTTGTGGTTTTGAAATTATAGAAATGCACTTGCCGTCCAGTTGGCATTTAGCCTTCAGAAATAATCAATAACCTTTCCATCAAAGACAATTTCTGACCAAAAAATGAAAACTGATTTACTGATTCGCAAGCGTCACAGCTGTGTTCACTTTTTGGCGTTTAAAGGTCAATATTTCGTTTGCAAAATGCAACTTTTACGAATTCCTAGAGTATAGTGCATAACATATCTAAAGAAGAATGTTGGTAAACTATAACCTGCAGAAACTTCAGCTACATAGATGCATCAATGCTCCAGAAAACCTTCAACATCCATGCAAGGTTTGCTGTTAAGTGCATGATGGTAAACAATGTTTGTGCGTGCGCACATTAAAAAAGAAAAAAATCTCCAGTTGTTAATTTCTCGAAAAAAGTACCAACTTGGACATAAATAAGCTATATCGTGTTTATTACCTTTATACAAAAAAAACTTGTATATATAGTGGCCACCCAATGGACAGACAAAATGTGGCCAGAATAAGCAGGTGGCCCTTATATAGAGGTTTAGCGAGAACATGTATGGATATACAAACATCATTAAAGATACAACAATGTCTATAGTTGAAGAAACAAAAACAGCTAAAAATGTAGTGCAACAAAGGGTTCCTCATTAAAAAGTTGAAAATCTTTCAGTTTTTTAATAACTTTTTAAAGCTCCTCATAAAATTCCCCATAGTAGCTTAGATCATTGAGGCAATTTACTGTGTGGCCAGATTATGCAGGTTCAACTGCCATAGGATTGTACACACAGAAATCCTAGTGCCCTGGCCACTGACCGCGTTAGACAGGGGCCCCAATATTAAGGTTTTACCTCCATATGTTTGTGTACAAACTGATTTAGGACCGAACAGATGTGGCCACTTTAGGCAGGTGGCCTCTTTATAAAGGTGGCCTTAATATAGCAAATATATACAATCTTTTATCTTTTGAGACAACTGATTATACACATCGTTGATTTTGTAAAGGGTTCATTGCAAATCGGATCTGTTTTTGGAAATATAGGCCTAAAGACAACATCACTTTCTTTGGCCACCTCTACCGGTCACCATTTTGAAGTGTATTTTTTTTCACATAGCCAAAATTTCACACAGCAAACGGTGCAAAGTTTAGCAACATTTCCTGCTAAACAACCGAAATCGAGTCCCGGAGACCACTAAAAACGTTTCATCTCGTCATCGTCTCAGATATCTTTACCGACTGATCGCAACGGTTTGCAGACAAATCACAACGCCATCTGCGACCACATACGGGACCTAAATATAAACTAGACATCGTATCGCAAGCTGCGTCGCATACCGATTGAATGCACGCGTGCCATCGATCTACTGCGAGATGTTGTGTAAACTACCCAGGTATATAACCTTCACCCGCACATGACGTACACAAGACGACAGATAATGAGTTTAATTTTTTTGCTCGTTTTTTTTTTTATTATCATCGCATAATTACATTTCATCTTCAAGTCACAACAGTCCCTTTGCAATATCGTCTCTTATCAACTGGCCGGTTTTATGTCAGCAAGAGATGTAAGCAAGAGATACCATAAAACACGAACGAAATGATAAAAAGTGAAATTAAACAAAATTAGATGGCGTGCATAATGTGATGAGGTAGGGTGAAGATGTCGTTGTCAGAAATGTTGTCAGAATGTTTGAGAATCCAGGATTGTATTTTGCGTTGTTTATACATTATATTAAATTTATACCGTACGTTCGGTCAAAGCGATTCGATGAAAAGTCCATTTTCATTTCAAATTTTGGAATGCAAAATTTAAAAGTATAAGAGCGTTGACCATGTTCAAAATAGTCTCATTAATTCATATCACGATTTGTTTACCAGCAACATAATAGAAGGGGGCCTATACACGGACAAAAATTTAATGGCCCATTATAAGAGCGTTGACCATGTTCAAAATAGTCTCATTAATTCATATCACGATTTGTTTACCAGCAACATAATAGAAGGGGGCCTATACACGGACAAAAATTTAATGGCCCATTACACAATTATTTTGCATCAGTGATCCAACATTTTACTTTGTGGACTGACAAGAAAAACCACACTTAAAGTGTTCATAGCAATGGTTGTGGGAGACATTACCAACTGAAGGTTATCTTTAAAAAAATTCCTCATATATATATAAAAGTATACATGCGTGGATTTTAAAGGTTGTCTGAAGTATCACTGCATCTATGTATAAAGTAGTTTATTTACATTCTTCTTTAGTAACATAACGCTGTTGTTCCATGAATTCGTAAACAAGTAAATGGCACAGTGAGCCTTTAATCTGTAATTGATATTGCCTAACAGTTGTATCTGATATTCCCCCTCCCCCATCCCTGAGCTGTCCCACCTAGATAGTTAAAGCAAGGCGTATTTACAACGTAGAGATATGTTTGTTCATAACTGGCCAGGGACAGCTTAAGATTTGGGTAAGTAGTTCCAAAGCGCGAAAAGAAACTATGGCTGGAACAGGGTGGAGTTGGGGGCAGGGGTAGGTTGTAAATGAACGAGGGGGTGGGGCGTGAACCGGGGAGTGGGTGGGGCGTTGGATTGACGAATATTACTGTTATGTATACACTGTATACCATCTCGGTCTGACTTTGAAACATGTCGGCATAAAACTGAAGACAAGGATATCAAATTCTACACGATCTATTTCTTCCCCAGATGATTTTTAAGGAGTCTTATAGTTTCCCGCGTTGTGCTGATCCGACATTACTCGTATACGGGGGACCAGCTTTAATTAACGATGGAGCTCTTGAGCGTGGCCTGGAAAACAGACTGGGGCCAGGAAATAGAACGGAGACGCCTGAAGCAAAATCGGGTTTAAGTTAAGAAGAGAGAGAAAAAAACGCCTGCAGCGGGAAACACAACTAGAAATTTGGACGCAGAGGAGGGCCAGAGGCCCCAGCGTGAAACACATGCAGGTGTGAGCCCGCGCGGGCCTTTAGGTTAGCAGGACACCTTCCTTATTTATGTATTTTCTCCCAACCCTCTTCCGAGGCGAAGGAAGGGGGAGGGGGTGGGGGGAGTGCTAGAGGTTTGCAAGTAAAACACAGAATAGTAATAGCACAACTGTCGGCAGTTTCTTGTCCGCTCTCATAGGCATTGCCAACACGCATATCGCCAGCATCTATATCTTAACACCCGTTCAATGAATCTGCATATGGGTTTGTTTGTCACAAGCTAAATTCTCAGATGCAATTCGAATCCCAAAGCAATTTTGACACTCGATAAACTCGAGTAGGTTCTCACCTATGTGTGTACCGACGCCTAAATGAATACTACAGTGGAATTTTAAGACTCTCTGCTGGGATTGAGTATGGGGATTTTGTTATTTGTCGATTAGAAGAACAAAACAACTATGGGGAAAACAAAATTATGTACGTCGAAGTTTTTGTTGAGGCAGCTTTTTTAAAAATTAATCACTACACATTAACCGACATGTTTATGCTTTTTCTCGTATAAAACTATCGTCGATTTTACGCGTTTAATATTAATATGCTACTGAACATTTTATCAAAATCATTTCAACTAAGCTATGCGAATGTACTTACCACAAGAAGACGAAAATGCGACACGCGGACATAAGTCGAACACTGCTCATTTTGGTGTCGCCTGGTTGGCCAAAAATGTTACAGATATCAAGTATCAGCTTGAAACGACAAATAGTCTCGCTCTCCCCGCACTCCGTTGATGCAACGGCCGGTGTTTTTCTCCTCAACAGACTCGTGTGGCCCCGTAGCGTGGAGGTGCCTGGCTTGCCGGGCCCGCTGACGCTAGCTCACGGTGCGCGCGCGGTAAAACACGAACTACGTACGACAGACACTCGGGCTGGCTTCACGATAATGTGTGGTGGCGCACTTCAATCGAGGTCACTGATTTGACCTCGCCGAGTTGGCGGGAAAATGGCAGGCTCAATGCATGCTGGGAAACGTTGGGTATTTTCCGCGAACGCGCGTAGTCCAAGCATTTCCGCTATACAGTGTCGCTGACCGTGTTTGGAAGAACAGTTATGGCACCACCTCAGTTTTGTACCGGGTTGAAAGGACCACTCGAAGCGGAAGATATGCGCTGGAATTACGGTAGTGACAATCAAATAAAACCACGCAGTCCCGCCTCGACCACTTTTCGGAATTTGCGCGGGCACACTACACGGAGTGAAAATTGCCACACAAAAGGCCTGGCTTGAAAACGAAGTGAGTGTCTCATGCGTTCATAACTCATTCTCCTCCTCTACAGGCCCACTCTTGCGGCGTGTATTTTTAATAATAAAACATCGGAAGCGGTTCTTGTAAAAGATACTTGAGCAGTGGACGCACCATATCTGGCTACGGGTGAATTGTAATAATTATGTAGACATTTTTTGCTGTCTCTGTTGGCGCGTTCATATCTGAGTACCTTATTGTACCGTGCACTATGTAGCCCAAGGGAAGAACGTGTTTTTGCTTTCTGCGTGTAGCTTTGCAATGAATTTCGGTTCCCTGAGGCAAGGTTGGACGCAACTGTTTAAATGGTAAAAACGGACTGTATATTAGGAAAGCGATAAGCAATATATATACTCTTTAAATAACATTTATATACACACGCACCAACGGGCAATGGTACACGTTCTCGCAATTACCGCTGAAAGGGTATATATGTGATTTATTTAATTCTATTGACATCACGGTCACTTTCTTACACCCATAAAGTTTACCAACAATAATGTATTCAGGAAAAATGTGACAAAAATTTTTATTAGCGAAGACAGTGTACTAAAGTTAAAACGTCAACCTTTGTGTGTTGCAAAGGTTTCTGGGTCTACACCAAAACCAGTGAACTGTTTCCCTGCGCTTTAGCAATGGACGTTTCAGATTACCAGCGAATGTTTAGACCCAGTTACCCTGGCAACTGACGTCACACTGTAGTGGTCTATTCAGCCGATTTGTGCTTAACAGACAAGTTTCTCCACGTAAAGTACATCATGTATTTCAATAAAGACTGTGGATTATAAATGGGCCTGATTTATCCCACATGTGACGTTGTGGGTGATATCTTTAACGGCACTTTACAGAGAATAATGTTAAATATGAGGCGGGGCTGGAAAGGGGGAATACAAATCTCACCATGGATAACCCCAACTTACAAAATGTCACCGTCTACTGCAATGTAGCTCAATCGATATACCACAAGATGTGCATCTTCACGTGATATCGATCGGGGGACATTTCGCGAAATCATAATTTAATAGCAGGCGTTTATAAGAAAAAGAAACATTCGCAGGTTTCTGCATGCAAAACGTGTGGAAGGAGTTCAACGTACATTTGAAAGTGGTCGAAACTTGGGCCGGGATCAATTTTCAAGTCTATTTCAGGCGGGTGAGATGAACAAATCTGATCACTGCCCGTTTGCTAAAATGTTGTTTTTGGCTCATTCCTATATGAGAAAATCTACAATATAGGCATAAAAATGAGATGCAAAATGCATGGTATTATATACCCTTTGCACGAGAGGACAGGGGGGAGGGGGAGGGGCAGTCAGATTGTCACCGTGCGTCATGCACGAGTATAGGCACTTTTTGGACCTATTGTCACATCATTTAAATATGAAAACCTGCCCCTGTCATGGCCGCCTGTGCAAAGGGTCTGGACCTATACTTGAAGTATGCAAATTACCAAAATCTCGAAGTTTCGATCCATGGGGGCTCGAAGTTTCGATCCATGAAAATCACAACGTTACGACATGCAGTAAATGCCATGCTATAAAAAAAGATGCTTCTGATATGGAAAATCTGGTTCTTTAACTCTGATAAAAATATATTCAAGGTCGCACGCAAACAATTCGTATAAGAGGTCATAAAAATTGGATCGCTCTCTTTTTTATGCCTCTTGCAAACCGGTTTATATCTCTAAGCCTTCCTGTGTTTTGGGACGGTGAGAAAATAACTTTGTTGCCATGGTAACGAAGGAGCCGCTGGCTAGAGGAGCCTGCCGAGAATCAGAAGAAGCCGACCGGAAGGCTGGGAGGCCTTAAAACTCCGGGAGTTGACACGGAGCAAGGCGCTGCTGCAATATTCCGGGACTGTGAGGGTCCGGGCCCCGGGGCCAAAAAGGGCCGGCACGGACTAGATCTTTCTTACCTTTGATGTCGATCCCTCAATCTTCACTTTGCACTATAAACCAGAACGACGCCATTAACCCAATCGCCCATATTTGCCTTTAATAGACTACTGCTAGCGTAATGTGATACCGCTTGAGAGGGGCTTTCGGATATCGCTGTGCATCTGCTGAAGCTATAGATATGGCGCCATGTTGAGAGTTGGAATCTCTCTACAGTTGGCAGTATTTAACACTCGTTTTTCATAATATAATATGGTTATTACAGGAAACAACGTATTACGCTCATGCAGCCATGCAGGAAGAGCAATATCTATCTAAGTACGGAGATTTTAGGAGAAGGAAACGAAGGCCTGAGAACAAAACCTGGGAGACAAACGTGGTGTAACGTGCACCTCTCGCTACAAATGAGAACGACCACCCTATTTAAAACTTACAGTACCACAAAAGACTATGGGAAAATAAGAAATACATGTATCATAATTATTAACTGCGGGGGAATACGCTCTCTCAAAATCGCGGTGGTGGGGTTGTTGTAGTGGTTCTTTCCTCGCCTTTCATCTCTGGCGTCCTGGGTTCGATTCCGGGGAATTGGATTTGGGTTTGCAGTCCCTACTCGATCACGTGGGTTTCCTCCATGGGTCTCCCCCCACTTCTAAAAGTCCTTCTCTTTTTCGTCATCTTGAGTTGATACTAAAGTATTGTTAAAGCTAACACCGTACAGTTGATGGCATAAAGGGCCTTAGCTGTCGAAGATATTAAAACCGGACGAGGGGATGACAAAAGGCTCCAACCCACACTTAACAACACACCTTTTACGAAAGATCACGCAATACAGGTTAATATGCCAAATACACATTATGTGCAAGTAAAATCGCCCAAAGCAACGTTGGAATGCGCATAGGAATCAGGTAATACCAGACATATACGGTAAATATGCTATAAAAAGCGACAGCCTTTTATTGAGTCTTTCTCCGTGTATAGAGTCGTCGACATCTGCCCCTACATTACGATGTAGCTCAGGGAAGACCCGTCCTCTCTGTTTTAGAGCACACAGAGACACGTCCATGCCAGAAGTGCTCCCCTTTTAATCTAATCAGCTTCATTTTTTTAGTGGTCGATGCCCCAGTTAATGCAGGAGGGATCGTTACATTGGCTGAATTGTATACTGAAATGTCATAACTCTTATTAATAAAGCACCCGGTGCTCCGTTTGTACGCGGCGGTATACGGTCGAACCTATTCGGCCTTGGTTGGGCCGGCCAGATTCGATTTTTCTGCTTCCCCTCTCGGCCGCTGGGAGGTATAGGAATATATACTCCTGTCCCCTAGGTATGGGCCACTCACCTGTCTTGTTCGATCCGATGGCCATAGTGGGCCTATATCATCTTATCTTTTTCTGTTGGAGTCAAGCTTGCGTTTCTAGACATGTAAATCGTTTGTTTTGGTAGTCTCTTGGGGCATTTTTGATGTAACGAAGCTATTTTATTACATTGAGCTCGTGTCTGGGAGATCAGAGTTTCAGAGGAAATCTGGGCGACAACTATTGGCTGTGTTCAATGAAAACTATTGGCTGTGTTTGATTACAAAAATGACTGAATTTGGTTTTAAACTCCGGACCTCTAGTTTTCTCAGTTATAAGTGGCCTCTGGGCTGTGATCAATGTTGGACAGATAAACGTTGCATATTGATGATACACAAGCATCAAAACATCGTTCTGATTCTTACAAAAACTATTCCGATTAGGTTTTGGTTTTTAAATAACTCGGAACTCAGAAAGTACCGTCAAACATGACACTTGGTAAACTTTGTAATTTCAAGATAATATATAATTGCTAAGAACTGGCGTAAAGTCTTACTGACACAATTAACCTTTTGCGTGTGACCTTTGTACTTTGGTCTGCGCCCCGAAATCTTCTCTTTAAAATCGAGGTGCCATTTAGAAAGTCCACATATTGTTGTTGCTACGTGGTGCACACCAATAGCAACCAACAATCTGGCTGCTTTGTGCCATTCTCTCTCTCATACTGTGGATACGGTATTGATCCTGTATACTTTACACCTGGCGCGTGCATCCGGTCACATTACATAGCAACAAACAAATTAGTCTGGTCATCTGGATACTAAGTGTGCATGTAAAAGGAGTACAAAAAAGCACGGAAATACGCCTAATTTAAACAGAACCCCGCTACCTCGCGAACGCAGGGCCCAGTGCTGGACTGGTCGACAGATATTACCTATAATCTGATTTGGTCGGCGGCAGGGATATATAATAGGGGGAGGGGAGGGGGGGAGGGGGGGGGGGGGGGGGGGGGGGGGGGTGCGGTTGGTGCGGTTGGTGGTGTTGCACCCCATCAGCAATCACGGGTGAATATTGAGACAGTGGGGCATTCGGGAATTGGGCGGTCGGGTTGGCGTACGGGTTCTTTCCTCGCCTTTCACCTCTGGGGTCCCGGGTTCGAATCCGGGGCGTGTATGTGGATTGGGTTTGCAGTCCCTACTTGACCGCGTGGGTTTTCCCCTGGGGCATTTCTCTGGGGGTTTTCCTCCCACTTCTAAAACTGCAACTCCTTCTTCGTCATCTCAAGTTGATAATATAGTATAGTTAAAGCTAAAACCGTATAGTTGATGGCATAAAGGGCCTTAGTTGCCGAATATGCCATAAAATATACAACAACAACAACAACAACAACATTCTGGAATTCATTACCGAATCACGTTGCCCGCGCGCGCGTACTGAGGCGCGCCCGCCCACCAATCAGCGCCCAGGCATTATGCTCTGCGTGGGGCTCTCTTCTTATAATAAGAATGGTACACACAAACTCAAACAGTTTTGCGATAAAATTGTAATGACACTCTAACGATATACCGTGTCTCCTTATCCCAGCGAGCCGTTGTCAAATTAATTTAGCCTGATGAAATGCTCCACTTATATATTTACAGCGCTCGTATACCGCGGGGTTATAATAATATAGCCTTGGCTATTTTAATTTGATGCTCGCTCATTAACGAAGTATAATTGCATGAAATGCTGCTTTGCGGATATAGCTATTAAAAGGAACGTTTGAAAGGTTTGGTTTTGTTTGGTGGTCTCGGAATATAATAATAGATATTTCTTACATGACGCAATTCATGTTTGCCGACATTTCAATATGCTTTATATCATATCAGGAAATGCCTAAACATCGAGATACATAGGCGGGTGGCGCTTTAGGTAGACTAGCCAAAAACACTGGGGAGAATCCCCTTCTCTTTGCAAAAGAATGCTCTACAATCTTTTTTATTATAATTATTTTATATTACTTCTTTCTGGTACTAAAACCAAGGATTCCTCAAAAGTGCCCACTGCACTGTCGCTCGCAAGCGTGATGAAATCCATGATGAGAAGACGATGAATTAGAAACGGCCAGCGACACCGGAGAATCCCCTTGCCCTTCACGAAATAATGGTCTGGGATCTTTAAATTGCGTTACCTAACACACTGGACCAACGGCTTTACGTCCCTTCCGAAGGATGGAGCAAGTGTGTTTGTGTGTGTTTAAGTGTGTTTAAAGTGCGTTACCTAACACACTGGACCAACGGCTTTACGTCCCTTCCGAAGGATGGAGCAAGTGTGTTTAAGTGCCTTGTTTAAGTTTTAACCCGATTATTGCGAGCCAGTGACCCAAACTACTCGGCCACGGTACCCCACGGTGTTTAAGTGCATTACACAACACACTGGACCTACGGCTTTACATCCCATCCGAAGGATGGAGCAATCGGGGTTAAGTACCTTGCTTAATGGTGCAAGTACCTGGAGTGGTTTCGAACATATAACCTTAAGGTATCCCCACCTGCAGTTTGCGAGTCAGTGACCTAAATCGCTCGGCCACGGTTCACCCATACAAATGTGCTCATATACCCGAACAGTCTTTTTTGTCTTTTCTTACAGTTACACTAAATGCATAATGTCATGCAGTTCAACATTTTCTGCCCCTCCCAAAGACAAAACCATTTTTGAATTTAACAAAAACGTGTAGTTGAGGCATACACACATTTTGGCAAAACGCAAGTTATTTATACACAATTTAGTTAAATATTTTATGGAATGAACTGTACGTTCGAGATACTTTCGATATAGGCTACGACTTAAATTAACAATCAACAAGGAAATATCCGAAGGCCAATATTTAACCTATGTTCCACAGAACGTTTTCTTGAGAATTATCAAATCCTTCATCGCTTCCAAGTCTAAATATATTTGTCCACTTCAAATTTTCAATTTAAGAATTATTATTACAAGTACATGTACCTATATATTTTGGGTAAATATGTAGTGTTTGAACAATTTACAAGGTTTTGTATTTTGGCAAGAAAATATTGTCTCAAGTGCAGTCGTCAATCTTCTTTAACATTGATTCGTTCACGTGCTCGCTCTTTCAGACGTTCATTTTGATGAGGAAAACATGAAATGTCTTTAAGAGGAGCACGTGCCAAATTCGAGGGCCAAAAGACTGCAAACACCAAGCTTATTTTTTTCTTCCGTCGTGGTTCTCACAACTACTCGCTCGGCGACCGGGGCACGCCACCGGTGTAACCAACCCGGAAAACACGCTAATGGAGGCAGTCACAATTTGCTATAATGAACCACAACGGGATGAAATCAATTCCCTGAAACACAAGGCCAATGGGTGTCTCCCGAGTGTGCTCCAAAAATGCGTGTTGAACTCTCACCGTCTCTTACGTTTCACTTCTCTTCGACTCTTAAAGAAGACGGGCCAAGGAAAACAAAATCTTAGACCAGTTCTGCAGGAAGTTCATTTGCACATGCGCACAGCGCCGCTCCAATCTGGCGCCTTTTTATGCAACGCCTACAACACATGCAACGGTATACGTACATGCTCCATGCGTGTAGGCATCATTACAAAGAGTTCTATAGCTGTACTGCAGTGTTTGCAAGCAGGCGTCACGATGTAATAATCGGCTTGACTATAGCGTTGTAAAAGGTGGTATCTGAATGTGCGTTTGTCGTCCTGTTTAGGCCACAACCATGGCCGGGACGAGCATGTATCTACACCTGACGGCTTTTGTGGAATTATGGAGTATTTTGGCGCTGTTTATGCACGCATTGGACATCGGGAGTTGCAGGTAAGTTCATAACACGCTGACCAAAGAAGATGGAGTTTTTTCTTGCTGTCTACTGGAGACGAACAATTCAACGGTAGTCGCCTGTGCATGCTTTGCTTGTATACGCGTCGTGAACATTTTGCATTGATGCACAGCGATGTGTATTGTATAGCGGATGTTTTCTAACCTACACCCATGTACCCTATAATCTGTTCCAGTGGCATAGACTTTCAGCGGACGATGACTGCTAACATATCGGCCGCCATTAAGCAGATGACGGAGGGGTATGATATCCGATTACGACCCCGTTTCGGAGGTAGGACAACACTTACATTCCAATCTTATATTAAATATCGATGGACACGCGTAAAGCATTGTAATTTTTGTACACGTTTTACCAAAGGGTACACTATAACAGCCCTTACGCCATTCTTTTTTTATCCACAAAAAAATATTTCATTGAGAACTAAAATTCATGATTAATTTCATCCAGCGTTTACGATCAATGTCAGCATTGAAGCTATCGAGTGGTCTTTTGGTACATTTTTTTATCGACTTTCTTTGAACAAAAGGCGCCAATAAAATGTTTACGAGCCCTTGTTAGATATTTTGCTATTTGCTGAAGTACAGAGAATATGCTCTAAATGGAGCGTATGAAACGAATCGGTGTATAATACGATTCACAATGTACTGAATCGTACAGTGCAATCGACCGAACAGTTTGTATCGTTAATAAGTGAACTGGATTTAGTTATAGACATATATTCAAGGCCTATACTGAGCCAGTTTATAACGTCCCAGTTATCCGACACTTTGTGCTTCATCGTTGTTTTAAAAAAATAATTGAGGCCATTACATGGTTAAAAATTATCTTCTGCTGTCTCAAACAGTGTAGTAATTAACGGTATTTTATTTATCAAACAGCAAATACATTAAAAACTGTTTGCATGATACTGAATGTAGCTGAGTTGTTGGTGTCCTGTCTATGTCGGCTGTGTTGTATCTCAACATTTAATTTAAAATTTCAAATTAAACATTTGTTTTTAGTAATTACTCATTTATGGTAGCCTCGAGTATTACTTCAAATACACATACATGCATATATGTATTCATTAGGAATTTTAAACATTAAAGTTAATGGAATCACGTTTTGACCACAACATATTTGTTCCCCACAGGTGATCTATCGTTTTAAATTGACGGCATCTAAGATTTAAAAAATGCACCAATAAAACACCGTGTACATGTGTATTATTAACCAAACTTGCGTCTATACCAATTGTTGCGCTTGTATATAGTAAGACTGATTTTATGCTCTGACAAGCAAATATAATCAGCGTGATCATAATTTAAGCTCGATCTGCCAAATCATCAAATCATATTCCAAATGAAAAACAAATGTGTAATTAGTGTTACAAGAAATAAAGTGACACATTTCCAAAATGAAACAAACATATATCATTGCTTCAAATACCAAATCGATTATTCGTATTCGCTTTTTCTCTGCAGGCCCATCTATCAATGTTGGAATCGACATCGAAGTTATATCTATAAACAGTATATCCGAAGTAAACATGGTAAGTTCCGTCCTGATATTATTGAACAGTGTATATAATTATAAAGCATTCGAATACCGTTTGAAAGGGTGCGCTGCAAAGCTATCAGCATATCGGCGAGTGGGACTACGGCGGCCTAACCGTTTATCTTGTCAATCGCTTTCAATCTACAAGTTCTATCTTTTCTATTCGGTGTGAGCCTGTAGCTTCGTTTTGAATACAATACATGTCTCAAATGGTTAAAATATAAGCGTCTATCTTGCGTTGATACTACTAACTTGGAGTGTAGGCCCTCTACAATGCAGCAAACATAAAGTATTGATATTTGGCGAGGCTGTATTTTTCATGAGGTTTTAGAAGAATATATAATAGACCGTTTTCAACGGCCGCCATGACAGGGGCAGGTTTTCATATTAAAATGATATGAAAATAGACCCACAGAGTGCTTGCTCGTGCATGAGGCATGACAATGTGACTGTCCCCCCTGTCATGGCCGCCCTTGCAAAGGGTTTATAGATATTTTCTATATAGATGAACACCTTTAAAGGCCCTATGTATCATTCGCAAGATACAACTTTTTTGCAGATTCGTAGAATAAGAGTGTAAAATGTCTAAGGAAGAATGTTGGTAAACTCGGCTGAAGAAATTTTAGCTACATAGATGCATCAGTGCTTATGAAAACCTTAAAAATCTATATATGAAGTTTGTGTACAAGTGAATGGTAAAAAAAGTACCGTGCACGGGACGTGCACCTTCGGTTGTCAATTTCCAACATGAAATACCATTTTGGACGTAAATAAATTCATGTGGTGTTTGTTACCAATTGCTATCAACACTTTGAGTTAGGTTTTTCTTGTCAACTCATGAAAAACAAAATTAAGTCATTGCAAGTGATACAATGGGTCTTTAAAGGCAGAACACATTATTTGCATGCAGTGACCCCTTTTTTTCACGAGTTGACAAGAAAAACCTTACTAAAAGTGTTAATAACAATAGTACCAAACACCACATGATTTTATTTCAGCCCAAAATTTTATTTTGTGTCAGAAATTAACAACTGAAGGTGGTTTTCTAAAATAAATTTGCAAAAGACGTTTTTACCATTCAACTAAACACAAAAACCATGAATGGATTTTTCAAGTTTTCAGAAGTATTACTGCACCTATGTGGCTGAAATTTCTACAGGGCAGTTTTATAAACATGGGCTTCTAATCACAAGTGGAAATAACGCCCCTTTTAACAGTTTACCAATCATGTATTCTAACTTTAACGAATACTCACAGAACCGCGTGGAAGGTAATGTGTTTCTAAATACTTCACTGTTTTAATTTCTGTGAGCTCGTTCCAGAAAAAAACCGTACAGTATGCCCGATACGCTGTGCACAACACGAGCAGCCGCGACGTGATTTTGAATATCAAATAAGCGGAAGCCACGTATAGAAATTATGATATTCCGTGCAACCAATTGTTCACCCTAACGCTGTTAAAAAGAAAGGCATACCGTATAGTCGATTCCCTACAGACTACTAATGTACGACGTCAGTTGCCATGGTAATTGGGTGCAGACATTCGCTGGTAATCTGAAGCGTCTATTGCTAAAGCGCAGTGAAATGATTCACTGGTTTCAGTGTATAGACCCAATAATCATGGCAACACACAAAGGGTGACGTAATCACTTTAGTACTCTATACAGTAGAGGTGTTCATACATGTTTAATAATGGTTAATAATTGGTAAAACAAATAAATGGATTCCAAGATCATTCAAATTGGGTGAATCTCTGACATTTTATGAGGTCAAAACACAATTCTATGTCGATAAGGCGGCCATCTTGAAAAAATGGCGGCCATCTTGAAAAAATGGCGGCCATTTTGAATTTACAAGTGGCTAATGGGCTTTTCCAAATAAGTGGTCCAAGAGGGATACCCATGCAAAATTTGGTGCTTATATCCAATTTTGAACGATTCCCCTCAAATATTCACTTACAGCACTTGAAGACATAATGACATAATGACGTCACATTTGTTACATGTGCGCATTTTATGAGAGCTTTAGTGCAGACGGTTTGTATGGCTACATGTATAAGAATTCGCACATAAATCAACTGTGGATTAAAACAAGACCGAGTTTTTTAGTTGCCAGATAACACAACGGAAAAAGCTCATTATTTTGTGCATGACAGGTTTGCACTATCGCGATTATTTGATTGATGACCATCTATAACTACACGGAAACTGGGGCCCTGAATATCTAGACCACGAAGCACGTGCATGGCTAAACTGCAATTTGAATTTTGGCGCGTAAATACACGGCGGCATTTGAATACATTGAAGCTGTTTAGCTCAAAGTAACATTATTGTGCATGACGTACAAATAGCGTTTCTGTTTTTATGGTTATTGGTTAGTTTTGTTTAATTGGCTTGCGTATGGTTTTGGCTATTGTTTTGTTTCAGTTGATCTCCTTTTTTTATCTTTAATTTAGGAAAGCTTTGATTGTGGAAAAATGTCAGCGCCGCGCCCCAGGGAATGTTTTAATTAACATCGTATCGGCACAAAATAATACGTACGAGCAGCGTCGTTGACATAGCCGTTAACCGTGTTATGTTCAAAACATGACTCGCGGATGTTGCAAAGAATACTGCCGCCCGTATCCCGGGGCCCGCTACGCCATTCCGCCATAGGATGCATGCACCATTGCTCTATCAAAATAACGGTTTCCCCTTTCCAAGACGGTACGTCAACACCCGCACACTGTTTAGCGTCGGAGCTGCTGTGCGTGCTCGCTAAGCCCGCTACTGGGGAACGAAATCCCAAGTAAATAGAGGGGGAATTTTTAATCAGTACCCGATACCGAAGTGGGATATTTCAGAGTTTTGCTTTGGTACGAAACGGTGTATTCGCCCTCTCGTGGTGCGAGACGGGTGTTTGTTGGAGGTAGTGTAACGTTGCCCTGGAGCAACCAACGCGTTACCGTTGTGTTGTGTTTCCTGTTTCTTGAGTGTTGTGCAGGACAAACAATCGCTACACCCTAAGAGCCTTCGCTGTAACGCGAGGTCTTGAGTGGACTACTTGGCATACATTGCAGGAAGCCCAGGTCAGCATTGTAAATTGAAGATTAACTAAGAGAGTGACATGTAACTACACCTCTCTCGTTCTGACGCGGCAGCCATCTTTATTGTCAACTTCGGCTAATTGACCTATGGCTATAGGCCAAACTAAATGCGATCGGTTCAGGCTATATATCCCTTCATACGACGTTTATCCGTGTTTTACGTAACATAAGTATCGCCAAAAGACGAGATTGGTGGAATTTCAGATGATGGCCGGACGTAAACGTGCGCGATTTCGGACATTCGAATAGTCAATTTTTCGAAATTGTACAACTGTTTTCGCTTTGAAAACGTCACGTTCGTGTTGTGGAGTACAAACAAACACAAGCGTATGTGTGTACTACGCGCCGTTTTAACCCTGCGTTGAACTGACATACCGTTTTAAACAGTATAACTTTTAGTTTTTCGGCCTTTTTTTCAAAAAAATGACCTTTTCAAACAGAGCCAAAAACATGGTAAGGGCACCTTTAAATCCCGGCGAAAAATTGACCCAGATTTTCCTCGGCAAACCCAGAATATCTGGGTACAAAACAAACTGTCTGCCAGGCCATATATTTGTATAAAAACCAAATGTCCTTCATTCAAGGGGCTTTTACAGCAAAAGACCTCTGGTGGTATAGACACTTTGAAAAATAATTGTGTTCACCCAATTACGCCCAATCCCCATGTAATGTTGAAAACAGTACTTTGGTGCAACGATGCATGGAATTTTGCTCATGAAGTATTTCTTGTGAACTAATACTTTCGGATATTAAGTTTTATGACGCTATGCTATTACTGAAGCATCATTTATGTCAGATATTGTGGTCTAGCAATTTCTAATCAAACGCCTCACTTCAAAAAAAAGTTAAAACTGACGAAGAAACTGCGGTTGTTTAAAATTAATGGGGCAATTTTGATCATTTAACGAGTGAACGAGCAAATCTTAATGCTCATTTCAAACCAATTTGTAAAGTTCATTTTAATTACGGTCAGGGCTACATTTAATGGTTGAAGTCGTTATAATGGTTTCTCTCTGTGTGTACTCGTTCATTTAAGGCTCAGCACGAAATGGCCTTGGACTTGATCGGGCCATTAATGAAAACAAACAGTGCGATGTTCTAGATTTTCATTTCGCTTTTTTTAATTGGTTATCTGGAACGTCATGTCAACATAGCTCCTTCGTTTCTTGAATTTTGTTACTGCTTGCATTTTGTTTGTTTTTATTCTGTTTTAATATCTGATCCTTTATGTTTAATGTTGGGTACTATGATGTTTTGTACATTTTTATGATTGTGCTTCGATGTATGTTTTCAAGTACATGTATGTTTTATACACGTGCGATTAAGACAGAATACATGATTGGAAAACTTCTTAAAACAGGAAAAACATATAACTGAAGAATAATGTAGAAATTTCAGCCACATAGATGCAGTTATACGTCAGAAAACCATAACAATTCCAGCACGCGTGTTAAATGAATGGTAAGAAAAAAACTCTGCAACAAAAAAAAACAGCTGGCAATTTGTCCCACAAATGTACCATTTTACACGAAAAAATGTGGTGTTTGTTACCACTGCTATCAACACTTTAAGTCGGGGTTTTCTTGTCAACTTGTGAAGTAAAATTTTGGGTAACTGCAAATGATGTATTGGGGCTTTCAAGAGAACTTCAAATTAGGCCTTGCAGCACAGAGAACGCATCAGCCACAGACGAAATGGTTATAGCAACACAAATTTAGTCTGGTCCTCTGGATACTAATTGTGCATGTCGAAGGAAGTACGTCAGTATATCAGTATACCAGTATATCAGACGCTCTTAATGCGAAGGGCTAATTAAAGATAACAGACGAAAATAAATTCAAAAAGATCAACTGACCCCCAAAAAAAATAACCAGACGCAAGCCAAACAAAATGGCATTTTGTACATCACACTAATGTTACTTCACGCTAAAGTGCTCTAATGCATTCAAAATGCCGCCGTATATTTACGCGCCAAAATTTAAATTGGCTTGCAGTTTGGCCATGTGTACTTATATATTAATACCCGGTGCAGTTAATTTATGAAAAACACACATTTTAAACCCGAGTAAAAATCTGAAGAATTGTTCTGATAGGGAAAATATGAACATTGAAGATAAAGTTAAATCTACGCTTGTAATGTACACAAACTTCATATTTTTGTTATTTTTGTATTTATCGTGGTCGCAAAAAATACAGATATTTCCTACACAGAATAGGCCCTAATATAAAAAATATATATATAACAAAAAAAATATATCGTTTGCATTTTGAAAAGGTCAAAGGTTAGGAAAACAACGATCTCGCTGTGAAATCCCTTGCTTCACATCAAGCTCAAATAACCCGAAAGAGGCTTATAATCCCACGAAGATCGGACATCGATGCCAAATCGCTTGGGTAAAAACAACATTCTCGATGGCGGTGTAAGACCTCAAAACAGATCGCAATATCGTGCGGTGCGAAGGACGCAAATCGGCACTTCAGATCGATTCTAGAAAAGATCAAACGACCATTTCGTGCGCCGCAATTTCTTTTCACGTTGAAATTGCATTATTTGAAAGTAGCTTGCTAGTGTACAATTACGTTTTTGTTGAGTCATTTTAACATTTTAACGAGAATAGACCGTATTGAATAGCCGCCATTTCGTGGGGCAGTTTCTTTGTTCCTTGAGGACATGCGTGGTTACACATATTGTGCTTCCATTGTTGAACAGTATAAGTAACAAAAGGTGCCACACGAAATGGCGGATATTCGATACGGTCTACTTGATTGAAAAACTGTTATAGGACGTGTATGATAAAAACCAACCTGTGTGTACATTGTAAGTCAGCTAAGTTAATCTGATTTATGTTCTGAAGAAAACAATGAAAAATCTGTGTCCATGAAAAATCTGTGTCCATGCTTGCAAGAAATATTGCGAAGCCGCCGTCCTACTTAGATGGTTCTGTGGTTATACTGCACAGGCAACAAGACCATAACACCACGGTAATGATTAGGGGCCTAGTTTCTTTTACAAGAGAGCACCCTCATTTATACAAATTCGCTTTCAATCATCGTTTTCGGATCAAAAGATATTATCTTGGCTGCAATCATTGCATTGGACAGTTAGAACCTTGCAAAAAATTATTGGACCACCTACGCCTTGAACTATTCACAAAATCACTCCTTTTCGGCAGCAACCGCGGGCTCATGGTTATCATGTTGAATAGGTTTGAGGTTAATCCACAAATTCTTCAGATTTGTTTACAACTCTGTGATAGCTAGTGTTTGGAGAAATTGCTTGATTTGTTGGGGTGGAATGGTACTAAAACGGATGTGAAACGTACGTTGACCATATTATTAAGGAGGTGCATGGGGCGAATTATTGGGTTTTCACAGCAAACGATACAGATGGTGTATGACGATATCCTAGCAGGAAAGTTAAAGTTGGTGTTGGGTGATGCAAGCCATCGTTCTCCATCATCGGCTTACTGAACAGTTAAATCGGTCAGGACGCATGAGGCTCCCATATGCTGCCACAAACCGTCACCGAATGTCTTTTATTCCCCGTGCAATAAAATTACACATTCGAACCGTCCAGAGATACAATTTTAGGGGTTTGTAAAATCAATGGTTTTAATGTGCGTGATGTATTTGTATAGCTTTTTATTGTGTGTGTGTGTGTGTATATATATATGTAGTTTTTCGTAGTTATGTGTTTTAATGTAATGTTTTAGTTGTTTTAAATGCGAGCATTAAATTACACAAATGGGGTTTAATAAAGTTGAACTGAACTGAACTGGTGTTTTGGACTTAAACGTTGTATAGTCGTTAGTTCAGGAGGTTCACATGACATCAGATATTGCTATAAGACTTTCTATAACAAATTGCTATGTACTTATTTTTATTGTCAGTTTGTAGGTGGTCCAATAATGTTTTGCTAAGGCTGTATCTTCCACCATGGTCAAATGGTTGATTACATTTGTTGGGCATTGCAAATCCTGTAACGGGCCCTAATAGCACAAAAAAAAGCTGCAACAGAAATTAGAAGCCAGTTTTAGTTGCAATACTGCTATGCAATTCTTAATTGAGACAACAATATTGCTAATAGACAAATTAAACATGTGTCCAAAATTGTTGTGACCTGACGTTCCCTGCGTCCACTTAAACTTACCACATCTTATACGGACACGACTGCAGTATTTGGCAATCGCGAAGAAAATTCTCGCCATTTCGTGTCAGTGTCAGGGACGTTCCCGGAGTAGCGCACGCGAACAGTTACACAATGCTAATTGAGTTTGGTCGCCGTGATTGAAACCATTTGAAAGCACTTTGAGTATTCGTCTCCCTGTAATTAGAGACATTCACAGTCTTTGTTCGAGTGGGGGATGGGGATGGGGGGTATAGGTTCTGAGGGTTACTCCATAGCTACTGAAACCTGGAACTGCTTGTAAATGAAAGAAGTCACACCCAGAAGAATGTGTGTCTCCTAGGAGTACATTACCCGAAGCCATGACGAAATAATCAATTTCCAGACATCAAAATACAGAACTGTAAACCAAAATGATTATGAAGTACTTTTTGAAGTTAGGAAACGTTCGAACCATCGTGCAAAATCACTGCCGATCATCGCTAGAAACACCCCACCTTCTTTTCCCAAGTACTGTCCGCATGGTTTGGGTATCAAAGGTCTTGGGTTCAAATCCAGAAAATGACTACAAAAGCAAATAAAAGGACCATTCTCTCACAAATCTTTGTGGTTCATGCAACTTCAGGCGATTCCATCCTACCATCTGAGGACTACAATGAAATCGTCACCCTTTGTATGTTGCCAATGTTATGGGTCTATAGATCGCATCGAATAGCCGCCATCTTGTAGGGTATAGTTTCTTTGTTCCTTGGGAAGATGCATGGTTGCAGATTTTGTGCTTATTTTGTTCACAATTTAAATATCAAAAGTTGCCTTATACGGTCTATACATGTACACTAAAACCAGTGCATTGTTTCCACGCGCTTTAGCAAATGGTCGTTTTAGATTACCAGCGAATGTTTACACCCAGTTGCCCTGGCAAATGAACTGACGTCACACTGAAAAACACGAATGTATTGAAGTTCATGGCACTTTGATAGCACAAGATCTAACTCATACTTTAATGATGCAGACAGCTTCCAATTTTCTAGACTTTCACGGTAGGTCTGATGTATGGCACGGTCTTGTAAAATCAACAAGCATAGCGTAGCGTGTGTCATGAATGAATGCACGCGCACTCGATCCATCCACGCCAGAACGCGAATTTAGGCCACGCATTTTGGCGTCAGACGTAAGGAAAGTGCTTCGCGTCCGGCCATCATTCCCCTTGAAATCCCCCTGTGCATGGTTTTATTATTAAAGCGGTTCATGCCACAAGAAATGAAGTCTCAATTAAAATGAAACAGTGGTGGTATAGGATGTTAATGTTTCTACATGTACTACAGTTTTAAAGTTGGATTCACACTTTTTCGCGCGTAAATTAGCCTTTTGTGTATTTCACTAGAATACCGTCTGGTGGACTAACGTACTTTCTTTCACATCCACTTTACCAAACTATTTGTTGTTGCTATGTGGTGCACGCGGAAGGTGTGATATACAGACTCAATACCGTGTACTGTTGTTTCCTAGGCAATGGCGTGCACCACGTAGTAACAACAGCATAGTGAAGTTCGTATCCGATTTTTAGTGGGTCGTATTTCTTGTTCTTTGTATACAAATGATGTCATTTGTTTCTTGATATATACTTCTCCTTTAAAAGCGATCTTTATCAGCTGTTTAAGACACCAACGTGACATACTCTCGACCAATGAAAATGGGTAAAGCTGTCCCAAGTATTCATGAATGTTATACTTTAGTACTTATAGGAAATGCCTAGCTCATTTTCTTCATTCCTCTTTTCCTCATAAATATGAAGTAACATTTTGCTCTTTAAAACTTCCATTTTTGCCGTGAAACTGTACAAGATCTGACCCTTGCTCTCATTATTTTTTTATCAAAGCGGCACCACATAGTTAGTAAAGTGTATGGCAAGCCGCGCCAGTCCACTAAAGCCTCGCCGGCGGAATCACGCACCAGTTGCAAGCTAATGCTATATATTCCCGCCAAAAACCAAGCGCGAGGCTTGCAGGCATGAGAGGTAAAAAGGCAAGGCTGCATGTAGGTCAATTTTGTCTCTCCCCTCTCTCCCCCTTGCCGCTCCTCTTGGCCGGGATAAAAGGCAATTGATTTCAAATTTGTCAAGAGTTTTTATTCGCGTCCCGGCTTGCCTCTAGTTGAAAGAAGGGCATAATGTTAACAACGTGTTGAAGAGGCCCTTGTGATTTTCTTTCTTCCAATAGTTACTTGGGGGAAGTCGGTCAGAGGTGTAAGGCTGTGACTTGTATTAGGGCATCCGTAGACCATCCAGAAATTTCTTAATGCGTTGTACTTTTCAATTTACTGCCTTTAAAGGCCCAGTTTAAAAAAGCTTTATCTTTCAAATGATATTGAAAGATAAAGCTTTTTAAAATAGATTCCTCAATAAGGGCACAACATAATTATCTAAAGAAGAATGTTGGTAAACTAGCCTGCAAAAATGTCAGCTACATAGATGTACCAATGCTTCAAAAACCTTCAAAATCCATGCATGGTTTTTGTGTTAAGTAAATGGTAAACAAAATGTATGTACACACATTTAAACAAATAAAAAATCTACCTTCAGTTTTTAATTTCTTGCAAAAAGTACCATCTCGGATAGAAATAAACCCATGTCGTGTTTGTTACTGTTGCTACTATATGTCCTATACTTTTGATCTTAAATATATAGGCCCAACCTTGTCATTTTTCAACGGACTTCAACCAAAGTTTTACATCATGTAAACGAGGCCTGACAAATGTTATTGAGTGAGTTTCATTAGCTTTGTCCAAGAGGGTAAGATTTAAAAGCCATTCGAGAAAAAAAAAATCAATTTCAGAATTTGCCACTTTCGACTTGGCCTCCTTCAATGTCAATACATCGCTGGTGGAATGTGTGTGCTGCAGCCGAAAGCTTCTGTAGAAAGACAGGATCACTCTCGATCGTTTCGCGCAATTCATCAAGAGGTGCAAATACCCAGCACGATATGTGGCAAAGGGACTCTCCATAACGCCCCTATGCCTCAACACACTCTTCCCTTTTGTTAACGCCGCGCACCCAACCTACCTAAAAACTGGATGTTTGAGACACAATGGAGGAACAATGGAAGGGAAGTACCCTCTGCCACATATCGTGCTGCATATGGGTGCAAAAGGACCTCAGACAGACAATTTCCTTGACAATGTCGATGCCAAGTCGAAACTGTGGCAAATTGTGAAATTTAGGTTTTTTTATGTATGGCTTTTAAATCGCACCCTCTTGGACAAACTGATGAAACTCACACACAAAATTGTCAGGCCTTGAAATTTTGGTTTAAAAACGTTGCAAAATGACAGTTATTTAAGATCAAAAGTACAGGACAATTTTGTGACAAGTAGAGTAAGGTTTTTCTTTTCAACTCATGAAGTGAATTTTTTGGGTCATTGCAAATGATATAATGGGCCTTTAAAATACAATAACATCACAAGGAAGTTATTAAGGTATTCCATGTCCTTGAGTATACAAGCCGCTAAACATCGAAAACACAGTCCAAGAATGTTCTACCTTCTCAAGTACGTTCTTCCATCTTTCTGAGAGAATTATTCACTCGGTTATTCACTCATTTTAAATGGCGATGCCGTGCTCAACACAGCTTTCATAATCTGTGCACAATGCCTGGGGAGGTTGTCCATCTCCTCGGATTGCCCATGCTCAAGTTAGAATCATCTTTTTGAGCCGGTAAGGGGCACCACTCATTACCTACCTGCGCCTCCTAGCTAGGTAAAGGGCATCGTCACCAGTACAGCCCGAGAGGCACGCGGAGACAGGTGCATGCGTCTCGCAAATTAAAATTCCCTCGGACCTG
This sequence comes from Henricia sp. BOLD:AAB3569, assembly GCA_037783545.1. NCBI lineage: Eukaryota > Metazoa > Echinodermata > Asteroidea > Spinulosida > Echinasteridae > Henricia > Henricia sp. BOLD:AAB3569. The sequence goes on along the minus strand of JBBELK010000429.1, from coordinate 3,277,931 downwards.
AAATTTTGTTTCCTTCTCGAAAGAGGAGAGGCTCCTTCTAAAAGCTCGTTTATATCTCATCGAATGTCGTCAAAGGATAAGCAATAATCTGCTGTAGATATAAACGCTCAATTTATCTTTTGCAAGATGCAACCTTTTACACATTACTGAAATAAGAACATAACATATCTATTAAAAGAAGAATGTCGGTAAAGTAGCCTGCATAATTATTTTAGCAAACGCATGGCACGAATTTGGCATCACGCGCGCATTGACGAGCCTAAGCCTTTAAACTGTTCAACAATGGAAGCACAATATGTGCAACCATGCATGTCCTCAAGGAACAAAGAAACTGCCCCACGAAATGGCGGCTATATTCGATACGGTCTATACCTGGCAAATCGGGTTGTTCCCAGGTGGTGCACGCTGGTACATGGTAACAGTGCGGTACCTGGAATACCTCGCACATTACTCTATGTATTTTTAAGCTGGACCGTGTTGATTGAACATGTTGATCGGCAACTTCACACCAGTCACACAACCCAAAATCGTTTCTCTACTTTCTTGGATGCATCATTGCAGTTTGGAAACGTTCCAGCTTTCAGAGTTGACATCGATTTCAAGTTTTAAAAAAAAACACGTTCTATTTCGTTATTTTGACGAAAATTCACACGATGAGTATATACATGTTTTAACATGTTCATTTCAAAATGTAATTTCGGATGGTCCAGCTTACAAATGCATAGAGTGAGGTACCGCACAGACTTTCGCGCCGGTTACTATGGACCAGCTTGTACCACCTGCAAACGGCCCGATTTGCCAGGTAGTCTGGTGCTTGACTCACTCGTACGCGAGCGCCATAGCGCGAGGGCGGGACTCTAGGATTTATGTAAATCTATCACGCAACTGGTCTATTGCAGTTAACGGCCTTTAAATCGACGACAATCTTTGTTTATAATAGACAACCTAGTAACAGAAGAAATGTAACTGTCTATGTCGCTCCAATATTATGTCACAGAGAATACAATTTGTTCAGGCGAGCTGAATTGAGCATAAATAAAATAATGTGACAACCCAAGGACGCCTATCTTAATACAGCGTCTCTGACAAGTCGAAGAAACCACAATTATTGTTGAACATAGTATATCAGCGTCTTTCCACTTGGACGCAGAAACATGCAACGGGGTGTTATTTTAACTCACCGACGCTTAACCAAAGAAGATTTTTTCCTTTCTTTTTCGTGGTTCAATTTCCCCCGTTGCCTTTTATCGAATCAACACGAGTTGTCCGGTAAGATCATTGGAGCGAAAACCTGTCTCATACGACACGTGCCAAGCTTCAATATTCACGGGATGGGAGCGGGTTGTGTGTATCGATCCGCCCATCCGCGGCAAAAATGTTACCGATAGAGTTTGTCTCTGATAATCAAGATTGTATTAAGAGTATGAGAACGACAAGAGAACGGATAGTTGCCGCTGGCTGTAAGATATACACAGTGTGTAAGGAGTAAAACGAATTGTTCATGGTTCGTGTCAAGTTAATGGCGTTTTCTACTCGTCACAGACTTAGGGAAAGGGAAAAGGTCACATTTCAAAGTTTACTTGACCATAAAAACACGAGAAATCGATGATAATTGCTTAAAGACACAGAATGCACCCCAGCCAAGGGCAACAAAATACAAGGTCGTTGCGTCTTTGCTTGTAAATACAAATTTATTTCCTGAAGCAAAATGATGTGTTATAGGGTAGATTCACACTGAGCTTTTTCGCGCGTGATTTTGAGGCCCGTCGTTTTCAGAAAAAGCGGTGTGGATGGAATTTAAAGGGGAATTATACCCAAGAAACAAAAGACCTTGTGCTCAACAAGTGCAACTCGTAAATTATTGTGCCAAGAACCACAAATATCACCCACTGAAAAGCGAATACGAATAGCGATGCGTCGCACTATAGGCGCTGCCATTTTGTCCGAAAACTAGGCAAACAATGACGTCTTTGCGTATAAGTCCTTCGTGCATTCCTATGGCAATACAAACAAAAAATGTCCACAAAAAGTCCTTCTTTGACTAGTATTCGGACAAATTGGCGGCGCCCTTACTGCGAGGCATCGCTGAAATCTACTTTCAGCAGGTAATATTTCTTGTCCTTGCATTACAATTATTATTTATAATGTACGACTTGTACTTGTTGAGCACAAAGTCTTTTGTTTCTTGGGTATAATTCCCCCTTGGGTATAATTCCTCTGCACACCCATGCAGAGAAAACGCTCAGACGACCCAATCGGTTATCTATTCGGACAATGAATATTTGAAAATAGAATAACAGAATTTGAAAACAAATGTTACAAACGGCGTTACATTCAATATTCATGTGTGATTGAAGATGTGCATGATTTATAAAAAATAAAACTTAGGCCTATAACTTAGTCACATCAGTACCTCATCCATGTTCTGATAAAACACTGGGGAAAAACTTTGTCCACGCTTTCAAGAAATTGTGCAAAGCCACTCTCCTATTTAGACTGGTTCCAAGGCTATGCTGTACGGATAACGGAGCCATTATACCACGGTAGTCAGGGACCTAGTTTCGTGCATACGAAAGTGCCCTTGTTAAAAAAACAAATCAAGATACATAGGTGGGTGGCGCCATTGGCAGCCGACGGCCAGAGACACCGGGGAATCCCCCAACTCTTCACGAAAGAATGCTCCGAGATATTTTGGGTGCGTTACACAACACACTAGACCAGCGGCTTTACATCCCATCCGAATGACGGAGCAAGTGTGTTTAAGTGCGTTGCTCATGGGCACAGGTAACGCCAAGTTTTCACCCGAGTTTTGCGAATCAGTGACCTAAACCACTCGGCGACGTTTCCTATCAAAAGATATATCACATCTCGGGCGGAATCATTGCATTGGACAGTTGGGACCACCTCTTGATCAAGGTGATGTTCCCTAAGGTCAAATGGTTGATTACTTATTTTTTGGACATCACACACTGTATATGGGTTATGAGATTCACAGTTCGCATTGGCTGACATAGGCTTATACATTCTGCCCTTGGCATTGTACGCTCGTGATTTAGCTATAACAGGATCTTTGTCGTATTCTATTCATGTCTTAAGAGCCATCTCTCTTTCTCTGGTGTCATCTTCCATATACACCGTGACCTGCCTATTTGATACCGGAAAATATTTCCGCCGGGTGATGCGTAAGTCACGTCTAAGAGAAAGCTCTTAAACACCCATGCTCCCTTCCACTTCCCCGCGCCAGCAATTACTTTACAGTGCGGAACCCAATTTCGTTTGGCAAAAAAAAAAAAATCGGGCTTAGCAAAAATGTTGAGCATAGAAGATACACGAATGGCATGGGGCTTATACCTGATATTCTTGTTTTGCTAAGCAGTAGTATTTTGCTAAGCAGTATAATGCTACCCCACTAATTTGGTCCAAAGGCCTTAGAATCTTGAACATTCTAAGTTGTTGTTGTTGTTGTTGTTGTATATTTTTTGGCATCTTCGGCAACTAAGGCCCTTTATGCCATCAACTATACGGTTTTAGCTTTAACTATACTATATTATCAACTTGAGATGACGAAGAAGGAGTTGCAGTTTTAGAAGTGGGAGGAAAACCCCCAGAGAAATGCCCCAGGGGAAAACCCACGCGGTCAAGTAGGGACTGCAAACCCAATCCACATACACGCCCCGGATTCGAACCCGGGACGCCAGAGGTGAAAGGCGAGGAAAGAACCCGTACGCCAACCCGACCGCCCCTGAACATTCTAAGCGGAAACGTGTCCCTTTATATACACCGCTTGCTCGCGTGTCTATCGATCCAGAAAAACCTTGCGCCAAAATGAATTTTATTTTAATATAGCCACTTACATTTCAAATGCAATTACAAGTACTCTGTACCCATTATGGCTGTAATGCACCCTTTTGTAATCGTACTGGGTGAATGTGAATGACCTTGTTAAATTTATTACCGCATCTCCTTATAGGTGGCGCAACAATGGTGAAATTATCAGGACAAAAGTGGACGCATGCAGTTTATTTTCCCAGTATTCGATTAGAAAGTACCCCCCCCCCCCCCGCCCCCCAAAAAAACCGCAGTTTGGCAACTGCCAATATTTTGTAAATTAGCCACCACGGAGCATGCAACGAAATTTTACAACATTCATGTAAAGTATTGTAAATTTAATCTGCACCAATTATCTAGGCTTGGGATCTTGTTGGGTCTGCCAGACATGCGTTATACGTAATTTTTTTACGAGATTGAATTGAAATTGAGAGATGACAGTAGACGTGCGTTTCTTTTTTTGTCTAGTACAGCTGACCCACCCTCCACTTTTTAAAGTGAATAGTTGTTTTTATTAGTTAATCAAATACAGTTTACATGGTGGCTTACATATTGGTCACAGTACGGTAGCTTTCACACTTAATCTGTACCTGTATATGCATATTTACCTAATATCATTTCCCCGGCATTTTCGTGTAACAACCAAATTTTGAACGGATGGATTGTATTCATCATACTATAGGTTTTCTTGTTCAGTTTTAACAAAGTACCTCCCAAGTTCGTTTTAGATTTGAATTTGAATGCAGTTTGGGATCATCCTTCAAAGAAAGCATTCAATTTGGTTTTCCGACCAGCGAAAATCATTCAAATTCGCTCAAGCCCCGAGCTTGTGCTAAATTGAATGAAGATTCAATGCTTTGTATTTTGGATTATCTGGATGCCTTAGCGAACAAACGTGAATGTCTTTAGACGAAATTGAATAACGCGCAAATGAATGAGAACCATAGAAATTGCGTCCTGAACAAAATCACTTGAATACGTACTTCCACAAACGAAATTGAATGCATTTCTGATGCGTTTCTAAGAAGTTATTTTTTACGGGGTAGAAATGGAAGTGACGTTTTGGGAGAACAATTAAATACGCAATATATCATTTGCAAGATGAAACCCCTTTTTGTTAACGGAATCCCCGAGGTGTTAGATGATTGGGACTATCTCCCGAGGCGCCAGCTATCACATGGCTGAGTTGCTGGAATGGACCAATGAAATACCGCGGCTGCCTGATGAATATTTATGAGCTAAATTCATGTGCGTGGTAGTAGTTACGATGACACTGGGCTCGAGGTTACTAACGTTACGGTCGAGGTTGACCTGACCCATGTCAGGTCAACTGAGGGCGTCTTGTGCGTTTTTGGTATAGCTTTGTCTATTCATGTTATTTAATGTAATTGAGAGTGTTTATGAGTGGTGGTAGTTGTAGCACAAGATAGGCATTCATTGTTATTAAAATCTTTTCATTCAAATTTTAATCAAGGTCGAGTGTCATCTTAGTAACGCATGTTTGTAAAATGTTTGTTACCATTGCTACTGAGGTTACATTTTGGGTCATTGCGTTAAATGAGATGTTCCTCTGCTACATGTAGGCCCCTATTAATTTCCTTAAATGTCTCGATAACATTTAAGAAATGCAATGCACATACATGTATGAGCAGCAACGAGGTACTAAAACGCATAATAAATAAAATCGCTCCGAGGAAAATTAACACCCACATAGTCGATACCTCTGCCTGCCAACGCTCGACATTTCTGCAGACGAAGATAACTGTCAAAAACGTTATTAAATTATGAACAGCCGAACAAAATTGACAACCGAGTGATAACTGGGGGGAAAAGAAGAAAACAAACTAGACTCGAAAATACAAATAGCTTGGAATTATGCGCAAAGGTCAAGGCTTGTTGGAAAGAGTGACAATTGTTGTACGTGTTGCAACGCGTCCGCTGAGCGAGTTTGTAATGAGCGGACCAGCTTGCAGAATTTCATCTACCACAATGTACGTTCACACAAGTACCCGGATGTTCTCGCGCCCCTGGGAGCACGGCAGAGGCCGGGGAGGCGGGGACTGCTACTTTTTTTTTATTCGTGTTACACGCCATGAATGTGTTACACACAATCCATGCGCTACACCCACACCATGCGTTACACACTTGAGTGTTGCACACGTCAATGTAACAATATAATGTGCTGTTACACACATTCGTGTGTTAAACACAAAATATGTGTAAACACACCCAACATGCGTGTTTCACATTCACGTGTTACACACATGAATCCAAGTTCCTTTGCATTTTATTTTAAGTGACCTAAATCATTTTATTACAAAATTAAGTTGTGCGAGGTCACCATTAAGGGGGTGGGTTTATAGGGACCGTCTGTTTTTTCGAAAACGGTGCGGTTCGATTTTATAATACAATGTGTTTAAATTTAGGCCATTTGCAAATATATATATTTAGAAAAGACACTGTTTTACCCAGGATGCTTTGCGTGAAATGCGCACAACGCGATCATAACCATGCAGAAACACGTTTCTGACGTTAATATTAAATATTTTGGTATTAAATATTTTGGTATATTTTATTAAATATTTTGGTCATATTAAAAATAAAACGGCTACGGTTGCCGACGACCAAAGCCGACTATTGGTTGGATCTACAATTAGCCTTCTGCGTGATTCACATGAACGTCTGATGTACTGACTCTCTTCCTTTTACATGCGTGCAATAATATTCAGATGACCAGACTAAAGTTTTTTGTCGATATGTACATGTAATGTGACCGTTTGCAAGTGACAGGTTTGAACTATAGAATCAATACCATGTTAGCCGTAGGAGAGAATGGCATAACGTGTTAGACTGTTGGTTGCTAGGCAAGGACGCGCACAACGTAGCAACAGTAGAATATATAGTATCTGTACTTTCTAAACTGTATCTCCACTTGAAAAGGGCACCAACCATAGTGCATAAGGTTACACACAAATGGCTAATTGGCACTTTCTCGGGTCCAGAGCTCCTTTTGGCGATCGAGATAATATTTTCATGCAAAAGCTTAATTCTATCTTCTCTCATAATGAAACAAAAAACTTTAACTTGTTCTGAGAAAGTACCTTAAGCCCCAAAAGGTAGCAGATAGTCTGACAACGTACATAGCTTTCTATAACCTCCCTGCACAAATTTCCCATTAACTTACGTAACAAGGGCAGACACTTGTGGGACATCTTGGTCTGTCCTGTTACAAAAGTTAAATGGGAATTGTTGGCATTCCTTACTTTTAGTACCCCGTTCCATATAAGATATTAAAAGTGTCATTTTTATCAAACCACTTACCTATAGTGCTATTCTTGATCTTTTTCTTCAGAATGTCAAGATTATTTGTGTGAAAAGAGGGCAGAGTTTTGATTTTTGAGGGAAATTGTGGGGTAAAAACAGGAATAACTGGCCAAATGTTTAACAAATTCAAGATGGCGTTTTATGCTCAATGTGGCATGAAATACCATTTTTGATTGGCTGAGAAAGGTTTCACTTTGATACCCGGTCTCTGATTGGTAAATGAGTGGGAGTTTGTTACAACATGAAACAGCAGCAGGCCAAATTCAAGTGAGTTTGAAATGCTGAAGCTGACAAAACAGGTAACACAAATTGTATTTTTAAAAAGGAATTATCGTCCAAAAGTTAAAAACTATGGATTAGAGGAATGAAGAAGAGTTAGTTGTTTCCACAAAAGTGAAATTAGCGCAAAAAAGTCAGTTTTATAGCTGTAAAAGTTATTACAAAAATGGGTGGCCTAAAAGTAAAGAATGCCGAAATGTTTACAGGGAGGTTGTAGAAAGGTAGCCTATGTTGTCAGACTATCTGTCGCTCTGTTGGGGCTTAAGTTATCTTCTCAGAAAATGTTAAAGATATATCTTCTATTTTGACAGAACATAAAATATCATCGATCACCAAAAGGGACTCTAGACCAGGAAAAGACCAAAATACGTCAGAAACATGCTTCTGGATGTGGTGGTAAAACACAGGTCCTAGGTTTCGTCTGAGATTGCACTATAGGTTTCCAGTTTTGCCTTGCCGCGTGAGATTATAAAGGTTATGTCGCTTAATTATGAAGACGACGCCGTACCACATAGCCAACAAAAACCTTGATCAACCCTGAATATCTTTTGAACGCAGCATGCTGCCCCATCGATCTGCCAATTGCAGCCCACAGCATTGTCGGTCCCAACCCGATGACAATTCTCAGAAAAAAATGATTACCGGAAGGACCTCTGAAGTAATTGAGCTCTGTAAAGGTAGCCATTTATGTTGTCTGTATGCGAATGTTGTAAGGACTTTATCACGAACGGCCCAGGGCAAGGAAACCTGGAGAGGGGACGGTGAAGAAGGCTGACATGCGTCAGAGCACGACCCGTGCATATGAGACTGAATGTGGTTGTTTATGTGTTCGGTAAATGTTCAAAATATGTTTGGTATTAAAACATGTTCGCAAATGCGACGGAGAGCGACGGTGAGCATGTCTATTTTGCTCCTGAGCCTCTTCTGAATGTGGCTATGCGTTGGGTAATGTTCGAAAATGTGTTCGGCACAAGTTCGGAAATATTTGGCACGTTCGGAAATGTTCGGCACATAATAATTAAATTTAATATGACTGGTAGTTAAGCACAGTTTGCCAAGTGCAAAATTGATATTGGCTAAGCAAAATTCACTTCGTTCAAGTGTTTTACTGGATTGGCACTGAGATTATTTAATCTTAATTTAAGGTATCCGCTAACTTCCTTTCGAGGTTTCGTGCAAATGTTTACTGACTCTGCCAAATTAGTTTTGAATTACGTGACACCGTGAATCAATTACGTTTGGCTTTACATATACACTGCCGATTCGCCGGTTTTTAATAAACATCCCGTTTTACTGTCCGTGAGTGATGGTTTAACGCACCGTAGCCGATACACTATATGCTTGGACGTCAGCTAAACTATGAAAGATGTCAACATTTATTAGAGATATATTTACGTCTGCCGCCCTATTGTAAAGATACACATGCCTGGGTCATAGGCGTTAAATGTCCCCATTTCAGGCGTCAGGATGCGTGGATTTATCTAAATATTCCCGACACCTCCGCGTCGCAAGAAGGTGTTTTCTTTAGATTAGTTGTACGGCAAGGAAATGAGACGCGAGAGGTTATATCTCCTTGCGAACGGGTAACAGGAGAATGCGCCTCCCGGAGAAACTTGGGAGGGACGCGGGTAAAATGAGCATGGCGCACGGGGAGAAGTGGGGGCTTCTTTACGGAAGGTGTCGGCTTAAACTTTCCTCGAAACACAGAGAGAGGAGCGATTACCTCGATATTCGAGCCGGTTAAGAGGTATCATTGTCAGTGTCTGGCGAAGGCTCATTCCGTTCGTCAAATATATTTTATTTCAATGGGGGTGAAGGACACGCTTGTCAAATTTGACACGGTCTTGCAGATCAACCCGTTAACTGCATGACGCACTTCGTCACATCTCATTCAGGAAAACCAAACAAATGAAAAAGGAACAAGTGTCATTGGTTGTCTCTGGGGACATGTTGGTCCAGCAGGGGCAGGGTGTGGGACTGTAAGAGAACCGCCCCACTACCCGCGTTACAAGCAGTCTTGAAAGATCTTAAAGGAGAGGAAACATGTGCACTTGGAGAAGGTTGTTCAATTTTTCCAGAATATCACCATGTAGCAAAACAAGCGTTCAGTTCTGATGTCGTCCATAAAACTGCAGCAGGGTTGACGTCATCCTCCCTTTCATAAGTTAAAACTTTGGATTTCCATCAGGGTTTATGCACCGGGCAATACATTTTTACTAAATGTGATAAGTCAAAATAAGACAGCGTATTTCCTTTTTTTCTGAAAAGCGAGACGTCGTGCTTCAAAACGTAAACTCGGGGCCATTCATGTTTTATCAAGTACATCCGCGAGTGTCCCAACATTTAATGAAAGCTTGAAATAAACATGTTACACTAAATACCTAAGAAAAACCAGAAACCATGCTACATGCACATGCAAATATATCTCATTTACTATGACTTTTATCCAACTTTCGTCGTGATTGTTTTAGAGGCTCTTAGGTGGTCCTTTAGGTGTCCAACAACAAAAGCGGCTCGGAGTAACTTCGACATCGTTTGAACTTACTGTTTTGCCTCTCCGCAAATAGTCTTCATTGTTTTCGATCTCTGTGACCATTTTGGGCGTGACACTTTGTTAGTTGGAGTTGTTAGAGTTTGGTACAGAGATATTGCGCCTGTGTAGTTTTTTGGGACTTCACATAGCCCCAAAAGATTCTGGTCTATATTTGATTACCTAACGGGGTGTCCTTTCTAAGCAATAGCAATTTCCTTTCACAATGTACAAACGGCAGTGACTCCTCCCTTGAACAAAATTCATGCCTGAAAACCAGCTCGAAGTGAACTCAGTGATTAAAAAGGAAGACGAGACAGCTACCCCTGGGTATTACGGAACCAAGTAGGAGGCGACAAAACCACCGTACCGGTACGCTCATGGTGAACAAAGGGGCAATTCTTGCCTCACCCTCCCTTGTGCTCTAGGTGTTGCACGCTGCTTGTAAATCAGAACACTCCGAGAAGATTCCTTATTAAGTGGATGAGACGACAAGCTTGTTTTTCTCCTCCTGGCGAGAAAATGCTCCGTGATGTAAGAAAGAGATAAAGGCCCCAAACCCCTGGAGGTTAATTACTTTATTGCAATCATGGAGGTGGCTGTTCTACTTTTGATTCCTGGATCAGGGGAGGGGGAATTTTTCCAGGTTGTCAGACGCAACCTCTGACGCAAGATCCTTAGCTCATGTCCGATGGCGTTAAACTCTGAAATACCAAGACAAGTTGGCATGACAAAAATGATTAATTCCTAAAAAGGCCTGTCAGGTTCTCGATGAATAATAATGATAACGGCGAATACTACCTCCAGCTACGAAGAAAAATAAATCAAAGATTAAAACTCACAATCATTTAACAACGGAAGTATTTTCATTTTAGATGCCAAATATCTTTGATCCAATCACGGCCGATGTGGGGCATGTATACTTGGCGAAGTTTGGGATTTTTTCAATGTTATGAAAATCACAGTAACACCACAGAGTGTTGGAATTTCGAAAGGTTTAAAGAACGCAATATTTGCTATAAATATATTGAAATGAAACAACCAAATACGGGGGGAGAGAAATATCATATGCTTGGCCTCATTGGGATTTGAGCCCTAAACCTCCGACTCTCCAGACAGATGCTCTACCAGCTGAGTTATGAGGCACAATGGTATAAAACCCAAAAGAAAATCAGACGTAAATACTTCGGCTATCTATACGACAATGGAAATTCGTTTCTGCGATCGAATCCATACGATCAGCTGGGGTGGGTTCACTGCACAAATTGTGGCGTTAAATTAACACCAGTGGTGTTGTCTTATATAGTTACCAAGTCTGGTGTTAAAATTTAACACCATGGGTGTTACTTTTCATTCCTCAATTGGAATAAATGCATTATTTTTAACACCCTGGGTGTTAAAACTAATACTTGTGGTGTTAAAACGTAACACCAGGCTTGTTATCTATATAGGACAACACCACTGGTGTTAATTTAACACCACAGTTTTTTTGCAATAAAGAAAGTTAACTGGGACACCATTGATTAATTTTGTCGTGCGAATAAATTACGTGTCATATCTTGAAACACAAGACTTACGACACCTAACTTCAGTTATGACATATGATGTGTCTTAGACTTAAAGGTGCTTCAGCACCAGATCACTTATTTGACCCCCACCACCCCCCACCCACCAAAAAATGAGACTGTGATATCAGGTATCATATTTTTATCACGACCATTCTGAAATTTCGCGTTCTCAATCTGTATTTTGTCAAGGATGCCATAACAAAGTACAGTGATTGCACCAACCTTTTTGCTTCCACGTCCAAATTTGATATTGCAAATATCCTGTTTTCTTCTCAATATTTTGGGTAAGTATTTTATATGATTGTTAGGTTAGAAAGAAAGTCAGTTTTTGGGGAAAAATAGTCTGAACAACTCCTTTAAGACGGTTATATATCGCAATCCACCACATATTATAGTAAACTAGAATCGCGCAACCTTGCTGCTACTTCTCATTCAAAACATACACAGTTAGTTATTTCTAGGTGAAAGAAACATAATTTACACCCGAAACCAATGTCAAAGCCTTCCCCGTGTTGTGATTCTTAATCCAGTCACGTCTGTTTGCCGTTCTTAATTGAATTCTAGACCGGGGCGCGCGCTCGCGGAAGGGGGAAGCAATCCGCGGATCTTCCTCGTGAAATCGCTGTTTAACACGGCTCATTGAGGTAGACCTATCTCCCGCACCGCAAATCAAATTTCAATGGATTTTCCCCACACGTGAGTGTCTCATTAGGAAGGAGATTGGAGGCAGTGGGTTATAGATGATTGGGGACGTCCTATCTAAATCCACCTTGCTTGATCTATATCTCTGATATGATTATCAACACTGACACATAATGACGCAACGAGGTGGAGAGAACATCGTTTGCTTTGAAAGAGGATTTTAATTAAATGGTCTTCTTCATCGACATATTTTCGTTTAACAATGCTGGATAAAGCCCCATTTATCCAGCCAACATTTGCAGTGACCCAAAATGTTACTTCATGAGTTGACCAAAAACCGATTAAAAGTGTTGATAGCAATGGTAACTAACACCGCAAAATTTCTTCCCGTGTAAAACGGTACCTTTGTGGGAATAATTGCCAATTGAAGGTGCTTAAAAAAACCCAGTCGTTTGCAAACATTTTTTTAACCATTCATTCAACACAACAACCATGCATGTATATTCAAGGTGTTCTGCAGTATTACTGCATCTATGTGGCTGAAATTTCAACACCGTCGGTAGTTTATCAACATTATTCTATAATTTGCAGTGACCCAAATTTTTTTCACGAGTTGACAAGAAAAATCTTACTAAAAGTGTTAATTAACAACTGAAGGTGGTTTCTAAAAAAAAGTCGTTTGCAAAAAACTTTTTTTACCATTCGACTTAACACAAAAAACATGCATGGATTTTTCAAGTTTTCAGAAGTATTACTGCACCTATGTAGCTGAAATTTCTACAGGGCAGTTTTATCAACATGGGCTTCTAATCACGAGTGGAAATAACGCTCCTTTTAACAGTTTACAATCATGTGTTCTACCTTTAATAAGAGAATAAAATAATGCGTGGTTGCCCGATTTTTAACAGTACGTTGACAACCGAATAGGGGAGAGAACGTGAATAATTGCCCGAGGCGAAGCCGAGGGTTATGATGAGGTGCGATGCATTGTGGTAATATAATTATACAGTTTGCATTTCAAGACGATACCAGAGGTCTGTTTTCGTAACCATAACCAGAAACATGTTTCTGGCGAAACAGAATAAACTTGGGCGAAGAGTGTTTTTATGTGATTTTTCAGTGCGTTGTTTCGCTCCAAATTCCCTTCATGTCGCTTTTTGTTTCTCAAAGCGACGCGCGTCAAATTTGCGCGCGAAAAAGTTCAGTGTGAAATCAGCCTAATGTAGACTGCTAGGATTAGTCCATATTTGATTCCATAAATAATTTGCAAACTAGCGGGACCTACAATTTTCGAGATAAAATCATTGCCGCATATGCTATTCGGGGTGTTTCAAAATAACATGAAAAATCTGTCAACCATAATTTTAAAATTTTAAGTGACTTGAAAATAACCATATCTCTACAGATTTTGAACCAGTGTACACCATACCTTCTGAGAAGTGACAATATTATTAAAACAATTCATCGGGGGCATTATTTTTTTTTTTAAAGATATAGCATATGGGTCATTCTATAAATTTGGGGTCCAACGTGTGACATTTTCCTGTCCCTGTTACATTTGCCATACAAGTATTATTAAAAATGCCTTCAAAACATATTGTTATGAATTGTACTTTATGTAATCACTCCTTGAAATAGAAGGCATTTAAAGAATATGTCCTGAATTTACAAACTACAACATTTTACAAGATGTCAGACGTAACAGAGGACAGAAAAATTTGACCCCAAATTTATAGAATGACCCATATATCAAAGTTACGCATGTGACATTTTTGGTTGACGCGAAAAGCGTTACGCATGTGACACATTACATGTATTTCCAGAATGACATTTTCGGAATGAAATTTGTGGGTGCACCTGAGCTTGGCAATGCCCAACACACAGGACAGCTTATAAAAACTGGTGAAATAACTGCCAGTTGTTGCTAAACAGCCTGTTAAAGGGCATGAACTTGAAATTTCATTTTATTTTGAAACAACCCTCGCTATGTTACACACATTAATTTACTGCAAATACACTTTGAACTTGACAAAGAAAACGTATTTTCACATTTGGCAACACCGAGCGAATAATTCAACTGTGTGGGCGCAAGTCTTTTACAAGAATCAACAACCGCTTCTCTTTCTTTGAAATCAAAAGACAGTCTTTCCTCATAACCCGTTTTTATCAAGGCCTTCGGGGCTAAGATTTTATCTCCAGCATCCTTGCCCTTTAAACAAGGGTGACATTCTCCTTAAATCGAACTACCTCAAGGATATTTTGATTACTATTGAAGGGGAAAAAACTACTCAAATTGAAAAATTTGGTAAGCAGTGTGTGTAATCTCCATCTGCCAATTTTCTCCCGGTCTTCTTGCCCAAAAGGCAACATTGTTGTTTTGATCCGTTTTACATGACCACAGGTCTTCCAATTCAATAAAAAGGGAAGAGATTTCTCCTGTTATCTGCAGACGCCATTCGCAGTTTTCTTCACGGTTCAAGAAGTTTTTCATATAAGCTTCACTCCCGGCTGGGTGGAAATCCATAAAAAACATTTTAATCCTTAATAAAATCTAGCGTCTGATCTTTCAGCCAAGAGGGAAATACCATGCAACCTGATTCTAAAGATGGCATTGTGGAGGGAGGTTAAAATATATCACAATATGGCATCCAGTCAGTAAACCTTTTATTTAAAGGCATTTTATCATTTGTAGATGATTTTTAAAAAATTAGTTAAACAAATTTTAGGAACAACAGCATTATACATAAGGAATAATGTTCATAAACTGCCTTGTAGAAATTTCAGCTACACTGATGCAGCAGTACTTCAGAAAACCTTTTAAAAACATGTAGTTTGTTTTGTGTTGAATGGTACAAAAACATCGTTTGCAAACAACAATTTGTTAACTGTTTCCATCCTGGAGTATTTTGATCAGGTGAAAAAGGTGCTGCTTTGGGCCTATAGACCTTTGGGGAGTAACTTAAAGCACCTTCAGTTGACAAAGGTACCATTTTACATGAGAAAGAAAGCCCAGTGGTGTTTGTTGCAATTGCTATCAACACGTTTAGTCGGGTTTTATTTTGTATAAACCCGTGAAGTAAAATTTTGGATAACTGCAAATGATGTACTGGACCTAAATCGGAATCAGGCAAAATGTGCTAGAGTGCACGTGTATAACAGTCAGGTAAAAGCATTTTTGACAAACCTGCATGGCACCAGTGTGACTACAGACCCACTACAAATAAACTCAGGAATGCTAATTGGGAGCACATGCAATTTCTACATGTTGTGTCAATCATGGAAAAATAAAATCGACTTTAGAATGCACCATACTGCATTTTCTGAAATCCCCGATTACATTAACCACAGATGTGCCAAGATGACAGTTATCATCGGTGTTATTTTAGAAAAGCAACATCATGTCCCACATTCTTTCTTGAAATGATCTAGCAGGGGCACTCAGTTGACAGCACGAACATCCTTTCAAATTCTTTAGAAAGTAGGTGTGTCCATGAAGTTGGATCTCGTTTTGTCATGTGATATGCCATATCACAAAAATCGTGTCTCAGTCATTGGACAGCCCAGCTACTTTAGACAATTCTTGGGTTTCACTTGGCTTGACAACGGTTGCTATCCGCCATTACTGTGTCCATACTATGGCACGCCAAAGCGTAAAATAATTAAACACTGATAATTTAATGTTGACGCATATTTTCGCAAATGTTGCGCAAGAAAAAAAAAGTTGGCGTGACTTTTAAATGTTGATATACTGTTCAAAACTGGCATACCGTGCTTTGGTTGGCAAGTTTTTAAAAATATTGAGACTTGTTTTTTCAGGGTTGATGGCAAAATGATCAGTGTTTAATTATTTCCGCTTTGGCGTGCCATAGTAATCGGTTGTTAAGCCAAGTGAAACCCAAGAATAGGCATTTTTCATTTCAGAGAGAAAGGCACATCTCACTACGGCAATGGTACCTGCAATATGGTGTACCAAACTACAGACACAGTAGAACATCTTGACAGTGTTAAACATATATTTGGTGTCTATATCGCATAAGTATAACAAGAGTTTCACACAGACCTGAAACATAATGACGTCATAGTTTGTTTACATACGTGCTTTTTAACGACCCTAAACCGTCTGGTACCCTGCAGAGACTCTCACATAGTGATTTCATAACGAAAACGTAATGGTCTTGTTGCTGTTTTATGTGTTATACAATTGCAGCTATATACTTTTGTATGTCTTGCCGCTTTTTAAGTCGCTAGTCAATGTTTTGGGCAACATCGAGGGAAACAACAAATTGAAGCGCGCTGAACTGGTCTCGAAAGCAATATTTTGATGAAATAAACAAAAATAAATATACGTATGATTGTATTTCTAATAATCTTTATTTACAGGGAAAGGGACTTAGTCATTTTGACTGATGTGATTAGTCATCATTTTCAATTACTAACTGAAATTCAGATGGTTAAAGGTCAAGTTATTTCCGAAATTGTTAGGTTGGGTCAAAGTGAGCCATTATAGTTTAACTAACTTTAATTGGTCATTTCAGACACAGTGATGGACTAATTTTTATTAGTCAAAATGACTATCGTATGTTTACAGTTTGGACAAAATACTGGTGTTACTCTCCAATGAAAGTTGGTTTCCTATTTTTGCTTTATTTTCTACAGGAGTATACGATATCTATGTATCTGCGCCAACACTGGAAAGACGAGCGGCTACAATACGACAGCCAGCTAGGCAACCTCTCATTGGACGGCAGGGTGGCTGACGTCATATGGGTCCCCGATACCTACCTGGCCAATGACAAACGGTCCTTTGTGCATGACGTCACGGTTAAAAATAGACTTCTCCAAATGCACTGCGACGGCAGCGTCATATATGGAATGAGGTGAGGGTATAATCCGTATAGAAAATTGAGTTTTCTATTAGTTTAGCAGAAGTTGATGAAATTCGACTTCTGTATTCCTCGGAAAGAAATAATTTAGTTCAGTCCTTTATTGGTTTATCTTTTTTCAAAATAAAACAAGCTCATCACACCCAGAATAAGCTCATCACACCCTAAATTGATGACATTATGCATACCGACAAGATTTTTTTGAAAAAAAAAAAAAGCGAAATCCAGACCGCCCCGGCCGAAAAGTGAAAATCTCAAATAGCCGCCATTTTAGCTGTAAAATACATTTTTGGCCAGAACTTTTGTTAGCTTTTAGCCTGGTTTTGGCGTCTAACTAGATGTTTCAATGGTCACTGAAATGAAATAAGCTGATATTTTTTTTTATAGATAAAACATCATCTTTTGTACTGGGCTTTAACTATATAGTGGACTTTGCGCGCCAGTTTTACGGGTTGAGCAGTTGACGTCAGCGACCATTGGTGGAAAGTTATCTCTTGTTCAGCGTGTGTGGTATAGCGTTTTTCTAGACTGGGTCGATGCTTACGCGTTTCGGTTACCACAACAGATTTGCACTATTGACGTGCTTCTATGAAAACCAGATCTTACAAAACGAGCTTGTGGAAATTAGAAGCGCCTTTGGAGACCGGAATTAAGGCGGATCGGAAGGAGGGAGAAAAGAGCAGGGAGGCTTAGAAAGTATTCTTAACGCTGATTAGCCTTGCTGAATTATCGACAAAAGTAGGGCAGGGTTGCGATTTGCAAAGACGCCGTGGGAGGGTACCGGGGAGGAAGGAGGGCGAGGGGAAAACTTCTCTGGTTTTATGTCCCAGCGTTTACGGTCTGCCAAGTCGACCGAACATGGTGTCGTGGAATCCCGAGACGAATCATTCGCTTGCAGGAATCGAGACAACGCGACCCTCCTCGGACAGGTGGCTTAAGCTAGCTTTCACGGACGGAAGGAAAAAATGTTGACCCCGGGAGACCTCCTGTGTGTCTTCCTGAGACAAATAGGGGGAGGGAACCGCTTGCCAGACGGAATTCAGTCGCAATGCTTTTATTTTGTCCCAGTGACGTCGTGACGCGCGGCGTGTCTCGGCGTATATACATGTACGCACGCGCCACAGAGCATTCAGGAAACGGCTTCCGAAAACACCCTTTGAATTCAGATGAAGTGAACACGACTGGCACCAATAAGCAGGTGCGAACTAAAATGGGATTCCAGTTTCCACTCAGCCGTTTTCAAGCAGGAGGCGTTAAAGGAGAACAAACTATGGCGATACACGAAAGGGTTGTAAGCAAAAACGTAATTATTCACTTCAAGTCAGACAAAATGGCGGCGTTACAAGACATTGCTGTAATTAGCCTTTTTGCGTGTAACCTTTTTATAATGGCTGGCGCTCCGAATCTTCCACGTTGACTAGCAACCAACAATATAGTTGCTTTGTGCCATTCTGTCATACGGTGAACACAACATTGATTCTGTACTTCAACCTGCCGTGTGTACCACATAGCAACAAAATATTAGTTTGGTCAACTGGATACTAAGTGTGTATGTGAAAGGGAGTACGTCAATACACCAGATGCTATACATCCGAAACACACAAAAGGTTAGCGTTTTGCGCATTTCACGTGAACAGCGTCCGATGTACTGAGTACTTTTTTCACATGCACACTAAACATTTGTTGCTATGTGGTGCACGCGACAGGTGTGACGTACAGAATCACTACTGCGTTCACGTAGGAAAGAATGGCATAAAGCAACCATATTGTTAATTACTAAGCAATGGCGTGCACCTCGTCACACCAACCCTCCATATACATGTATTTGAATGTGAAGAATTCGGGGCACCAGGTATTCTGCAAGTGTTACACGCATAAGGCTAATTACCATTCTTTGTGAAGTACTCGCTTTTCCGTGGGTCATATACTTTCTTAATATAACAATATTGTAAAAGTTACACATTGTACTTATAATTTATGTTTAGCTCAATGTCTCTTTTTTTCTTGGATATTCTTCTTCAAGGAAAGACCCCAGCAAAGTGCATGCAACGAATCGCCCACGCGAGAGGTCACTTGGCCGGAATTACCTAGCTTGTTCGATTGGCGGCGCCTTACAGGGCGATACCCAAAATTAATTGGGTCGGTGTTCAAAAAACAAGAAGGGGCAAAGACAAACATTGCCAGTTATTGGAGACTAATTAGCCGTGAAGTGACACATCGCAATGTGCTTGCACCCCTCTGCTTGCTACGCTTAAGTATTTAAAGTTTGTTATATCATTTGCAATGACCCATATTTTCCAGGAAAATCCTTACTCAAAGTATAACGGTAACAAACACGACATCAGCTCATTTCTTTCGAAGATGATACTTGTTGTAAGAAATTAATAACTCAAAGTGGTTTAGAAAATAAGTGTGTACACACACTGTTTTTTTTACCATTTATTTAGCACAAAAATCATGCATGGATTTTGAAGGTTTTCTAATGCATTTATACGTGTCAAAAAAAACACGTCCAACTTTTGATCTTTAATAACTTTTTCATTTTCTAATAGATTTAAACCATAATTTCAGATCATGTAAACAAGGCCTGACAAATTTTATTGTATGAGTTTCATCAGTTTTGGACGAGAGGGTGAGATTTAAAAGCCATACGAATAAAACCCTAAATTTCAGAATTTGCCACTTTCGACTTAGCATCCTCCATTGTCAAGGCAATTGTCTATGTCTGAGGTCCCTTTACACCTCTTGATGAGTGGTGAAAAACGATCAAGATGGTTTGCAATAACATTAGGGGTGATCATGCATTCCTTCAGAAGCTTTTAGTTACAGCATGCATATTCCATCAGTCGCCAGCGGTGTATCGACATTAGAGGAGGCCAAGTCGAAAGTGGAAAATTCTGAAATTTGGCTTTTTAAATCTCACCCTCTCGTCCAAAACTGATGAAACTCACTCAATAAAATTTGTCAGGCCTTTTTTTACATGATCTGAAATTTTGATTTAAATCCGTTGGAAAATGAAAAGGTTAGGCTATTTAAGATCAAAAGTAAAACAGGTTTTTTTTGACACGTAGTATATGTTGTTGTTGTTGTATATTTTATGGCATATTCGGCAACTAAGGCCCTTTATGCCATCAACTATACGGTTTTAGCTTTAACTATACTATATTATCAACTTGAGATGACGAAGAAGGAGTTGCAGTTTTAGAAGTGGGAGGAAAACCCCCAGAGAAATGCCCCAGGGGAAAACCCACGCGGTCAAGTAGGGACTGCAAACCCAATCTACATACACGCCCGGATTCGAACCCGGGACCCCAGAGGTGAAAGGCGAGGAAAGAACCCGTACGCCAACCCGACCGCCCCACCTAGTATATCTGAAATTTCTGCAGACCAGTTTACCAATATTATTCTTTAGATATACAGGGTGTCCCAAAATGTCCCTATCGAACATCAGAATCTATGTTTCCCTGGATCCTGATAGGGACATCTTCTTCCATGAAAAATGGTCTTTATTGCATCAAAATCAGTCAAGCGAATCAAAAGTTATGTCACGTTTGGTGTAACAAAGACCAAATCTGACTATTTGACAACTGGCCACCAAGTTTAGGACTAAACAGACAGTGCCTTGGTGCACTGAAAATTACATAACGTTTAGTTCGTTTCACTGATTGTGATGCAATAAAGACTATTTTGTGAGAAGATTCCCTATCAGGATCCGGGGAAACAGTTTCTGAGGTTGCCAGGTTTGACCTGGACAGTTTTTGGGACACCCTGTATTGTTCTTTTATTCCGGAAATCCATAATAATGTTTTATCTTGCAAATAGTATATAGGGCCTTTAAAGCTGCAGTTGCATTCGAAAATAAAGAGCGACACCCTGTGCCCTTTTTTGTAACGCATTAATCAATAGCCGAATTAAGCTTTGACGTAGACGCACGTGGACACCGTAAATTCTAATCAAGTACTCTTTATCTGGTTTAATAAGCCGTTTGTTTGTTTTGTTTTGCTCTTCCCCACGGGAAGGATTACTACGGTGGCCTCGTGCATGATGGATCTTCGGCACTACCCCATGGACCAGCAGAACTGCACCTTGGAG
The DNA here is from genome assembly GCA_037783545.1 of Henricia sp. BOLD:AAB3569. Taxonomy (NCBI): domain Eukaryota; kingdom Metazoa; phylum Echinodermata; class Asteroidea; order Spinulosida; family Echinasteridae; genus Henricia; species Henricia sp. BOLD:AAB3569. The sequence continues at coordinate 3,256,785 of JBBELK010000429.1, read as the reverse complement.
CTTGAAAGTTGTGAGTATAACAGGCAATGGGGTCGCCATCTTTTCATTTGTTGTTTCTGGAGACTGTATTAATAATTCAGTATTTGGATAACTCTGTTATTCAAATGGCTTAGTGCTGATTAAACCGCTCTTATTTGCGTGGATGGGGTATTCAGGCCTTTGGGGCACATTTATTTATCAAGCAGAGAATGTGTGTTCCTGAGCTGGTCAAAGACCCGTTTTAACAACGGCCATTCCAGTTTTCCCCCGTTCACGTTGATAACATGGAAGCGCAATAACGCCCTCTACGTTCGTTACTCAACCAGTAAATTTTCTTCTCAAATTAATTTAACCAATTGACGCCGGATTTATGTCTTTTTTTGCAAAAAATGCCATATAAAAAAGGCAAATGTGATTGGCCAAAAGTTAAGTCCAGGTCAAGCACCACAAATATTGACCCTTGAGAGTCATTTCTACATTCATTGTATGAATCTTCTCACCAAAAGATCATGCTTTGCAACATTCCACGGAGCGAGATTTGCTACACTGACAGGCCGTCCACAGCCGTCAAGTTGAAATATTATTTTAGCAAAAACACATTGCGAATGGTTATTTGATATGAAATTTTCCCCTTGGACAAGCACGGAGGAATTTAGTGACTTGTGACAAAATGAAACCATTCTATTACCGCATAAATTACCCTCGTTTCTTTTCAGATGGTTACACTTTGCGGGACGTGTCTTATTCCTGGCAGTACGGTGCTCAGTCTGTGTTGGGTATGGAAAATATTGAGATTGCACAATTCGCGATAACGGAGTGGAAACTTATTTCGCGGCTCCAGAACTTCACCACGGGTAGGTTCATTCAGATGATAGACCACGCATTGGTATAAATGCACACGCCTTATTTTATACAGCCGGGGAAAGACCTATAAGCTTCTTCGGTCTTCGGTACAGAGGTGAATTACTGCATTCGAAGTACCATTGTCGAACCTTGTTTAGTTGCAACGGTTATGGGTTCTAATCCCGGCAGACCATATGGTGCGCGTGTGCTCTTGGGCAAGGAAGAAAATAGCAAAATACTAAGACAAGAAAACGGTGGGGATCGAGCTAGATGCACGCGATGAGATTGTGCTTGAAACTGGAAGGATCATGCACGCGAAGAAGGACTAAAATTATGGAAGGAAAATACAAAGAGATCTTAGTATATAGACAGCCAAAGTGTGACGACGTGTGGTTGCCATGGTAATTGGCTCTAAACATCATGGCCGTCGGAAAAAAAGTACCGTTGCAAAAGCTCAAGGACACGGTTCAGGGATTTGTAGTGTAGAGCCATCGCCTAGGCAACTAACAAAATATGACGTATTCACTTCGGCAGTCTATTGCTGAGAACATGCTGTTGAACAGCTAGCTTTTGCCAGAGTTCCCAACTGAGAGAAAAGTGGCAGAATAAAGTTAGGGACAACACTTGCAAAGGGTTGTCTAATTAAGTACGCTTCATGTAAGTCGCCATCTTTTGCATTTCGGCGCTCGGACTTGAGAGGGCGTGCATGAGTCAGGACAAAACATATTTCTACATAACTTCATGGTGTATGGGGGTCGGGTAACAAGGCATCAATCTTGACGTCATCCATGCATGGTTGACGTCATCATCCCTGGCTCAGAACAGTTGCAGAGTTTATCATTTAATCATGATTAGGACAAAAACCCTACCTCATTGTCGAAAAAGTTAGGTTGAGAATACATACAAAATCTGTCACATTATTCAATGTACACTGGAGAAGATGGATCGACGACTGAACAATGAGGAACAGTTGGGGGTGGGGTATCCAAAACAATCACCTTCAGGTTGCATTCAGAGAGGAAAGCAGTAGATTAAATACAGTATCCTATCCTATCCGAGACAACACGATGACTGGAACTTGTGAACGATTTTTATTTTCTATTTTTTTTATGTACAAGTCAATTTCATTGGCGCAGTTAACGGTCATGTGGCAATCTTTAACAGATGAGCATGGGTCTCCGTACTGTTTTCTATGGAGTACCGTGGCCGAGTACCGTGCCAAGCTGTTTGGTGCACCGTACTCAAGACCTGTTTGATTCTACAAGTTGCGGACTCGACTCTAGGCAGCGCCATGGTGAATGTGCCCTTGGGAAAGGCACTTTGCAATTAATTGCCTCTATCTACTCAGGAGCAAATCGTTACCTGTGAGGGTATAGTAGGTCATCGAGTTAGGTGTTCGATTAGCGCATGAGCTGCATGCTCCCCAGGGAGTTGAGAAGGTGGATTTTGAATGAAATGATATAATTAAGCCCAGTGGCCAGGGGTTTATGATGTGAGCACACAACACCTTGCTTGGTGAATTTAAATTGAGAATGATATGCCCTTAAATTGGGAATATTTTCTTACGCGATTTACTGAAAAATGTCTACTCGGTATTTGTTAAATATTTGCAGCACGCTTGGGTGGGACTCGACATGTTTCATTGATGAAGCTGTCACCGAAATATGGTACACAAGCAGCAAACACTTTGCTTTTAAACGAACCTTCCCCTCACACCACGACAAATGATGAACAATACTTAAACCGGTTTGGCCTAGGGTATAAGTAGAAGTAATCGAGTAATGGACAACCAACCCATAAAATCGACCGACTGGGATTCATGTTTCTCAGACACATTCAAGCCCACATCTGCCCAGAATGAACAAATCTCTTTGAATCCACATTCTTCACGCACACAGAATAATGTAATTGAACTGTGGACTCTAGACTGCACATCGTAAAAACGCTATCCGAAAGCGAAGACATGTGCACACGCTTGACCTGGTTGGCATAAATCCTGGTTGATTTGAAGAGGAATTGCACGGAGCAAAATGGTAAAAATTCAATACCATTTTGCCTTTGGCCAGATTTTCCACAGGTAAATCTCGAGAGATGATTGTCACTCGGTTAAACACGACAGTATGATTGGGACAAACCAGAATTTCTCAACGGATACCCTCTTTTCAATTCTTGATACTTCCAAGAGCAGGTGTTTTGAAGCTTGAGCCCAAGTGCCGTCTCGAACCCGTGTTGTATAACGGGAAGACCAACCTCGGCATCCTCAGATGCCGAGACATCTGAGCCTTAAGCTCACTTGTAATTATTTTGGATGAGTTAATGGAGGCCTCAACTGCCAGGCACTTAAGGTATAGGATTCGACATGTTGAAGATGACGTGGATTCCGGCCATTTGGGGCTTTCTAGGTCACCTATGCAGATTTCGTTTCGGGTGACAAGTTCGGATTCTTGCTAAAACTCTTCAATACTCGGCCCTCCGGGGACGCGAACGCACTAGGTATAGACCATGTCCTATTACATATAGGTCAAAACCTATGAGTGTCAAAACAATGGACAGGTAAAAGCAATATCTGGTTTCCGATTGATGGGCAAAGTGTACCAAATACACCTGCCTTAGTTGCAATGAATGGCCACATGTCCGAATTAAATGCAATTTTCACACACATTTTAAGTACAAAACAATGATGACTCACCATGGCCGAGAGCTAAACTCAGCAATGATGGCTCACCATAGATGACAGCTAAATTCGTACCATGACCTGTAATAATTTGATTTCACTTAGAAAGAATTCGGTAAAAGTTGATCCGAATTTTTTTAAATGACTCGTCGAACATCGATAAGTGCAGATTTGATGGAAAACCCTAACCTTAAGTGTGGGAAAAATCAAAGATTTTCTTGGAAATTTTTTTTTTTTTCAGTCAGTCTCATATGTTTTGCACACAAAGTCTAAAGCCATTATCAACTACTCAATTCTTTCTAGAATTCAATACGAGTTCGCAGCTACAAAGAAAAGTAAAACCAGGAAGAAAACAAATTAAGAGGGGAAAGTGGGAATCTACACTATAAAACCGATAAATTTCAAAATCCACAGGCTGTTCCTTGAAAATATTATTCTTTTGTGCTTCCCAAAGGGATTGAATTCCACGCCTGGCTACTATGAAAGCACCCTGTTATGGCATATAAACCATTTAAAAGTGCTAATGTTTTGATAAAACACCAAATTATGAGGGGGAAATGTGAATATTTCACTCGGGAAAGAATTGTCTCATAGGTTTTGAGTGCGGAGTCCCAGACAGTGGCCAGGTGGATAATTCTTTGGTGCATCGATTTAATATTATATATAACTCCATGGGTATTTTACGCCGGTCAAAACGATTTAGTGTTCGTTCAAAGCCACGTACATTTTCTCAAACGTTGTACGAGTTAATAAATTATTTTACTCCTACTCTGTTGAAAATAGAACGAAAATAACGTTACAATCAATGCAAAACTCACCAAACACTGTGGCAGATTCTTGGTTGCACGTAAATTCATTCTACAGCTTCTCGGGTCCACGTATATCCCCCATATCCGTACGTGTAGGTTACCTTTAACATCAACCACGCTTGCTTGCAAGTTTAACTTGCAGTTGCACAGCATGCAGCACACGCGCACAAACATTATACATAGAGGAATCATCTTCTTTTCCTTTGGTCCACGGTAAATCCAAGCTTGATTTGAGATAATAAATATTCTGAACATCAAGTTCATCAGAGAAACCTCTCTTTTAGCACAAACGATCATTTTGTGCCACTATTTTGTTCGCTGCTGCACCACAAACATGACAACTTCTAACTCCTCACAACCTTTGACCGCCGAACCCCTAGGGCGCCACCAAGAGTATAAGTTTACGTTCATCGTTCGTCTCGCAATTGGTGTCAACAATTATTGGTTCCCTATGATTTTTGTCCGGCAGGGTCGTATCCAAGGTTGTCCCTGAGCTTCCTACTGAAGAGAAACATTGGCTACTTCGTCCTTCAGACCTACCTCCCCTCAATTCTGCTCACGATTCTATCATGGGTTTCTTTCTGGATCAACCACGAGGCTACATCAGCTAGAGTCGCTCTAGGTAAGGTGGGATTTCTTATAGCAGTGTTTCACATGAATGGACTGTGATGTACATGTATTAAATCTTCTTGCTATGTATAGAGAGCAGGTGTGTAGTACAAAATCAACACTGTGTTCGCTGTAGAGAAGAATGGCATAAAGTTACCAGACTATTGTTTGCAAGGCATTGGCGTGCACTACGTAGCAACACCAGCATAGTTTGTATACTTTCTGAACTGCACGTCGATTTGAAAGTGAAGAATTATGGGCGCCAGTCATATAGTGTAAAGGTTACACGCAAATGGCTAATTGGAATGGTTTGTGTATATAATCCTTATTTTGAACTCAGTCGTGCTTGGAGCCCACATCCTATACACTCCTTCAGCAGTGCTTTGCGGGCCCCACTTTAGTTTGCCCGCTCCAACCACTTAACTTCGCAACGTATCCTGCGAAGCGCGTGAGTGACGTTACCTAACACCAAGCCTGGATGGCACTTGCCACGATTGGCCAGATTCTGTCACCTGACACAGTAAACATGTCACCTGACGGAGTATAACATACCCTTTGCAACAGGCCTTTGAGTAGGGACTTTGTGTTTCCATTGTCACAAGAAACTTTCCCGCAAACATGGCCTTGGTTGCATGATGTCTATATTCTTCACATAGAGACACAATTAGGCCTACAGTATTAATAATAATAATAATAATAATAATAATTTAAATTACGAGCGCTACACATGCGTCTTAGCACTCGGTACAATGTAAAACCACTTAGTTGTCCCTAACAACTAAAAAGGTTAGAAATTTACTAAAAAAATTATCTTTAAAAACCAATTCAAAACAAGTAAAAACTTAAATACACTATTTAAAACATGTTTTTAAAAAAGCCACGTTTTCAGATTCTTTTAAAGTTTATATAATTATAGTATTGATCTCAACCATGTGGTAGCAATGAGTATGCAGTCGTTTTGGCCATTAGAAATCTGGGGCCAATTTAATGTGTACTTTGACTGGTATCCTGCTACTGTTAAAAGAACAAGTTGATATACAATTTTTGCGTAAGCCATTTTTTACAAAGCAAATACATTTTGTGGTGAGCAGATGTTTGTGCTGAGCAGCACCATGAAATTGGCCCCAGGTAACATTTGTCGAAGCCACTATTGACAATTTTCAAAATAGCACTGACAGCCTTCAGATGCCGAGCCATTGTACTACATGTACGTCACACGTCTTTTCCTTGGCAAATCTTATCTCAAAGGGAAGCACCGAGACACTCGTTTTCGATGACAATTTGAAATTCCTCAGTTGGATACGTTCGGCATCGATTGTAGCCTGAACGAAATAACAGCAAGACGATCCTTGGATACACATTTCCCGCCTTTAGAGAAAAAGTAGTTAAAATATGGCATAAAAGGTTGTGTTTCCACAATTTTTTTTTATAAAACAGAGTTTACCGTTCACACAATGTGCTGAAAATAGAATACAGATTCATAGACTATTTCAACTTCGGGAGATGGGTCAAAAAGCAACATGGAAGCAGGTTAAATTTGTACAAAATTAAAACTTTCGCGCTTTTTTTGTCAGGTATCACAACGGTTCTCACCATGACAACGATTAGCACGAGCGTGCGCCAGTCTCTGCCCCGCATCTCCTACATCAAATCCATCGACATTTACGTTGTCACGTGCTTCGGCTTTGTATTCTCGGCTCTGTTGGAGTACGCCTTCGTCAACTTCAACTACTGGTCGCAGCAAAAGCGAAAGACGCAGGAGGCCCTCAAGAGCGTGACGGCGAACAACAATGGCAGCGACAGAGGGATTGAGTCCAATGCTCGGACTCGCCGATTCCGGGACAACACCTATCAGGAAGTCGAAGTAAGTTCAAAATGACGTTTTTAACCCCCTTTTTTTGGTGGCTGCGGTGGGATGGGGTGGGGTAGTTCTATAGTAACACAATACTCAACTGTCCAGTTGAGCCTACACAAGACAGTCACAAGTCCACTAATACAGTCACAAATCAGTCCGAATTCACACTGTAAGCCCGTGTCAAAAGATACTAAAGTGTGACGTCAGGTGTCAGGGTAACTGGATCTAAACATTTGCTGGTAAACAGCTCGCAGAGAAACAGTTCACTTGTTTTACTTCAACTTTGGCAACAGAGTGACATTTTAACTTTAGTACTCTATACAAGCTTTCAATAATGAACCGTTCGAAGACATTTGATCATGTGACTTGTGGTGAGACTGACGTGCCACATGACGTGTGTTGTGACCCCTGACGTGCATGTGACATGTGACGTCACGACTTTGCGTCACTGATAACGTCACTCGATGTGGCTTATTATGGCTCAGTTTCATTCATCAGCAGGTACAACAGAACCAAAGCGTTGGCCAGAGGCTGTCTCAACGAGCTGGAGGTGAAGATAATACCGACCTTTTGGTGACAGAAGAGATTCCAATGAGCAGGCTGAACGGACTCGAAGGAGCCGGGCACGTTATCCGCAAACCCTCCTGCTCGGGAGGCAAGGTTCGGCGGCGCTCCAGCGGCACCAACTACCGGCACACTCCGCCTTGGTTCGGCCCGGGCAGTGCGGCCCGTGCCCGGAACTCTACTCTCAGGCGGCGGACCGTTCGGGTCCGTTTGCCCGTGGTTCGTAACGTTCACATTATCGACACGTACGCTAGAATCTTGTTCCCTTCCCTGTTCATGCTTTTCAACATTGTCTACTGGAGCGTTTATCTCATGTGGCAACAACAGTGGAAAAACAACCAGAAGTGGACATTGTAAAATCGGCAGTTGTTACGCCGTGTTTGTATTTTGTACAGGTTCTATAATCTTCCTCAAATGGAGAACATTTGATGTACGTTTCGAATGAAAGTTGCTTTCTTTTGGGAAATGGGCATGTATGCCTGTGTTCGTTTTAGGATTTCCAGTTACCAAACGGGACATAGGCCAGTGTGACGTTGATGCTTGCAGGCACCAGACTAAGAAATAACGGCCGTGTTTTGGATTATGAGAATTACTGCATCATTGTACTGCTAGTGATCCACAAGTCAAGACTGCTTTACCACGTGACGCAAGAGGAAAATGTTATTGTTCTCCCAGTTTCGCTTTGTTTTCTCTCTGGATTATAAGACGTCGGAATCTTTTACGCACGACTAGGAATTTTGCCTGAATCAAAATATAATTAAACTTTATTCGCAATACATGTATTAAACAAAATGCGAAGTTGCTAATAATATTAACGAATATTATTGTAAAAGATTCAAACTATACAAAACTTGTATGCACGACGACAATATTTTAAATTCGGAGTTCATAATACTAAAAAAATGCTAGTGTTGCTTGCGTTAATGTGTACTATTTCAATCTATACCGAAGAGGTTTATTTCGCCAGTGAGAGCAGTATTAGTACAGAACCGGAAAAAGGTGATATTAATACGAGGTTAAGGAAGTACTAAAGATATAATATTTGTCCGTTTTTGATATTTGGGTTATCATCGGTATAATCATTTAAATATTTCATCTTCCCTTACTCACGGTTAGGTCACTGTTCTAATTTTTACAACAACATTTTATATCAGTTTATATTTGTCAATTAAGTGTTTGTTATCGTCATTTATGTTGGATATTAGCAATGGAATATTCATAATGTCTATTCGGGTTTGCTGTTATTTCATAAAAATGTGAAAAAAATGCCTGCGATATCTATCGTCAGTCGTGGACATTGATTTTGGAAAATCAATATTTTACTTTAAACAACTGGCGCGAACACCTATGTATCTCGATGTTTAGGTGGAAGACACTTCATGCAATGGACCTGAGCATGCGCAGTTTGTTTACATACGTGCTTTCTTATGGCACTACGTCGTCTGGTACCCCGAGACTCCCCTCTAAATTTGCGCGCATGTAAGCAAACCGTGACGTCATTATGTTTCAGGTCCATTCAGCCTACGGGGAGCAAAATGAAGTTCAAAAAACCCATTAAATAAAAACTATATGAATGTTCGATCTCTGAAAAGTTAGAAACTTGTGTAAAATATCCTTTCAACATCTTTTGTATCAAGCAAATGTCTTGGGAAGCCTTTTTATTATTATTACTCTAAATAGTGTTCAGCGTAAACTAAAGTTCAGCCGAATATTGACTATTAAGAGAAACATATCCACGGCAAAACAAAAACAAAAATTCCGACTATCATTATTTTGCAGATGAATATTGTTATCGAATTTTTAGAACGACACCGACTGCTTATCTGAAGAAAAACAAACTCAATGAATGGGTTTTGTGTCAAATGAGTGAATAATATGAGTGTGCACGCCCATTTTTTTAAGCAACCACTTTCAGACGCTTTCAGATACATGTATTGTTTGGTAATACATGTATTAAAATCAACACTTTTGGTAAGGTTTTTCTGAACGTAAAGTATACTTTTTGGGTCATTGCAAATGATACAATGACCTTTAAACATTAGGGACCACAACCAAAAGGCCAGGTATTTCTGGTAAAAGACCACATTTCTTTCAAGCTATGCTGAATTAACTGTAGTGTTGACAAAAATGCATTAAAGTAATAAAACTAACAGACCAGTTGTGTGACAGATTTGCATAGGTCCTGGAGTCACGCCTTATATTTACATAAATGCCGTCGCACTATATGGCGCTCGCGTACGAGTGACTCAAGCACCATACTATATCTGGCAAAACCCCAGGGTGTGCACGCTGGCATATGGCAACCGTGCGGTAACTGGAATACCTCGCACACTACTCTATGTATTTCTAAGCTGGACCACGTTGATTGAACATGTTGAACAGCAACTTCAAACCAGTCACATAACCCAAAATCGTTTCTCTACTTTCTTGAATGCAATATTGTGGTTTGGAAACGTTCCAGCTTCCAAAGTTGACATCGATTCAAGTCAAACAACACGTTCTATTTCGTTATTTTGACAAATTTACGATGACTACTTGTTTCAACACGTTCATTTCAACATGTAATTTCGGATGGTTCAGCTTTAAAATGCATAGAGTAATGCGCGAGGTATTCCAGGTACATGTTACAGCACAGACTTTCGCGCCGGTTACTATGGACCAGCTTGCACCCCCTGGAAACGGCCCGATTTGCCAGGTAGTCTGGTGCTTGACTCACTCGCATGCGAGCGCCATAGCGTGAAGGCGTGAGTCTAGGATTTATGCAAATCTATCACGCAACTGGTCTTTTCACACGTCGTATATTGTAAATCAAATGGTAATAATTACGGGGGCATATATGTAAATAATAAGCGGTGTGAATATGGAATCTTTTTTTCTATTATTAATGAGACAATCTTTTGTTTATCAGCAGAAGAATCGAATATTACATTTTTACGACAATACTTTAACCGAATCGAGCTTTTCCCCATGTAGCAATCTTAATTCTCTCTCAAAACGTAGGTAGATTCCCATAAGTAAAAATATAATTACCCTGCCGTGCCACGTCGACGATTCCGCTAGATCCTTCTAATGATGTATACGAGGAATTAAAAGTAAAGCATTGTCAAGGGTTTAAAGGTTTAACCCACAGTGTTGCGTTAAACTGTCGACAGTGGGAATTTCCACAAAGTAATGGTAGATAAATATTACTCGGCAACAACTATTAATAATGACTTATAGATTAATTTCATATTGTCATGGCAAACGAGGGTCCCATTGTTTTATTTTGTGGTAAAAATTGCAAAAGAAAAGACGCGTGACGTAGTACAATGGCTCAGCATATGAAACGAGAAGTGTCAATTTGAAATATGTCAATATTAATGACTTAACCAAATTTCAGTCGTTGGGGAGAAGCCGTGTCTAATACAATGGGAGACATTTGAAACGAATGGTGGCAGCAAAAATAAAAAAGGACTCGTGCATCTTTTAACTACGCAAGCTCAATATGACGCAAGCAATGGGAAAAGACCATCGAAAATATACACTGGGCTGCTTTCGAGCGCTCGTCCCTGGTGCTCCCATGTGGTGGAAACGTTACGTCACACACATGCTTACACACGCTTTTGGGCGAGCACCATGGAGCACCTGGTGCCGCGCTCGAAAGCAGCCCTGGATGAAGCAACGACGTCTAAAATTGAAGCCACCGTCCGCCATTGTACCCCACCAAATACAATGCCTAGACTGGATATACTGTCTTCACTAGTCTACATCACGGTCTACATGTGTTAAGTGGAATGCAAGCGATCGCATGGACCAGGGAGCAGTCTAGGCCAAGCATTGTTCGCGGGGTACAATGGCGGCCGGCGCATGGCTTCAATTCTCGTATAGCCAACAGATAATTGCATACTTCATCCAGTGTATATATATCGATGGAAAAGACCGAGTTGTTTGCTGCCACCAAGAGTCTCAAAAGTCTCACATTGAACCAAATAGACTGCCGAAGTGAATACGTCATATTTTGTTAGTTGCCTAGGCAATGCCTCTACACTAAAAATCACTGAACCGTGTCCCTGTGCTTTTGCAATGGTACTTTTGCCGACGGCCATGATGTTTAGAGCCAATTACCATGGCAACACGTAACACTTCGGCTGTCCATTCTATATCTTCTAAAGTTGGATACATACCATCCGTATATAGTCGAGCCTCATTAAAGCGAGCTGTGAGACTTTGCAGATTACCTCATTATAACGGGAACGTTGTATTAACAGGAGTGAAAACCACGAGGAGTGACAACGAAGGAACGAGACCTAGAATTTCCCTCGTTATAACCGAAATGTTGTATTAACCGTGCTCTTACTATCACGGTTCGACTGTATATCGTTTGGCTGGTAAAATGGAAACAACCGCGACTACAATTCATTCTTATAATTGTTAACTTATTTTTCTCCTAGTTTAGAGAAAAACCTTATCGATTATATAACGGTGTATATAATTCGAAAGCTAAATAAACAAGCTAAGACTCGACGATCTGACAGACTAACGCATGACGAAATAATATGTTATGACACGGACGATCACAAATATTGGGATTAGCTTCTTGCATGTTTCACGTGAATAGACCGTATCGAATAGCCGCCATCTTGTGGGGCAGTTAATTTGTTCCTTGAGGACATGCATGGTTGCACATATTGTGCTTACATTGTTGAACAGTTTAAGTAACAAAAGGTGCCCCAGAAGATGGCGGCTATTCGATACGGTCTATAGCGTCTAATGTACTGACATATTTCCTTCCACGTGCACACTTGGTATCCAGGTGACCAGACTAAGTGTTTATTGCCGACTATCCGACTTAGCCGGTCTCAGCTTAGACACTTCTTTAGCCTATTGCAATAAACCAGTCTAACTGAAGTACGGCTGCGCCAGCCGAAAACACACACACCTTAACGGAAAGTGACGCAGCCGGCTATCATTGCGTGATTTCAAGCCAAACAAACGTCCTCACGAAGCCACTTGATGACGCGTGTGTGGTGCAGTTTTTGCAGAGAAACTGACCGCGAAAGTAATCAAATAGCACTATAAAGGCTCTAATGGGCACAATGTGCATTTTGTTCGTCTTTTTCATGCAAGATTAGGAGATGTAGCGCGGTGTCTAAAAATTATAGCCTGCTCGCCGCGGGCTTAAATTTTAAGACTGGTCTAACTTTAAGACAACGATATTGCAAGCGGGCTATAATTATAGACCGGTCTTAGTGGACGCCGCGTTGGCCGGCTAAGCCTATAGACCGGTCTTAGACCGCATATTGCAATCCGCCCCTAGTGTACGCGACACGGGAGAAGTACATAATCAATACCTTGTTCACTGTAGGAAAGAATGGCATAAAGCAACCAGACTGTTTGTTGCTAGGTATTGGCGTGCACCGCGTAGCAACAACAGCATAGTATGAGGAGTCTCTAGAGTGTACCTCCACTTGAAAGTGAAGAATTCAGCGCACCAGCCATTATGCGTTACATGCAAAAGGCTAACTAACTACGACGACTACGGTATAAGAAAGACAACTGGGACAGACTTCTAACCGAACTGTTGCGAGAATACCACATTGAGACAGACAAACACACAGACAGACAAATAAACGTAAACGATTAACATGACCTCTGAATTTTAAACCTTGACCACAGAACTTCGATTTTCAGTATTACCATCCTTTTTTGAATAATTTAAGATGTCTTTCACGTAAATTATTGTGCGGAACAGACTCTTATTGAACGATAATTAGTTTGTATCCATCATTTGACAGTTTACGAAACGAAAAGTAGACAAGACATTAACTGAGCTAGACATGACCTTTTTGAACGGACATATATACTGCGACACAGACACTAAAGACTCAACGGACTATCTCAAAGAATGATCTCAAAGACTCTGTTGTTGACGGCGATAACGACTCATAACTAAGCATGTATTTAATATTGCATATTATTTTACAATAAAGGTTACGGTTTTTGTACAAATTGGTTGAATACTGTGTATATTTTGTTTGGTTTTACCTTTATGTGTTATAAGATTATTTAAAACATTTCTACAATCGCTTAAGGTTCCTTTTTTAATAGTGGTATGAACCAATGGACATTTAAGTATAGAGCCATGCAGTGGAGGTCCGCATGTGCATATCTGACCAGTAGCATAAGTCGCGCAGGCTAGGTAGAGTTTTTGCGACTATAAGAATAAATCTGCGGCAGATCCATGCTCATTTAAATACAAAAACACAATGGAAATTTCTGGCGGTGCTCAGATACCGCCTGGAATGCCCGTGTTCCACCTGGAATTTTTATTGTGTTTTTGTATTTTAATGAGCATGGATCTGCCACAGATTTCTTCTTATGGTCGCAAAAACTCGATCTAGCCTGCGCGACTTATACCACCTTTTTGCAGAGCGGGTCACATATAATAATAATAATAAAAATAGTTCAGAAAGCGCACCAAAGCCCCCGAATTAAAGTATAGACCGTATCGAATAACCGCCATTTCGTGGGGCAGACTCCTTGTTCCTTGAGGACATGTATGGTTGCACATATTGTGCTTTCATTGTTGAACGGTGGGGGGGCTAGTCGATACGGTATATACCCAAGAAACAGAATGACATTGTGCTAAACAATTGCAACTCGTAATTTGTTCTAGAGAACAAGAAATTTGACTCACTGAAAACCAGATATGAACTTCACAAAAAATTACAATCGCAATGATGCCGTAGTATGGGGGCTGCCATTATGCCCGAATACTGGGCAAAGACTGGCGTTTTACGTAGAACTCCTTTGTGCATGTAAGTTAAACGAGAAGAAAGCAAGGAGAGCTTCGTTTGCTGTGAGTGCACTGACCCCCACCCCCACCGAAAAAAGTGTGCACCCTAAAAAGGTATGTCATATAAAAAGGGCTTTGCTATGTGCTGGTTATAATCACTGGGAGGTTTTATACAACTTGACATAATAGGCGTTTGAATTGCTTACACCGTGTAACATGGGGTTTACACCGGGGAAGCCCCCGGAGATACAAAACGAACGACACGAGGTTGTTGCCGGGCGGGGCTTTATAAACGCTGTTATCGTTTGACTCACCCTGAAAAATGAAGCCGGCGCCACGCAAAAACAGTTGCCTTAAAGTACCGCAATAAACTTTGTCAATGCCCACAGGCATCTGCTGATTAAGCTAAATGTATTACAGCCCTATTCCTTCCTGTTTTGTGTCATATGTGTTTATCTTCGTACCACGTCGCGATTCCAAACTGTCCGCCATGTTTTACGGCTCACTGTTACTAGGTGACGTCATTACACTGAGCTTTACACCACAGACCCGCCCGCGAGCTCGGGCAGTGGTGGCTGCCACCGGGGCAGACTCGTGTAACACGTGATCGCTAAAAGAACGCTCCGGTGTAAGTTGATGTTACACGGTGGAAGCATCTCGAACGCCCCTATTATTGACTACAGAGGGCGCACTCACACCGGGGTGTGGCTGCCGCTGCTCTTGCCGTTTGTCTCTGGGTTTGTGGGTAAATTCTGCAGCAAACAAAACAACAAACAGAAGCGTAAAAGTTACGATCATATGCCACACTCTGTAAATCACCATAAAGCTTTGCACATAACTACATGCGTACATGCCAACCCGATCACGCTATGCGTGTTTAGCGTGTTTTCAGGAAACGCTAATTATATAGTGCATATCGTGTAAGGGCAGATTACATCCATTTAACATCGTCTGGACCGATACAATAATTTCCTACTTCAAATTATATGTTCGTAGTCGACGAAGACTTAACTAAACTCTTTGTTACCTTTTTCGACTCCGGCACCCGGTCCTTGCGTTTCTGCAGATAACGGTCCTGTAAAACATAATTGTGAAATAATCGTTGTTGGGCGACAGCAGAACGCAGCACAAACGATAAATAAATCGTCCAAATACGACCACGAACCATTCGGCTAAAATGTATATTCCAGAAGCACTGGGAAACGGTGCAGTGATTTTCGTGTGAACTGACAAAGAAAACGTACATACTAGTATCTACTTTTGCACTCTTTGCAATACATGTATACAACACGATATGTTCCCTCATTCTGTGTCTCAAACATCAAAGACATTTTAAAGGAATTGTTTTCTCATAATTTCGCGGGGAGGGCGAGTTAGTTTGGTGAGGTACAAGGGAAGTAGTGGGATAGACCGGCAGTCCAGAGCGTCTTGGTTAAAGCGAGGGCAGGCAGATTCAGGAAATAACGTATACCATGAGCAGATATGGCCGTCTGCCGAGTCCCTTCTGCGTATGACTGCTGGGGGCCCAAAGGAGGAGACAGAATATCAATAGGCACAGCTGTCCGGTCGGATTAGTTATCATGCATTTCCTAGCTATGTTTTCCGGTGAGGGACACAATATCCTAAGAAAATTAGGAAATTCTGTCCGGTGAAACAGGATATCTTGCGGGTACAGAATCTCTTTCCACAGCGGCTTACCTTGGCCGCAGAGAGTTCGTGCCTGGATCTCCATCCGAGATTGCCTCCAGCAACCAGTACCGCCACAGCTAGGCCGCACAAGAGAATGTAGAAAACCCCGGCTAGGGCGTCCAGGTTCAGCGCGCTGGTTTTGGTCTGATGTCGACAGATACAAGAATATCTTAGCATTAACAAATGTGTTACACTGAAGGAGTTAATCGTTTTTTATTTTTATTATTTTATAAACGTACTTCGATTGAACGAAATCCTAGTTGTAAAGGCATTCGTAGGCGAATGGCATTCCTAGGCGAATGGCATTCCTAGGCGAATGGCATTCCTAGGCGAAGGGCATTCCTAGGCGAAGGGCATTCCTAGGCGAAGGGCATTCCTATAGTTGTAAGGCTTTCCTATTGCACAGACATGTATCAACAGTTAGAAAAATAACAAGAAAAAAAAAGGATACTCGTAATCTACAGGACTACTTTAAAAAGCTTTCTACGCTTAAGCAAACATTTCGCATGGTTTTGCTTAGCACGCGACATTATCTCATGCATTCTTGCACGTTGATCCTCTGACTCATCCGAATATCTCTGAACATTTCCCCCAAAAAACAACATCTCTATAGTAATGCATTTATTTTGGTTTGGTTTGGTTTATCGCTGCCACAGAAAAAATCCTGTCAACCGGGTTATTTTTAGACACCTACATTGTGATGACTACATGCAACGGAAAATGTATCCCTGAAAATAGATGGTACTAAGCGAACACAGAAATGCACGATGAATTAGCAGAAACGGGGTTTAGGAAACGATAACATCCTTTTAGCGCGCCGCTAAAGCAGAAATTGCTCTGCTAAGACCCGATAGCGCAGAGGTCCTGAATAATCACACAAGAAAGTCTAAAAGGCACGCAGATTGCAGGAATATTTTCTTCAGCCGCCCTTTCTTTTTGCTACTAATCTGCGGGCAACAAAGAGTATAAACATACCCACAACGACCTTATAACAAAATAATAAAACAGTGTAACACAAAGAAGCAAACAGTGTTAGGGACCGTTGTCAAAACTTTTACTGTTCTACAGAGAGTAGTATTTTTGTAAGACCCCTTCCTCCCCCGAAATATACTACTCATTAACATTGTTTGTCACTAACATAAAATATGAACATTTTACAGTTCATGTAAAGTCCTACGCGCCCCTCGAACCCCATCCCCCCTTCCTACGCTATGTAGAACCGTAAAAATGTTGACAAATTTGAACGCCCCCTAAAAGTATAAATGTGTACAATGTAATAAAGATCGAACAGAAAGCAAAAGCGTTCTTGCCCGTACCAAGTGATCAGGGACGGTGGGGATTCGGCAGGTTTCGTCGCTGGACGTCCACCATTTCTTCTTGAGTTTGTCCAAGATGGCTCGCTCTCGCAGCTCCAGTATTGCCAACGTCAAGTGCTCCCTAAAAAGTGCGCGAAACAAATTGTAGATTAATGAGTGGGTAATCTGTTCCAATGATTTTGTTTCGTAAAATAAAACAATCTAATATTCCTGCTCATATAATGTTGCTAACTTATGATTGTTACCAGACATACACAAATGAAGAGCTTTTTAGTACAGAGAGTAACAGTAAGATATGTTCGACTGCCGTGATTGCGTTTCTCTAAAAAGTGCAAAATATAAACGTATCCTTTGTACTTGCAGCTACGTGTTAAATATTGAATTCTAAATTACGAATCGTATTTCAGCAGTTGGAAACAAAATGGACTTAATATCCGAATGGCGCCCTGTCAATGCAATAGTGTACGGTGCTTCTAACAAAATCACCAAAGCCATTATAGCAGGGATGCAGTCGAGACTTTTCCACGACATTGAACAAAGTCCAATATCCACACTCTTCCCTCAATAGCAATACACATTATTTTCAAGGTGTGAACACTTCCACATTCAGATATATCAAAATCATAAGGTCATTTTCTGTCAAAGGTCTGAAAAGGTCTCGCCTTGACCTTTATTTAAAATGTCTTGGAATGCTCTCGGCTACATCAGTGGCCACTAGCCATCCATACTCCAGGAAACAATTTTAGACAATTGCTTAGGACACCCACAGCAGCCACCCCTTTCCACGTGCGATGTGAGGACGTTTTGGACTCGATTAGACAAAATATTGTGTCAAATTTTGCAGCTGGTAACCCACCTGACGTCCACCAGTTGCTTGTTAACCCCGATCCCATAACTCTTGGAATCCAGCAGGTTCCCGACCCGCATGGTGTCGCACGGAGGTTGCTGATTGAAGTACTCGTTCATGGCCGACTCCAACAAGAACGCGTACTTGCCGTTGGACTTGCGTACTCTCTTCACGCCCTCTTCTGTCGTGTTGGCAAAAGGGGAGTCCTCTGAGTTGAACATGAACTCCCACATGTGGCGGTAGATGGGAACCGTTGATGTCTAGGGAATAGATCACGGTCATACAAAATTACACCTTTGTGACATCGCAATCGATCATAAAAAATGAAAGAGATGGAAACTCTCTACACGTTTCTATGGAAGTCGCCTCAGTGGCGGATCCAGCCTCATTAAAATACAGGAATACAATGGATTTCAGGGGTCCGAAATTTTAATGAGGCTGGATTAGCCTCTGCGCCCATGATCGAGTATCTTCTGTCATTAAAAGATCTTGTTAAGATTTTTCCAGAAAATGGATTACGTTGTAACCTAACAATCATATAAATACCTCCCCAAAATACTATTCACGGGAAGAAACAGGGAATTTCCAATCTCCAATTTGGATGTGGAAGCAAAAAGGTTTATGAAACTAGATAAATTAGTTTTTAAAAAAAATTGTCGTTTTGTGACATTCTTGAAAATGTACGAACTGACACTATGAGCAACTAACAATGGAAATTGGGCACACACCATTGTTAATAACAATGGTTTGTGCCCAATTTCCATTGTTAGTTGCTCATAGTGTGAGAGAGCAGAAATTCAGAATGGTAATGAAAACAATATGACAAATGAATGATATAAACATCTCAACACCCTTGCGGAAAAATGGGGGCGTCAACAACGTGATATGGACATGTGATCTGGTAAAAACAAATACATGTATTGTGTAATATAAGCCGGGAAAAGGGATATGTGGATTGTTGAAAGAAAAAAAAAGCCTTAACTGGCTCTGGGGGAAATTCGGTCAGAGTTAGATCCATACCTTAAAGAAGGTCTGAGTGGAGCCCGATGCCAGAGTACCGTATGTGATCGTCGTCTGCTCCACCAGGTCCGAAGCCGAAGTGATGGGCGTCACCATTCGCTTGGCCGTCAAGAAAGCTGCAAGATTCGCCGTGTACGATGATACAAGAATCAGCGTAAAGAACCACCAGACACTGCCGGCTATACGCCCCGATAAAGAACTGGAGGAGAATCGTGAAGATGGGAGGTACGTTGAACCCAGGCCAAGATTGTTCATTAGGAGTTTCTGGATAATTTCGATTGCCCCATGCATGACGTCCGGCATGCACCATGTTTTGCATAGGTCAATTTACTTTAGAAATGACGTAAGGGGTCAGGGGCCAATTTCATGGCGCTGCTAAGCACAACATTTTGATCAGCACATGATTTACCGTATTTGCTTTACTTTGAAAAAAAAATGGTTGCCAGCCGAAAGCGTATGTGACGTGCATTTACTGGTATGCTGCTATATGGCTAAGAACAATTTGATATGCAATTTTAGCTGGTAACCCATTTTTATAAAACCCATAAATTCTGTGCTGAGCAAATTTTGGTGCTTAGCAGTGCCATGAAATTGGCCCCAGATATCATTTGAATCGTTTCACTCTTCTTTACAAATTTTAGGCAAATACGTAGGTACAATGGCGAGGGATTTATAAGGTGTATTACTGTGGCCGTGTGGTTTAGATCGATGACTCGCAACAGGGGTAAACACTTGGTGTTGTGGGTTTACCTTGGTACATGTGCTGTTGATCAAGACACTCGACCACAATTGCTCTACCATTCGGAAGGGATGTAAAGCCATTGCTTCAGTGTGTTGTGTAACGCATTAAGATCCCACAGCATTCTTTCGTAAAAAAGTGCCGTCGGTTGCCAATGGCGCCACCAACGTTTGTACATCGATGTTTGCGTGGAGCACACTTGTAAGCTTTATGCAATTCAGCCTACGGGCTGCAAGTAGAAGTTCATTAAACCCATTAAATAAAATAGGTTTCCTGATCAGTGCGTCTGGATTCAGGTGGTTCAACTTACCGTGGACATAGCTCACAGCCCTGCTGCATGAATGCCCCGACCGTAAACCACAAGCTGTTGAAGATCCCAAAGTCGTTCTCCGTCTCCTCTCGGTCTTCCGTGACGAACCGTTCCCCGGGCTTTGGGAGGTTGAAGCTGCCTTCGGTCCCGGACGGCGTTGGGGGAGGGTTTTCCACACGGTGCCATTCCTTTGGACTGAATCGGCTTACCTGATAAAAAAAAACCCACTTATTTTCACAGCTATTTTCTATATAGTGAACATAAGAAACATTTCATTGGATAGTGGTTACCAATTCAATGTTTACTAAAGTAAACAAACTATCAAACCTAATTTGAGTGTATTGAAATCGTACTGCTATACCGTGGTTTAATTCCATTAAATTCGGGTGTCATCCATTTGGTCTTTCTGTGGGCCCAGGTATAATCCCTTTTAAAGGTAGTATACTTGTTTGGTAAATTGTTAAAACAGCATGATTTCCACTGGTAATTGAAAGCATAGGTTGAGAAAACTACATTGTAGAAATTTCAGCCACATAGATGCAGTAATACTTTAGAAAACCTGAAAAATTGAAGTACGGTTTTTGTGCATGAATGAATGGCTCCAAAGATCGTCTACAGGGACAATTCAGACGTAATAATTTCACAGGATTATTACTACGGTAACCATTACCATCTTGATAACAAGTAAGCTTAAAGATAATAATTCAGAAATTATTTTGGAGGGTAATTACCAAACAAGAAGACTACCTTTAACTCACTGTACTTCTGTTTTGATTTCGTTTACTTAGTATTATGCTGTTTTTATTAAAGAACCAATGGACCTGAAACATAATGACGTCACAGTCTGTTTACATGCGCGTACATTTATAAGGGAGTCCCGGGGTACCAGACGACATAGGGCCATAGGAAATGTAAACAAACCGTGACGTCATTATGTTTCAGGTCCATGATGTACTGAATGCCGGCATCGGCAGACTGCATAACGCTAATGTGATTTGACAGTAATGTTTAGGGCCAATTCACTGGCAGTATCCTTTCAAGTCAAAGCTTGAGAACTCCCCGCTTACCTGAAACAGAACAACGCTGACAATGACACACGCGAATACGATACTCATCCAGATCTCAGGTGCTAGCGGCTGCATGAAGGTAAACACGCTGGGCTGGTTGTCTTGGGGCTTCTTGATCATGATGCTGACTCCGATGCTCATGAAGGGCTTCGTGAATCCGATCACTTGCTCCCGCTGAGCGTTGATGGTCAAGGGGGCTACTGCGATGTCAGCTTTCTGTTATTACGTAAAGAAAATTGGTCCTTAGTGTAGTGATGTCGTGAACGTCTTCACTAGGTCACTTAAGCCGGCCGTACACCTTGCGTTTCGTCCGTGATCCGATCACGATAGCGCATGTTGTGCAGTCGCATCACAAGGTGTACGGGTTTTGCGATGCGTTCCGATGGCGATGTGGTCACGATTTTGTGTACGTGTCCGTCGCAACGCAATCGCAGAATTTCGAGCATGCTTGAAATTTGGCGTGTCTGTGCAATCGCAACGGAGTCGGAACACAAGGAGTACGGCCGACTTTCGTCATATTTAGGCCATCGCTAAGCCATCACAAAGTCATCAATAGTGTGGTTTAATGGCTACACAGCCATGCTCGTGATCGCGAGGTCATGGGTTCGAGCACCACTCGTGCCAACATGTTTACAAGTGTCCGTGGGCAAGATACTTAATATCGATTGCTTCGTCAACCCAAGCGCTATTTGGGGTGCTGTTAGGGGGTATGACACAATCTGCCGTCGCAGGGCCGTCGTAGGGCTATCACAAGGCCATCACAAGGCCATCACAAGGACGTCACAATGCCATCATAAGGCCGCCGCAGGGCTGTCGCAGGGCTATCACAAGGCCATCATACTTGGACTTGATTCACATCGACTCCAGAGGGTTCGCCCAAGCCTAGTCTTACTTACCCCATACAACAATTCGCCGATCATCCCGTTCCATTTTCCGTTGTCCATCTCGTGACCATACTCGCTGTCAGATACCAGTTCAATCTTGAATCTACAGTGGCGGGGAAACCATGTTATAAGTTAGAAGACATAATTATATTGGACGAGCAGTTGTGAATTTAGTTGTTTATTAAACATGGGTCCATTTTGGTAGCCGGGTGCCAAAGGGTATTATGCCGACTAACTATCCATCTCGGTATTACTGCGTAGGTTGGATTCACACCGAGCATTTTCGCGCCAAATGAAACATACTACACAAATTACACAATTTCTTAGCACCTTACTTTTTGGCAGGGACGGCGGCAGAATGAGATTATTAAGGAGGCCGGGCACAACATTGGCCATGAGGCACGTACTTGCAAACAGCCAGTACAGAATGTAAATTAACTTTAGGTTATTTTCCTTCTTTGTTTGGGGGAAGGGACGCAACAAGAATCACATACCTGAATGAAGTGTCCTTATAAACATCCTCAATGTTCTTCAGGAGATCCACGCAGTAGCCCTCAAAGCGATCATTGCCCCTTCTGTTATCGGCGTCTGACTTAAACATCAGGAAAGGTTTGCTCTGTGCATTGAGAACATTAACAGGAAATTCAAACAAACGTTTCACTCTTCGTCGCTTGTTTTCATCTTAGATTGACAATATGTCATTATTGATGCCCGGTGTCATGGTACCGTGGTCGAGTGGTTTTGATCGTTAACTCGCAACCTTCAAGTAACAATTTGGTGTTGCGGGTACGACACCCGGACGTGGTACTCGTGCGGCATGGGCCGTGCCCTTGGATAATGTATTTAACCACAATTGCTCCATCATTCAGAATGGATTTCAAGCCGTAGGTCCAGTGTGTTGTGTTGTGTACCACGCTTAAAAACTAAGAGCACTCTTTGAAGGATAAGGGGAATCCCATATGTATCTGGCAGTCGTGGGCTGCCAATGGCGCCACCCACCTATGTGGATGATACTTGTAGGCTTCATGCAATTCAGCCTGCGGGCTGCAAATAAAAGTTTCACAAACACATTAAAATAAAGAGAAAACACTGTTTTGTACAAACGCTGGTTTGGGTATAGTAGAGCTACTTGTGAAGAGAATTGGTTCTGAAGGCACCTGGATGACGGGAGTATAATTTTTATTTTCTCTATACTATGCTTTGATACGTTTGTGATCGCAGCTTTTGCCACATATGATGGACCTCAACTACCTCTACGGGTAGATTACAACCCCGCATGCAGGGGCGGATCCAGGAGTTTTTCCAGGGGGGGGGGGTTTGGCCCGTCATATTTTGTTATATATGGGTCTGTCCACAGTAATGGGGTACATTTGAAAAATAAGTCAATAATTCCTTTCAGATGCCTTCAGTTTATCTCAGAATTAAAGAAATGTCCTTGTTTTGTTCTCAGGAGATAACTTTTGCCCAAAAAGGTAAGAAATTGCTGCCACAACATACATTTTTGAAAAGCTTGTGTACAAATTTTCCTATTACGCATGTAACGTGGACAGACAATTTTGTGACTTTTTTTCCGTCTTTGTTACATGCGTAATAGGACAATTTGTGCACGAGGTTTTCAGAAATATATGTTGTAGGACTATTTTTCTTACTCCTTGGTGAAAAAGTTATTTTCTCAGTTTAGCTTGATAATTTAAAGATAAAATTAAGACATTTGAAGTGAATTAAGACCTAGGATCTTGAATGTTACAGAAATGTACCCCATTACCTTGGACATACCCATATATATATACATATATATAAGTACATGGACATCTTTTTCTTGCGTAAAAATGGACGTATAATATTAACAATAACATACTTTGACAAGATTTTCCATTTTTGTCAAAATTTATTTGTCAATTTATTTATTAAATGTTTTTTTTTTTTTTTTAAAGAGCGGGGGGGGGGGGGGGGGGGGGGGGGGGGGGGGTTTGACCCCCTAACCCCCCCCCCCCCCCCCTGGATCCGCGCCTGCCATGTAAACATGCATTCTATAGATCTGACGTAAAGGCATCTTCGCTACGATGTCTTACCAGAATCGAAGTTATGGTGTAAATCCGACCTCTCAATGGCTCAGTGGGAACCTCACTCTCCTCTTGGGTATCAAAGGTCAACCGTTTTTCATTTTGGCCGTTCCAAGTACCAACCTAGTTTGGGCAAGAAAACCAATAAAAGTGGACAAGTTTGGTTTGTGCATATCCTTTAACAACGGACTCTCTGGAAAAAATGTATATAAATGACCATGCTATCTGATCGTTCTTATTTTGCTGTAAGTAGTGTTATTGAGTATGGAGGCGTGTTTTTGCAATCATAACCAGAGACATATTTCAGACGTAATTACGGATTCGACCAATGATTAGCTTTGGTAGTCAGTAACCAAAGATGTCCATTGGTTGAACAAGTGATTACGTTATAATTTTTTTGTGGTTGTGGTCGCGAAAACGGACCCTGTGAAAGAGGGAAGAATTATTTTTTTTAGAACAGTACAAATTATATGTTGATGTAACATTCAAATGAGAAATTAACTTTCAAATGAGAAATTTCAAAAATTCTATATGTTAAAATAAAATATGTTTTCTCACCCTCTCCAAACCGGTTTCTCCCAAACCAAGAATTTGTACCGTGTAGTTGGCGCGATCACCCTGGCTGTCAAACTCTATATTGCCAGTCAACCCCTGTAGCTTCACCTGCACGAGAATAACAAAAAAACCTCTCAAGCAATATCACAGGGGACCCATAAATGATATAAACCACCTTCGGGAAAGTTGACACCTATTGGGCCAGCCGTCTCTCAAACGCTTATTTTTTATTCATGAGAATACGAGAAAGACGAAGAGGCCAACTTTAATAAATCCGCTCTTCTCTTTAAAGTGTCGTTTGGCGAAGGAGGCTAAAGTTCGGTCTGCATGGCTCAGATTGTGAAATTGTGTGCGTGTAAAAGAAAGAGAGTGTGTCATCAGACGTTATTCGTGCGCGAAACACGCAAAAGGCTAATTTGCGTTGAAAAGATCGTTTTCGATGTCTAAATGGTTTGCTTCATGCTTTGATGTTATGTGACCTTACAAACGGATTTCCAAACAAATGTGGTGCGGACAACAAACGTGGGTGGGTGGTCTTACTTTCTTGATAATCTCTATCAGATTTGGTCCATCCGGGTTCGGAATGGGTTGAGACGCCGACCCTCCGCCGATGTTGCATTTTAGCTCCCTCTCTCGCCTTCTGACCGGCGCCTGACGAAACATGTCCAAGGCTTCGAGTGCCACGTCCATGGCGTCAATAGAAATGGCCGGGTTACTCTGCACAGGTGTAAAAATAAGCCAAAAAGTAGGCTAATCTTCTTAAAGATACATTAGATTCAATGTTTGGACTGTGTAGGCCTACAAGCCAGCCGAGTACGTCATACGTTCAGGTGAAAAAACAGCGTCCATACTTTTAAAAAATTGGGCGACGCCACTACACTGTTTAGGCTGGTTTCCCTGGATATATTGCACAGACAGCGGAGCCGTATAAACATGGTAGTCAGGGGTCTAGTTTCGTTCACATGAGGGCGCTTTGGGAAAAAATATGTGTGCACACAGATTTGTATAATTTTTTCCTAACAGGATCGTTCCACATGCTGAGCCATTGTATAACGTCACGCTTCTTGTCGTTTGCAAAATAATTTGATCACAAAAGAAAGCACCGAGATCCTCGTTTTGTGATGACAATTTAGAATCCTCTATAGATTTAACTGTTAGAGAATTGTAAGCGTAGACGCGATCTGAATGGTTGAAAATTCAAAACGGCAACCCGGTACCCAGACTACAAAAGATGGCAATGGAAGCAAACTGTAAGAACGATTGACTTTACCAAATGGAAAAAGTTGGTGTCCACCTCCACGTACGAGGTGTTTTTGACGTAAGAGCGCCAGTCTGATATGAAGTCGTCGTAAGCGGCGCTCTTTCTGTCCATCAGCTGGAAACCAGTCAGATTTAGGCCCCCTAGCTGGAACTGACTCATGTCAATTTCGCCCATATCCTAAATAAGTGAAAAAAAAGGTTATACAGCCCTAAAATGAAGTTACCCAAAATGTTACTTTACGAGTTGACAATAAAAATTCGACTAAAAGTATTTACAGCAAAAAAAACACATGTGTACATTTCGCCTGTGTAAAATGGTACCGGTACCTTTTGGGGAGATATTGCCAATTGAAGTACTTTAAAAAAGAACTGTCTGCTGACAATTATTTTGCCATTCACTCAACACAAAAACTATGCATGCATTTTTTATACTGCATAATACTATGTGGCTGAAATTTCTGTTAATCTTTGTGGAATGCTGTTGATACCGTTTTTAAAAGTTTTCCAATCATGCCATCTGTCATTAAACGCGCGTAGAACGCCAAATAACATTGTATTTTGTCTGCATATAAAAACATCCAAGACGATGAATTTTTGGGTCATTGCAAATTATGTAATGGGGCCTTGAAGGCGTTTCCCAACGCATCACTAATAAGCGTTTAATAGCCTACCGATGCCCGATGTAGAACACTCTTTTTGAAAGATCCGTGTCGCCTATTCAATAATGCAATTTCCCCCGATACATGGTGAGTGTACCCCAAGCGAGATATGTAACACCCCATACACTATGAACTCGTCTCGTGAACTGCTAACGAGTCTTGGGACCCAGAGGCTTTTGGCTTAATGGTATTCTGGATTTAGCAAGTAAAGTGAGAGGTTAATTAAACCAATGCTTAGGGTACGTGGGTTGCCACTGTTGTATATTGAGGCTTTATGTGTTTTATCAGGTCAATGGTGATTTATAGCTATACAAGGAGGCCAATTTGACTTAAGTTATGGGAAAAGCGCAAAGAAAGTGCACTTTGAAAAAAATGCGTGGTTTGCAAAATTTTGTTTGCATGAAAAAAGAGGTTTTTAAAATAAAAATTACACATGAAATTGATCAAGTAGTCAACCAAGCGTCGTGTATTATTTCAAGGGGTAGCCATATGATTGTTTATGGCATCTTCGGCAACCAAGGACCTTTAAACAACATTAGCTTTAACTTTACTTTATTATCAACTCAAAATTACGAAGAAGGAGATGCAGTTTTAGAAATGGGTGGGAAAACCCCGGGGGAAATATCCCTGGGGGAAATCAATGCGGTCAAGTAGGGACTGTAAACCCAATCCACATTACACTCCCCGGAATCGAACCCAGGACACCAGAGGTGAAAGGCGGGGAAAGAACCACTACGCCAACCCAACCCCCTCCAGCTATATTATTCAGAAGAAGCATTACATTTAAAATACTAGATCTTCTGTCCGCCGGATATTTTTCATGGGGGAACATTATACCAGCTACACCAATCGGCAAGCAACGAGTTTGACCTAGAGCGCCCTCAAGAGTCTGAATCGTCATTATACTCACCAGGTCCATGAAGATGTAGTGATACGACGCAGTGACCATTCCGAGATCATTCGCTTGCAACTATTTGGATAAGGGGAAAGGGTTAAATTTTGCAACATGTATCGAAAGCATATAAGTAGCAGCAGCAAGATTTTATCAGAGCGGGTCAATTAAAACAAAAAGCCCCAAACCATGAGTGATGCAGTTCCACATACTTTTCTCAAAACTCTCTCAGATGCAGCGAGAGACAGATCAAAGATGACGTGGTGCAGTCCGCCATCTCGCATGTTCTCCAGGAGCTCAGTCATCATCTTAGACACGCTCCCGTTCTTTCTGATCGTGCCGTTTCCTCGTCTTGACGTGCCGGTATTGGGTGCCTCCATTGGCAGGTGCTTAAAGACCACTTTGTAACCGTAGCGCGAGAAGATCTGCATCAGTGTGTCGACCCGTCTCAGTCCTAGAAACAAATTTTCAAACGTTTAAATAAAAGAATGAACAGATGAGGGTCGAATTTAATCATAATAGGGTCGTTCAAACGTCCCAGAACTTACAGGAAAAGATTGTTTATGCACAACTTTTTAACAAAGTCACCCCAACTTCAATGCACTTGGTCCATCGAGCTATTTCGTCGCTGAAGATGGTTGCATCCTAGTCCTTCAAACACTCAACAGCGTATATGATTTCGTTATTGCTCCCAAAATGGTGACTCCGCAGGACGTGAGATTTGGTTTATAAGGTTTCCTCGCCTTCTACCTCCGTGGCCTTGGTTCGAAACCCGTCCGGGGCAGTATGTGAATTGAAATCCAGTCCCTGCTGGATTCCGTGGGTTTCCCCCACACGTCTGTGTGTGGGGTTTTCCTCCCACCTCTAAGACTAAGATTTTCATCCTGTTTACTGCACTCCGTGGCCGTGCTTGGTGGCTACAGTGCAGCAACTTGTGGGTATACTTTCAGTAGCAATATACCTGTAGGGATCATACGAATTAATAAGAAGCAGAACCAACAGTACGATGCTGCCAAGGATAGTATGGCAAAAAAGTAGATCCCTGCTATAAAAAGAACTCATCAGACTGTTCTAAATCTATAACGAAGTCGTTCTTACCTCGTTTTCCGTCATAGATATAGGCAAACTCTTTCCACTTGAGGTACTGGAGTAGATCCAACAGAGGTGGTACGAGCGAAGGCCGGACAGACACTACGTAGTCAAACACCGTGTCCGGGAAGGATTCCTTCATAGAAAAGCTGTGGGTTTTTTTGACAATAGATTAAAGTGTAAATTCGATGAGGAAAACAAGTTTATTTTTTGCATGAAAGTCCACAGTTTCAAGGCCAAGTGGTAAGTAAAAGTCATACTTGTAATTACAAGCCGGAGTTTCAGTGTTGCCACTACCAGTTGAGAAAAAACTTGCTCACACGTCCGATTTCATGAGCATAGAATGGTTTGGAATTGTTGTTGTGGTGGTTATCTTTATCAACTATATGGTAATAGCTTTAACATTTATCAACTTATTATCAAGTCAAGATGACAACGAAAGAGAAGTAGTTTTGGAAGTGGGAGGAAAATCCCACGGAAATATCCTGAGAAAAACCTCACGCGGCAAACCCAACCCACATACAGACAGGTCCCGAAAAAGAACCATTACGCCAACCCAACCGCCCATGATTTGGATCGCTCGAGTACTCCGGCAGACGGGACACTCGTCTATCTTACGGTTATAAGACGTAGGTTCCAAAAATATGGCCAATACCGATTTATATACCTGCATGTGTGCAGAAAAATCACGCGGTCCTTGACGGGGTTCACCCGAGACCTTTGACACCACGGTAGGCGCTTTAAACTGATGATGCATGAGAACTAATGCTTATGCTGGATTCACCCAAATTTTACGCTCGAAATGGCGATGTGGATGGAATTTTAGGGTGAAACAAAAAATCACAGAATCACAAAAAGAATTAATTTCCGTCCAAGTTGATTCTATGGTTTTCAGTGCGTCGTTTTACTCCACACCGCTTTTTCTCAAAATTACGCACGAAAAGGCTCGGTGTGAATCTAGCCTTGGATCTTATGCGTACCTCGGAGTAATGAACGGAAGCTGGATCCTCTTACTTGCTGTAGCCACCATGTTTACCACGTCCAAGTCAGCCACGCCCACAATAAGGGATACGTTGTATTTGAGCAGCCTGCACACTAGGATACAAAAACCACTGATCTATATACAATGGACTGGTAAGCAACTTCCTGAAAGAAGCAACTATCCGCCATTTTACTACAGGTAAGAAAATGCCTTGCCTGGGCTGCGTTCCAAACACGCGAACAATGCAAACGTTTGCAACGTTTGCCAACAACTGGTACCCGGTCTTCAATTGACGCGTGCACAAAAGCACTGTAACCAGTGGCGAACGTTGGTAATGTTCGCGTAAAAGGACGCAGCCCTGTACTGATTATAATACTTTCGTGAGAGTACATGTATTAAGTGGAATGCCAGCGATTGTATTGACCGACAGCAGTCGAGGCAGCACTGTCTTTCCTGAAGTAATATGGCCGACGCAATGCTTCACTTCTGGCATAGCTATCTGCTACCGTACATCCGTCCCTCATTTGCATTTACCAAACATTTATACTTCACGAGTTGACGAGAAAAATCTGACAAAAGGTGTTGATAGCAGTAAAGACCACATGGTTTTTCCCGTGTAAAAATTGTACATTTGTGGGAGAATGTCTGCTTTAATAATGTCTGCAGACAGTTTTATTTAACACAAAAACCATGCATGGATTTTCCGGGTTTGTTTGGGTATTACTGCACCTACTGTATGTGGCTGGATACAACATTATTCTTTAGTCACACATTGCCGTTCCTGTTTTTAGGTTTTCCACTTATGACATGTAGGCCTAATATATCTTTAAATAGCTTTAGAAATTTAATCCAGGGGCCAATGTCATACCGCTGTTTAGCTGAAGAATTTGTTTTATGCAAAATTTATTTTAATTCTACTTAACAAAATTTATTTGCTTTTAAAAAAAATGTGTTTGCAGTCAAGATTGTATGTGATGTGTAATACATTATTGACTGTTTATATGCTACTCTTTCTAAATACAGAAGCTGACATACAATTTTGACTGCTAACCCATTTTTTAAAGCAAATAAATTGTTGCGTTATGCATTTCCCCCCCTGCTAAACAGCTTTATGAAATTGGCACCAGTTTGTTCAGCTTTTTGGGATAGTGACGGTTCGGTAGTCGACAAGTCGAGTATTTTCGTCATCACAAATCGTCACGATTCGTGTTGCCAAGGTTACTACACTAAAACCACTCAACTGTTTCCCTGCATTTAGCAATGACAGTTTTGGATTGCCAGCGAATGTTTAGACCCAATTATACTGGCAACTGACGTAACACTTTAGTAGTCTATTCCCATCGCGTGCGCTAGTGTCAGGGCTGACCGCCAGCAACCGAGTAATTGATGCCACGGCGTCCGGGTTCCGAGCGTGCAGCCTCGGCAAGGTCTACCGGGGGATGCACGGGAGACTTAGGTGTCAAGGTTCGCTGCAAGCCCCGGTCACCAGAGAATACACCATCTCATGCCCGATTAGAACTCGGGCTGTGAAATGCAAATGATGCAAGTCGATAGAAAAATATTCTATCCATAATTAGGGCACTTTAGCTTTCGCGCCGTCAAATAATTTGCAAATCTCTTGTATAATTGAATGGACGCCGCATACAAAATATAGGTCGGGGAAAAGGGGACAAATCGTCAAATGTACGAGGTGAATATAGTGTCCTGAATCAGCGTGTTTCACATGAATAGCGTCTGGTGTATTGACGTACTTCCTTTTACATGCACACTTAGTATCTACTTGACCAGACTAAATCTTTGCTGCTATGTGGTGCACGCGGCAAGTGTGAAGTAAAGAATCACTTGTTCACCGTAAGAGAGCATGGCATATAGCAACCAGACTGTCAGTTGCTACACAATGGCATGCATCCAGCGGCCCTCCCTATGCCCCCAGTTAAAAAAAGAAATCCTGCGTGCACCACGTAGCAACAATAGCATAGTATGCGACTTTCTAAACTGCACCTGCATTTGAAAGCAAGGGATTCGGGGCGGCAGCAAATGATACCCGTAAATTAAAGGCTAATTTAGAAAATCCAAATTAAAGGCTGCCATATACAAAGAATTACACTTCCAGACATCAGTTTCTTGCAATTAGTACTTTTGAGTGAATAACAGCAACATGTATCGCCCAACCTACTTTTACGGAGGACGGCCGCATCGTTATCTATCTGTGTATGCTGCAGCCGGGCGGCGGCGTGGAACGGACGGCTTGACGCAGACGAATTACTCCGTATGTTGTTGCGGATTGCCGACTGAACAAAGATCATCCGCTCGGGGTTGGGTGGCGGACCGTCGTCGAATATTCCACCTATTAAAGAAAGATGAGGAAACAACTATTATTTTATTAAAGGCCAATTATATAATTTGGAGATACATTTTCCAGGAACAATATCATTGCATTACTAAAGAATAATGTTGATAAAGTGCCTTTTAGAACATTCAGGCACATAGATGCAGTGATACTTTAGAAAACCTTAAAAATCCACTACTGCCCCTATACCTCAACATACTTATTTTAGTTAACGCGCCAATCTCCTCAAAACGTGAAAGAAATTCCTTAAAATTCATTGGATGTTGGAGACACAATGTGGGAACAATAGAAGGGCCGTATAACTCTGTCACATATCGTGGGGCATATGCAAAGACAGGCAAATTAACAACAAAACAAACAACCAGAAAAATAAAATGCCAGCAGCAACAGGAGCAACAGGAGCAGCAACACCAACAGCAGCATCTACAAGAACATCATCGGCACCAACAGCGGCAAGCAGCAGCAGCAGCTACAAGAACATCATCAGCAAAAGCAACAACAACATCGGCATCAACAGCGGCAAGCAGCAGCAACAACAACAACAATACAAAACAGCGAGTTACCTTAAGTTTCACCAATGTGTTAGATCACTAATATCGTTCATTCTTAAAGAAGCGTGTTAAGATTTTTCCAGAAAATGTATTTCGTTTCAACCTAAGAATCATACTAAAATACCTTCCCAAAATACTATCTATAGGAAGAAAACAAGAAATTTGCTATCTTCAATTTTGATACGGAAGCAAAAAAGGTTGGTGTAATTATGGAACCAGATAAATCGGTGTTTTTTAAAAACGATATCCTTAAAAATATACGGATTAAGAAAGCGTAATTTCAGAATGGTAATGAGAAAAATAGGACAGTCTCAGCGCCCATGGGGAAAATGGGGTCGAAAAATGTCAAAACCTTCCAAAAGGGCAACCATGTCCCATATAAAACATACTTACACATTCATGAAACACAGAAAGAATAGGCCTATTTAAGAACGATTAAGGCACCGGTTTCAACTGCTTTAACGGAAAATATCCTGAGAAAAGCAGTAAATGTAGAAAATCGTAATCATGTTTCTCACCTATGCTGTAGAACTCCACCGACTCGCATCTCACAAACAACAATACCAGAATAGCCGCCAAAACACAAACAGTTCCACGCAACAACCGCGCCATGTTTGCTATCCACAGTAGACGTACACTCGTTGAGCTCTGCGTCTGCAAGATTAGGTATGTGAGATCCTGACTATGTGAACCTCTTCAAAGCCCAAAGCTTAGCCTAATGATAGTGTCGCAACACTAGCATGATGTGCAGTACACTACGCCTAATGACTTCAGGAATTCATCAAACGGGGTGCCAAATTACCTTACGCCACACAGCGCGATTTTTTGGCGGGATTTTGAAGATTGACTGCCGTCTGATTCACGAGTCATTTGGCGGGCCTGACAGCGGGGAAGAATTAGGCTTCGCTTTTCTGTCGGCCCTCGGGGATTGGTATGCGGTGCCGGGAAATCACGACGGGGAAAGGGAAAGAAAAAAAGAGGACTTGGGTCATATATTATTAAAAGTGTAATTTGGCCAGAAATGCCAAGTGAACGGACGACGAAGATGATGGTGCTTTTTGCTTGAACGCCTCTGCTTTGATGAGTTTTACTCCGTCTTGAACCCCGCGCGTTCAGGGCCTAGATTATCGTTTGGACGCATGGGAGTTGGATGGAAATTCCACGGAGACAGTCCAAGCTACATACAGTGGACTGAGTTTGTTATTTTCTTTGAGCTGTATCTTCTCATCTTGTATGTGGTTTGTTAGGAAAGAATTATCGAGTAGTTGACTATGGTTTTAGCACAAAACATGAGACTGGCTAAAAAATATGCATTTTCTTAGAAAACCTTCAGTTTGTTACTTGTATTTATTGGTTTTTAAAAAATGTAATCTGCACTCAAAGGCCCTATGTATCATTTGCAAGATAACACTTTGTACAGATTCGTGGAATAAGAGTGTAACATATCTAAGGAAGAATGTTGGTAAACTAGCCTGAAGAAATTTTAGCTACTTAGATGCATCAATGCTTCAGAAAACCTTAAAAATATATATATATATATATGGGTCTGTCCACGGTAATGGGGTACATTTCTGTAACATTCAAGATCTTAGGTCCCAGTTTACTTCAAATGTCTTAATTTTATCTTTAAATTATCAAGCTAAACTAAGCAAATAACTTTTTCACCAAGGAGTAAGAAAAATAGTCCTACAACATACATTTGTGAAAACCTCGTGCACAAATTTTCCTATTACGCATGTAACAAAGACGGAAAAAAATGTCACAAAATTGTCTGTCCACGTTACATGCGTAATAGGAAAATGTGTGCACTTGCTTTTAAAAAATGTATGTTGTGGCAGCAATTTTTTACTTTTTTGGGCAAAAGTTATCTCCTGAGAACAAAACAAGGACGTTTCTTCAATTCTGAGATAAACTAAAGACATCTGAAAGGAATTATTGACTTATTTTTCAAATGTACCCTATATTACTGTGGACAGACCCATATAGATTTTGTGTACAAGTGAATGTTAAACAAGTCCCGTGCATGGGACCATTTTAGAAAACCACCTTCGGTTGTCAATTTCCAGCATGAAATACCATTTTGGACGGACATAAGTTCATGTGGTGTTTGTTACCATTGCTATCAACACTTTCAGTAAGGTTTTCTTGTCAACTCATGAAAAACAAAATTAGGTCATTGCAAATGCTTCATAAGTCATTTTAAAGAAACATTGCTAATTATTACTAATAGTAATGGATTGGAGACAATAATCATATTTCCCCCCGAAAAACAATACGAATGGCTAACGTCTCAATTCTTACCGCATAAGGTAAATGGTTTAAAGAATGATTTGGATTGTCATATTTATTTTAAAATGTGTTTATACATTTTTAAAATAATTTATTTAATTGCTGTATTTATTTTACCAAATATTGTAAAATAAAACGAATTAGTTTATTTCTAATCTTGTCATTTGATTAAACAACTTTAAATGAAAAAACTCCAGAAGTTTGTGACAAATTAGAGAAAGGTTGCCACAAAAGTTTGTGATGTATGATTATATATAAAGTACTGACTATATTAGGCCTACATTATAAATTTGTTTCGTGAAAGTTCTTTAACAGTAAAAACCAACACCAACCTCTGTCTTGTGTGAATTTAAATATACTTTTTGTGCGCAATTATATGGGATTTGGTCTGCTTATTCATATCATATGCACGCTCTACATTTCTTACGGCGGGAAATTAATGTTGCGTGGAAAAGATTGCCTGCAGAAAGCGCGGGAAAGTAGGAAAAGGCGCGAAGAGAATGAGTGATGTCTGTCGTTATCGTTAACACGGTGCATCAGGTCTAGAAGGAGTTGAAGTGACATGTAATCATCATAAAATGCATTACAGATATGCCTGTGCCAGATTTTTGATCGTTCACATAGTTCGCAAGACCGTTTTGAGGTCAAGATGGACCTAATTTCTCGGTGTATATCAAGACCCCAATAAGGAACTGGAAACATACAGAGCCGTTACAATTTAAGGAAGCGTTAATAGAAATTCATGAAACCGCGGCAAACGACTGCAACAATGCCCTGGGTTGAAACCACAAAACATATGAGGAGTTCATTTGCAAAATCAGACAAAAGCGATTCAAGATATTTCATGTACCTCAAGATATTCCGTTGCGTATTTTAGAAAATACCCAGCAGAATGTAAAACAAGGGTATGAAATCTCAGTTTAAATGATGAATTAAATCTGAACCTCTGGACTTACTTTGTTTTGCGAGTGGCAACGTTTCACGTCCAATCCAGGACGCATCATCAGGCCGACTGATGTTCCGGATATTAATTAGGTAAGAATCCCTTTTTACTATTTAGATGCCACAGTGTGGTATTTTGGGAAGTATTTTGTGAAGAGCTTCAGGTACACAACAAATACCAGATCACATTTTTTACCCCACCCCCCATTTTTCCCCAAGGGTTTCGAGATTTTGATCCCATATCATGCCATAGTTTTCTCATTACCATTCTGAAATTTCGTGCCCTCAATCCGTACATTTTCAGGGATATCGTCAAAATTCCACCAATGTTTAGTAAACTAATTTATCCGGTTACATATTAAAAGCACTGCAGTGAGTTGCAATTTTCCCGTTTTCTTCCCATGGATAGTATTTTAGGGAGGTATTTCACATGATTGCTGCGTTAAAACGAAATCCAATTTGTGGAAAAATCTGGTCACGCTCCTTTAATTAAAGACTTTCAAAGATTCAGGAGAAAAAGAATCTCATGAAATTTAACATACATGTAACATTCTCCAATGCCTGCAAATACATGTGCAGTATTTTGCATGATGCACAGTAACCATTGAAATGAAACAAACACCATATGGGACGATAAAAGTGTAGAGTCCTTGCATTCTTTCGAACTTCTGTACACATACATGTATTATTAGGGCACTCTTCGAATGTCTAACCCGACATCACATTAATTTCCTCAAATTCAAAAGAAAAATAGGCTTACATCTCTTATTGAGTTCTGACTCAGTTTCCAAATTCACCCAGAGGTAAAGAAGTCAACCCGAAATTAACTTCAACTCTCAGACAGTTAAGTAGTGGTTTAAGCTTGAAGTTATCTTAATATAGTACCTTAAGACGGTAATTATACATTCTTCGTTTCTTGCTCGAATAGCAATAATTAATACAGCCCCAGTCACTGTATAATAAATTGATTCGCTTTACGATTTTGTCACCTCACGGTGTCATCTCGTCAACGCGGTTCATGCATAATTGATGCTCGAGGCTGGGCCAAACGAGGCAGACGCCAGACCGAACAGACTGGTACCGTGAGGCCGAGGCGCCCTCTAGAACGTGCAGCGATTCCTAACACAACCAACGCTTCAATAATTATAAGTGGGTTTTTGCCCAACTTTTAAATTCAACCATTGTCGTCGCCGGCGGAAAGGGGAGGATGATGTTTCCCTTGAAATAGTGTCATTCCCCTTGTGAAACTGAACAAAAGAAGCTAAGGTTGGCTAAAAATACGTGCGGTCTGTTGCTAGACTTCCGTCCATTATAGACGATGTGCTCTCCGACGTCACAACAAACCAAAACATGCTCGACGTTATGCGCACGCATCATGTTTTACATAAATTTGATTTAGGAATGAGGTCGCATGTTAAACCGTCTTTGAATTGTGTGACCTTCGGCATCATTACCAAACCAAATTTATGCAAACCAGGATGCGTGCGCATAACGACGACCAATTTTCAACAGAGGGCGCTTTAGATATAAACAAAGAGCACATCGTCTATAACGCCCTCTCTCGGGACGGTTAAGATGCTAAATGTTCGCTTAAGGGCGCGGGAAGTTGTATTTCACGGAGCTATTTTCGTGATCCTTTGCACTATGGCCGCGGCGCTCCGAAAAAGCCTTTTCGGGGTTTTCCGCGCACAATGCATGTAAAAGGTCAGTTTCACCAATTTAACTCCAAAAAGGAATATTGTGTAATTTTCACACTTACTTTCATGCGTTTAAGAATATATCTCCCGCAGTTTGTAAACTTGTCTCTCCAGGTGTAGGCTGGAAAATAACTTTGCAACCATTTTCCTTCCGATGGTCACGTGGACAGCTTCGGCCCAGGAAATATGAAGTCTTAGGCAATTAGGTGGATAATCTGGCCAGCAACAACTCGCAACCTGTCGCCCTGAAAAATGTTTGCTGGTGTGACCGGTGTGCTAAAGTACACGACGTCCGCGTCCATCTAAGCAATTATGGAAGCATTGGTGTACAAGTCAATGAAGAAACTGCTCCATAATTGACGGTCGTATATCCTGTCAGCCAACTCCCTTGATCTTCGCGTACAGACTCATTCGA
This sequence comes from Henricia sp. BOLD:AAB3569, assembly GCA_037783545.1. NCBI lineage: Eukaryota > Metazoa > Echinodermata > Asteroidea > Spinulosida > Echinasteridae > Henricia > Henricia sp. BOLD:AAB3569. The sequence continues at coordinate 3,219,061 of JBBELK010000429.1, read as the reverse complement.
GACATTAACCTTAAACCCGAGCAAGTGGTTTTTTTTCCTAAAGTCGCGCTGCCAACTCGCGATCGGAAAACGATTCTTTATCCAGCACTGAAGTAATATTACCAAGCTTCGGAGACCAAAACAGCGTACAGTACAAAACATCCAACGAGTGTTCTTGGTCGTGCAGACATTCGTATCATCATTTCAATGATGTAGTTGTTGTTTAGCGGTAATTAGGCAGTGTAGGCCTGGCTGTAGCATTGCGATGCGGAGTAGTTACGGGCTCATTAGAATCTCTGTTGTTCGTTTTACGAGAAACCGAAATTCTCTGAAATTCCACATTAATGACGTCATCAATGCAGCCAGAAGTTCAGCGTATAAAAGAATGAATCTTATTTTGTAGGTAGCTATAGGCATAATGGTGTCGCGGTATGGAATGTTAACTCACCATGCGCTATGAAAAAGAAATGAGCCAGCCGAACGCAAGTATATCTTTTGTTCTTTTCTTCATATTGGTAGCGCTTGAGTGATTTAACGTGCACTGTAAAGTGTTTTAAGGTCGTTTTCAGAGACGACACTGGTTAATAAAAACCACATGTGACAAAGGGCCCCTTCCATTGTTCCCCCATTGTGTCTCAAATATCCAAGGAATTTTAAATGAATTCAGATACCTCTATCACTCCTGACCAATGTGATGAAAATATTCCTACAAATCGAACGAATGAAAACCATTCAGTTTGTCTAGAATCGCTCCATCCGTTGCTTTCGAGTGCGGTTTTATGCACGCCATTTATTTTTCTGCGTCCTTCACCTCGCGAGGCGCACAAAATCACATTTGCCTATATTAAAGACGACCAAGAAAAAAAACAAGTGTTATCCATGTCTGAAAATTATCTCTCCACTGTAAGGCCAAATTTTAACCAAGCTTTGTATCAAAAATTGTTAAGTCTTTTCACTTTGCACTGATTTTATTTACAATTATGTCTTTGTAAAATAATTACAACAGGTAAATCAGGTTTTTGATATAGAAACTACTTTTTTACAAACAAGTAAATAAATAAATCAGTCAAAAAACAAAAACCTAACTAAACTTACTGAATTAAAGAAGGATATAGAAAGGCAGATAGATACATGTATGTCACAATTTGTGACGTGATTTAGTCTATTTATTTGAAAAGGTACATGTTTACCACACGGCACGAGACACGGCACGACACATAATACTCTGATACCGGGTATGATACCCTTAGACTTTGTATGACCAGGGTTACACGATCAATTTTAATCATATAGTTATATATAGTAAACTAGAGTGCGCACTCCCAATTTATGATGTGCCGATATGGACGCCGCCATTTTGGCTTAATGCTATGGGTGCTCGGTGGGCAAAGCTGTGTTACCCACTTTGCACTCATGGCGTTAAAGATAGTATACATGATTGGTAAACTGTTACAAATAGTTTTATCCCCCTGTGTGATTGAAGATATGCATGATTAAAACCAACCTGAGCAAAAACCAGCTCCGTACTTCGTCTAACTTTTGAGAAAAGTCATTTCGGTTTTGGGGCGAAGTACATGTAGCATTTGGGCGATGTAGTGTTTGGACGAAGTGATTTGGGGCGAAATGGCACTCGGGCGAAGTGGTTTGGGGGCGAAATGGCACTTGGGCGAATTGAATTTTGTTCTCATGAGACGAAAACTAATTGTTTTACTCATTTCTCAAAGACTATAGCACTTTAGACAAAACCATTTCAGGGGAAGTTTTCTACGGTCATCCTGTTTATAATGTGTAAGTTAGGCATAAATCTGTGAACATTTCTGATTTTCGAGATACCAATCATGTATACTGCCTTTAAGCAAACATGGCGCCGTCCGCATCGGCACGGTCCACACACGTGGCTTGAAAAGCCAGTGCACACTCAAGTTTATTATATATAACTCTATGATTTTAATAAAACTGCAGTATAATTTGCCAAATTCATTCATAAACATGAACTGTGAAACAATGAGCATAACAATTGGAAAATGGTCGTCGAGACTTATTTTCTCAACTTACAGTTATTGCTTAATAGAGTAACGCCGACTACGTATTTGCCTAATTTACAATGGTAATATTTGGAAAAAAACCTCAGAAAAAGACGCCGGTAACTTGATTTAAAGGCTGAGAAAGTCACCACATTTCCACAATTTCACGAAACTTAAAAATGTTCACTGGACGTATTTCAGAAAACTATGTAACACAAATTGTTTACGTAGTATGTAAAGTCGCTCCACCTAATGGCTCGTACGACCAGTATTCATTTGGTTTCTTTGGCATGGAGTGACTAGGAGCATTGCTACTCCCCCTGGATTGGATGCCAGTCTATCACAGGTTTACACCCAGCAGTTAGTTGGGTTCCCCAACAGGCCGTTAGTTTCCATGGCATGGAATGACTAGGACCATTCTACTCCCCACTGGATGGAATGCCGGTCCATCGCAGGTTTACCTCCAGCAGTTACATGTAGTGGGTTTCTCATCTAGGGTGGAGAGACACAATGTACTAAACGTGTTGTCTAAGGACGCAGTATATAATGACTCTTCTAAGATATATTACTTTGATTCATAGAATACACCAGCGCGTATTCTACCCCCAAAACACTGGTTTATAATTATTTCCACACTCCTACCATACCACGCAATTCATGGAAGAATTCAACTTTACAGGTTTCCCCAAAAGGTACCGAATTGTTCCCAAATATATTCCGAATGATTATTTTTCACATCGAACGAGATACTAAAACACATTTTCACCGTTTACAGTATTGAGTAAAATTTGCTTTATTTGGACGAATGGCAACGTTTAGAAATCTAAGTTTAACATGAAGTGAATACTTTGATTTTGGAAAGGATTCTCCCAGGTATTTACAGAGCGTCTTCATTGTCGTCTAAACCTCAGTGTGGCTACCGTCTTTGGCAGAATTTTTCTGCTTGTCCGTTGGTGTAGTCTGAAAAAAAGAGGACAGCAACATTGGCTGGTAATCTAAAAATTAATTGCTAAAGCACAGGGAAACAATCACTTGTTTTAGTGGAGGCCCATCCGTGGTAAAACACAAAGGGTGAAGTGTTCACCTTAGTTAGTACTTGGCAAGACAATCGTCAAGAGGCTACATCTCACTATAAAGCCTTTATAGACCCTTTGCACGGGCGGCCATGACAGGGGGCAGTCACATTGTCACTGTGCGTCATGCACGAGGGGGCACTTTGTGGATCTATTGTCACATCATTTAAATATAAAAACCTGCCCCCTGTCATCGCCGCCGATGCAGAGGGTCTGTACAGGATTTGCAATGTTCCAAAATTTAATCAACCATTGACCGGAACAAATATAGTGGTTCCAACTGTCCAATGCATGGACGAAGTTTTCATTGTTTTCTCGGAACGTGCATGAGGTAGTTTGGCTTATATCACCCACATAACGCCGTCTGTAACAGTTTTTTTTCAATCACGTAATCTAACTCTAAATGCTTAGCGATTCATAGGATGGTGTGTACAAATGCAAACGTTTAAAAGTGAAAGGAAGTCTCGTCTACCTCCGTGTCTTTTTTGGCAGCGGACGCCGTCGTCTTCGGATGTAGTTGATTCGCCAGATCGGTGGTGTCTCCGGTCACGGAGAGACGAACCTTGGCTCGCATGGCCGCTGTTAGACTAGTCTGGGGAAAAAGAACGAGAACACATTTGTTACAATACTGTATGATTCAGGGTTGTAACGAGTCTGACACTTGAGCCCCAAGTCAAGTTAAGGTGCCATTGAGTCCTAAGTCAAAATGCCCTCTAATCCCTACACGAGTCAAGGTGCCATTGAGTCCCAAGTCAAGGTACCCTCGATTCCCAAGCCAAGTCAAGTCAAGGTGCCCTCGAGTTCCAAGTCAAGTCAAGGTGCCCTCGAGTTCCAAGTCAAGTCAAGTTGCCCTCGAGTCTCAAGTCAAGTCAAGTTGCCCTCTAGTCTCAAGTCAAGGTGCCCTGAGTTCCAAGTCAAGTCAAGGTGCCCTGAGTCCCAAGCGAACCCAAGTCGAGCCAAGCTCAGCCGAGCCGAGCCGAGCCGAGCCGAGTCAAACCGAGCCGAGGCAAAGTGCCATGGAGTCCCAAGTCAAGTCAAGTAGCACACAAAAACTATGTGTGGAGGATAGATGAAGACAGCACACACCACCTTTCCTTGTCCGTCATTGGAAGCCTTTTCCCAAGTAAACTCAATTTTATTTTCTTAGTGTGTTACCTTTTGCTTTCTTGACTGTGATCTCGATTTCCAGTAGAACTCGACAATGGCCGCTAGCAGGGCCATAGCCAGACCACCTACCAGGATGTAGAACACACCGGCCACGTTGCTCAGACTAAGAGCGTTGGATCCAGAGTCCTGGATAAAAGAACAAGATAAACTTCGTACCACAGAAAATATCTCAACAATTTGCTTTTCTAACTTATTTTAATGTTAGCAACATCTTCGATATAGTGGATATCGCATCAGACTTTCGGCTTTAAGTCCATGGTACGAGACCTGGTCACCACTACCGCATTGTATCATTGATCCCATGGCATGCAAACTAACGACTTGTTTGGGAAACTAAACTAGCTGCTGGGGATAAACCTGCAATGCGCTAGCATCCCATCCAGGGAGTAGCGATGATCCTAGTTACTCCATGCCATGGAATCTAACGACCTGTTGGGGAAACACAACTAACTACTGGGGGTACACCTGCGTTGGACTGGTATCCCATGCAGGGGGAATAACAATAATCCTAGTCACTCCATGCCATGGAAACCGATAAGTAAAGGTTGGTTTGTGAAACGACTTTACCCTTTTACCCTCATAGACCACTTACCGCATTTGCTTCGTGACACTGGCCTTTGTCGAACCACCAGCGTTTCTTCAAGGCGTCCAGGACGCCCTCTTCCCGAAGTTGGAGGATAGCAAGAGTAAGATCATCACTGATATGATAAAAAAATAAGAGGAGAATGAGCCTACCTCAGTTCTGTAGCTGCAGTAAATACTCATATGCAGCACGATATGCGGCAGAGGGTATCCCCCTACCGTTGTTCCCCCAGTGTGTCTCAAACATCCAGGGAATTTCCAAGGAATTCCTTTCAGTTTTTAGGGGGAGTTGCTGCGTTAACAAAAGGGAACAGTGTGTTGAGGTATAGGTGCGTTAGGGGGGGGGGGGGGGGGGGGGAGTCCTCTTGCCACATATCGTGCTGGGTATATAACAAATACTCCAAATGTGATTTATTTACACTTTTTACAACATTTTTAACGAACATTACAGACCGTATCGAATACCTGCCATCATGTTTCTTTGTTCCTTGAGGACGTGAAACATGGTTTCACGTTTTGTGCTGAAATTAGCAATTTCAATATCAAAAGTTGTCCCACTATGCAAGATGGCAGCTATTTCTTACGATCTACAGCTACCTTACCTGAGCTTAGTAAGGTTCCTGGAGACGCCAATTCCGTAGCTCTTAGAGTCCAGATTCTGTCCGACCTTCATGGTATCACACGGCTTCTGTTGGCTGAAATACTCGTTGAGGGTCGACTCCATCAAGAAGGCAAACTTGCCGTTCATGTGGCGTAGCCTCTCCACGCCCTGTTCGTTGCTAGTCACGAGTACCGATCGCTCCGAGCTGTTCATGTATGACCACATGTCCATGTACATCGGGATCTTAGATTGCTGTCAGAGGTGGATGGGTGTGTCGAAGAATGAAAATAGGAAGTAGAGTATTAGTGGTAAGATCGGTGAATGTTGATTCTCGGGTATTCATAGTATTACTGGCATTTTTATCGCGATTATTCGAGTAAATGTTGGTTATGATTGGTTGGAAGTAGGCTACAATCCACAATCTTGCACCAAGACTAGGGGGTTCCCCCGTACGAACCCTCCTCCATTAATGTCAAGTTTTCACACACAAACAGCAACGCCAATAACAGTAGTAAGGAATTTCAACAGGGCTTGTAACTAATGTTGTGCTGACGTAGACTCCGGCTCTTTCATGGAGATCGTAACTGTTAGCACTGCAAAACGTTCGCTAGCTTCAGACGCAACAATGCGCATTTCTAAGCACGCCTTGTCCTCGAAATAGCGGTAACGTCATCACACATTTTCTGACACAGTAAGTAATCGTTTTCAGTTAACGCTTATTATAAGTAGTGCCATCAAATTTGCCCAATGCCCGATTATTGTACATATGTATTTCTATGCACACATAATCCTGATTATTATTTTCTTTTCATTGGTGCCTATTCTTCATTTTGGGGATCATTAAGGCATGTGTACCATGTCCAAACAAAACGAGCTAGGAACAATTAATATATATCTGAGTGTTGTTGACCGTACACATACCCTCGCCAGCTGTCGGGGGGAGGGGGCAAGAGGCCCCACAATAATAGCTCATGGTCCGGGTTCACCATATGAACATGATTTTAGGCATTTATCCATGGGATGGGAGAGCCCACCTAACCCTTCCCGTCCTGGCTACCGTAATATAACTACGGTAAAATTAATTTCTTCCATTACCACACCCTTTTTGGCCTTACCCTGAAGAAATCTTCAGTGGATCCGGCACCAATGATGCCGTAGGAGACATCCTTGCTTGCCACCAAGTCATCCACCGACTGGATATCAGTGACCATCCGCTCCACGGTCAGGAAAGCTGCCAGATTGGCCGTGTACGACGAGATGATGATGAGGGTAAAGAACCACCAGACACCTCCCACGATACGCCCGGAGAAGGACCTATTATCGTCAGAAGGTGTAATGATAAGTTAACAACTATAGGGTATTATATCGCATGGTATTAAGTTGCTCCGCGTTTTGACCTTATCAGAGCCTTCTTCAAAGGCAAAATGACTAGGACAGGCAAAAAAACAAAAAACATTAAAGCACAATATTAGGAGAAACACAAAGAGAAGCAGTCAGACAGAAAGAACCCAAATAAGGCTTTGCGTGGAAAACCAATTGGGGGGTACAACGGCCATGTTTGGGGGTAAAGGGTGAACAAATCGGGGATTAAGAGTACCAGAAACGAAGGTGTGGTTGAAGAAAGGACTGTGGAAGGAGATCGCGCAAAGACATGACAGTGCTCACCATTACCCCTGATCGCTGGGTTCAATTATATCATTCCATTTAGACCTTCTCAAATCCCGGCTGCCACCCCCAAAACAATGTGCTCCTGGGTGGACCGAGGCAGTTTATGACAGAGTGTCTTGCACAAGGAACGATTGGAACACACAACCCTTCTAATTGAAGAGGTTTTGAATATGACGCACAAGACTATTTGGCCAGAGTACTCTGGTTTAAGGTTGGGATAAAAACGTCTGATGTTGGACACGTATTTAGACTCACACAAACCAATGGTTGCGTTTCTTTGTCATCCGCCAAACTGTCTTGGTGGACGGTTGCTTCATTTGGGTGTACTCTTTAACCGTTATGCTTAATGAGACAAGCGCATATTCTATCAGGCCGATTTGAACAGAGGGTTATTTAGTTGTCACATCTTTAGAAACTTATCACGTCTTCAGAAGAACGCTTATTGAAATCCTCCACAGAAAAATTAAAACAGCTTGAATTCGGAGGTAAAATTCAATGCCTAAAGCACATGTCACAATAGAAAAAAACTGCGTGAAAAAGGGGTGGTCTGACAAAAGTCACATCGCGATCAACCGAGTAGCATTGGGTCGAGCGTTGAGAAATGGCAGCAGATTGGGTCTCCAAACTTCATCAGCGTAACGGCCATAACATCGTTGATGAAGAACAAAGTGAAGTTCCAGTTGCATAATCAGGCATTACAAATGCAAAACAGCTCATTATGGGCTAGCCACATATTCTAAAACGTGCAAGTGACAAGTTTATTTTGTTTAGTGTAGATATAATGCGATTAAAGGTTACGGGGGAATAATACCTGGGTGAGATATCAGAGCCTTGTTGCATGAGGGCGCCAAACGAAAACCACAAGCTGTTGGTCATTCCGAAGTCATTGGTGGTCTCCTCCTTGGGCGGAGTGGCCCCATTCGGCTCGTCTGTAGGAACACGCGTGTAGTCGACTGGGTACCACTCCCTGGGACTAAACCGACTCACCAAGAATAGAACCACGCTGACGCCTTTAAAAAGAAAAACAAAAAAGAAATCATAAATAGAAGAAGCCCCTATATAAATGAATGTTGAACAGATTGGCGTTCTTTCCCTGCCTTTCGCCTCTAACGTCCCGGCTTCGATTCCCGGGCGTGTATGTGGATTGAGTTTGCAGTCCTTACTTGACCGCGTGGGTTTCCCCTTGGAGATTTCCCTGGGGATTTCCTCCCACTTTTAATACTGTATTTCCTTCTTCTTCATCTTGAGTTGATAATAAAGTAAAGTTAAAGCTATACCGTGTAATGGATGACATAAAGGGCTGAATATGCCATACATAACAGCAACAACATCAGTAAGTGTTTGGTAGCAAAACATGAAGTAACCGTGAAGTCTAAGGCTATATATTAGTCGTCCCAAGTAGCCTTTTGCGGGTAACCTTTGAACTGTGGCTGGCGCCCCGAATTCTTCACTTTCAAATGGAGGTTTAGTTTAGAAAGCCCACATACCATACCACTGTTGCCACGTGCTGCACGCAAATGCCTGGCAACCAACAGCATGGTTTCTATATACCATTCCCTCCTTCAGTGAACCCCGTCTTGCGTACTTCACACCTGCCGCGTGCACCACATAGAACAACAAATAGTCTGGTCATCTGGATACTAAGTGTGCACCTGAACGGAAGTTCGTCAGTACATCTGACGCCATTCATGTGAAGTACACAAAATGCTTTTACACACAATGTAATGGTAGCCGGTCAAGTAATGTTTCCATTGACGAAATATTACATACATGTGTATTACTTACCTACGTAGGCCAGCACGATGCACATCCAGATCTCGTAGGAGAGTGGATGCATGAATGAGAAGACGTCTGGCTTGGTCGTCTGTGGTTTCTTGATCATGATGCTGATGCCGAGACTCATGAAGGGCTTGGTGAAGTCTATGACTCGCTCCCGGTCTGCGGTGATTGTCAACGGAGCGACTGCTATATCGGCCATCTAGCGGGAAAAGTAGTGTGTTGGGTCTTAATAAGGCACGTTGATTTCTGCACTTTCCTCAAAAAAAGTTCGGAAACTCAAGTTTGACTGACGATTTATCTCTTGTTACAAAATTATTTTCCTTGAATTTGGTATCATTGGAAAGCCCTATTATTTTTCTTCACAATGATGTGGCATTTGTTATGATTAAGCAATTGAGAGATGGGCAGCAGAGCTGAATATGAGGGTGGGTGTAAAGTGAAATGTCACAAAATGCATCGCTATTGTGGAAAAGTGTATCGACACATTCCCATCCTCCAAGCAAAAGGGGAATGCACTGTACGACAAGAGCAATGCATTTTGTTACATTTCACTTTATAACCAACACCATATCCAGCTGTGCTGCACTATCCTCCAATTGATTAATCATAATAAATGTATCTAGGGTGAAACATATGAGGGGCACCTGGGGGTGCACACATTTTGTCCGGGGGGCGGGGCACTAATCCCCCAAAAAGTTGTAAAATTATACATGAATCTGAACAAAATGCGAAGACTAGCACGTGTATTGACACACCAAAACTGACTGTATGAGTTATGCATACATTTGGGATTGGCCAATAACGATTGAGTTACAGCATGAATATAATATGTATAAATGAATATACAAATGGCTTACTTAGACCCTACACACAACTGTGGTGGGCTGACGAGAGCATAGTTTGGTATGACGTGAATAACACCGAAAGAAAACAAAAATAGGTTCGCAGGGAAAACCCGAGTACACCATTGTGTCTCATAGCTCAGCTGGTAGAGCATCTGCCCGGAGAGTCAGAGGTTTTTGATTCGAATCCCGATAAGGACCATATAATTTTTTCATTCATCCCATGTTTGATTGCAAATTCCAGCACAACAAGATCGTTACCGAGAAGTTTGTCACTTAAAATCGCATGAGCCTTACCCCGCTGATAATTTCTCCCACCATGCCATTCCACGTGCCATTGACCGGTATCCCGTAGGACTTGTCGCGCACCAGGCGGATCTTGTACCTGAATGGGTACTTCTTGACGATTTCCTCCAGGATGTCGATGGCATAGCCCTGGTAGCGACCGTTTCCGGAATACAGGTGTCGGGGCTCTTTATACATAAGGTACGGTTTTTCCTGGAGTTTTATTTTGAAAAATAGGTTGTCGTTGCTCGTTAAGTCTAATACATGTAGATCCTTTGCACCGCCGGTCATGACAGGGGGCAAGTTTTCAGGTTTAAATGATGTGCCTTTTCGTGTATGACGCACGGTGACAATTTGAGATATCCCACATGGGCGTAGGCTGGTTTGGTCCCGGGGCGCGATTTTACACCCTGTCCCATGTGCTTTCAAAAGTCCCTTTGAACGGACGGCTATGACAGTCACATTGTGGATCTATTGTCACACCGTTTAATTATGAAAGCCTTTCCCCCGTCTTACCCGCCGATGCAAAGGGGTCCATACGACAATTCAGGGTGTGCTATTTGAAGTATCTGTATGTCCATTTGTGTTGTGAAGAAACTTTACTGTCATTTTTTTCTTATTTTCGCAGATCCTGCAGTCTGTCATGATTGTACCGGTGTGAAGTTGGTTACTTATTCGACGTTCGACGTTTAATATTCAATAAGGAGCTGTTACTTATGCACCTATCAATTGTCTCCCCCACCTCCCCCACGCTGCCCCACCCCCTAGGTGGGGGTTTGATCATGTTTTACCCTGGGGCATTTGACCCTTTGAAATAAAATTCTGTGCATTTGTATGTCGAATAGGTAACAGCTCCTTATTGAATGTTGAATAAGTAACAGCTCCTTATTGAATATTGAACATCGAACAAGTAACCAACTTCACACCGGTCATGATTGTTGGGCAGTATAAGCCTATAATATCATTTTCAGTTGAAAAAATTAAAATCGGCGGAATTGTTTTGGGGCTAAAACATGGAAGCGTATAACCTGCGTAACATTAAAGTAAAGTACGGTGGTCTTATGCTCCCACACCTCTGGTACCTGTCAACTGAAGAGACATGCCAAAATTACAAAACGTGTCTTCTTTTTATCTCACTTCACGACAATCCGTAAGCATGAAACTTACGAGAACCGTTGTGACAATGAAGGTCCGATTCTTGTACACGGCGGCGCCGGAACCGTCTCCGTAAGTTCCGTTCTTGAACCGCAATCCTCCCCTTTCACCCGATTGCCACGTTCCAACCTGAAGGAGGCAAAACGTTGTCAATGCGACAAGGTCTTTTAAAATGGGGAATTTCATTGCCATATGTGAAGAAATAACGATTAGCAAAAAAACATTAAAGTGTTTTTCCCAGTCGTTCCTACAACTTGTTTTATCTTAACACTTTAACATGGCGTCCAAGGGACATCGCATACCAAATATATCTTTGCAAATAGCTTTGCAAATATTTGCGATCTCGCAAATTTTGTTGCAAATCTCTTTGCAAATATTTCCGATGTCACACATTTCTTTCGCAAACAAATTTGCAAATACTATTTGTCTTACATTTTGTCACATATTTTGTTGCATGCTTGGCATGCCTAAGCGGGGCGTTTTTGATAAGAAGCTAGAGGGTCTAACTAACGCGCGTCGCCAGGAAAAGATAGGAAACAGTCTTTGAAGCCCTCTAGCTTCCAAAAAATGCGCTTAAGCATGACAAGCATACAATAAGTATGCAACGAAATTGTATGACATCGCAAATAGTTGCAAAGACATTTACGACAAAATTTGCGACATCGCAAATTTTGCAAAGATATTTGCGATTTGCGATGGCCCTTGTACGCCACGATACTTACATCATGTCCGAGTTTATAATTATCGATATTGGTATAAAACTCCTTCTCGCCCTTACAACGAGCTGACCGTTTTGGATTTACCTCTCGCATTCCATCAGAGAACAGACTCAATATGCGGATTGTGTAGTTGACCCTTTCGCCGAAACTGTCAAATGACACTGGTCCTGTGGCCCCGTCAAAGGATACCTGGAACAGTAGAAGCCAAATCTCTCTTTATAATACAGGGTGTATTATGTCCAGGTCAAACCTGGCAACCTCAGACTCTATGTTTGCTCGGATCCTGATAGGGAATCATCTTAAATGAAAAAATAGTCTTTATTGCATCAAAATCAGTCAAGCGAATCAAAGGTTGTCATTTTTTTGTGCAGCCAGGTCAGCCCTCAACTAGAAGTGACTGCCTATTGGTGTCCAGTTCTTGTTGTCAAATAATCAGATCTGGGTTAAAAAGAAACGCAGATTATACTCTGACCGAAAGATCCAGGGGGCTGAGAGATGTATTTCATTGGTCACTCATAAATACCCAAGACAATTTTCGCATCCTCATTGGCTGAGAGCACGTCACGTGGCGAGTCTTGAGACAGTATACCAACTGTGCCTTGTAGCTCAGCTGGTGGAGCGTCTGCCCGGCGAGTCTCGGGTTTAGAATCCCGATTAGGTCATTACGATTTTTTCTCTCATCCCAAGTTTGGTTGTTTCATTTCAATGGTGATTATGCACCATATCAGATGTTGCGTCTGTTTAGTATAAGTTAAATGACTTTAAAATATACTGTTTTATTGTAGTGATTTAATTAAAGTGTTCTTTTGAATTGAGAGTCCAATTAAAAACACTTTGGCTCAAAACTTAATCCCCACAAACCTTTTTTCACTTCGTGAAAAATCCAATCGTCCACATACCATCAGTTTTAGAAAACGCCGACGAAATAATACTTCAATAATTTATGAGAGGCATGAAAGTGACTTTACATCAAAACCTGTGTTTCTCTTCACAAACAGTTGAGAACGTAATTGATATCTTGCTTTCCAAGTATAGGGTCACCTTTTTAACTGATTTGAGAACTTCTCTATCAAACTGCCACGGTTTAAAGTAATCTGCGCTACATTCACGGGTACCCCGATTCCTGAAGTATCGCAATTGATTCTCCCTGATCAATAATCGAACAGTCCATGCCATGGTGTCAATAACATCCATCATCAGAGCTGACCTGTACTGATCAAGATTACAAAATACAGAGAGCAGTGTAAAACAGTCTGTGCGCTGGAACTGGGAAGAAATAAATACGCTGGAAGTCAGACAAAAAACGTTATTTTTGTTTTGCAGATTTATAATTAACTCCAAAACGTGCCTATATTGCTTTTTTTCTTTGACACTTGTGGTTACTGAGCATGTCTGGAGAATGAATCAATAGTGGCGTTCGAGATGCTTGCACCGTGTAACACTAACCTACACCAGAGCGTTCTTTTTGCCATCACATGATACACGAGTCTGCCCCGGTGGCAGCCACCACAACCCGAGCTTCCGGGCGGGTCTGTGGTGTAAGGCTCGGTGTAATGACGTCGACTAGTAACCGCGAGTGGTAAAACATGGCGGACAGTTTGGAATCGCGACGCAAGTACGAAGAAAAACACAGATTTTTGAAACAAAATTTGAGGAAATAGGGCTGTAAATACATTTTGTAGATGTCTGTGGGCATTGAAAAGGTTTATTGCGGTACTTTTAGGGCAACTAATATTGCGTGGCGCCGGCTTCATTTTTCATCGCGAGTCAAACGATAACGGCGTTTTATAAAGCCCCGCCTGGCAACGACCTTTGACCTGTGTTTCCAGAATTCAAAGCGAAACCCCGTGTCGTTCATTTTACATCTTTTGGGGGCTTCTCCGGTGTGCACGATATAAGCATCTCAAACGCCCTGATTTGTGATATTGCATTAAAAGAAAGACGCAATTCTTCCGTGGATTCTGAAATAGCTACCAACACAAAGTTTTCCCTACAATGCCGACTTCCAGCTAAACGTTCAACCTGGCCTCATCTCATTTTAACACAGCTCTTTTTTTACCAACTGTGTCCTCCGTAGTGCATGGATTTTAGCAATTATGTGATTCCTTAGCTCCTGGAGTATTAGGAAGAGTCTGGTAATGGTTATCAATGTCATGTGTAAGTCACAAAATATGCTTGTATAGTTATTTCAGAACCCAGGGAAGAATTGTGTCTATCCTTATTATGCATAACCATACATGTAACTCAACGATTCAATAACGAGACATGTTTAGTAACCATCATGAATTGCATAAATCTTGAAAGATGAACAAATGAAAGACGGTATTTTAATACTTACACCAACGTAGCCCAGGCTTTTAGCTAGAGATTTTTGGCTTCTTTCCCATTTCATCTTGAGTATTTGGAAGCTCCTGGATTTTTCGTCAACAATCTTGAAGCCCGTAATGTTCATGCCACCCAACTGAAACTTTTGTAGGTTGGCCTTTTCAATATCCTAGAATGAGATTGTGGCAGAATTTTGTCAAAATCTGACGTGCCAATTGCAGCGTATACAAATTATAATATTATTAGTATTATATGGGCATTATAGCGCTCGAAGTTTCACAGCGCTTTACATATAATACCACCTAAACCACTAGAGATACATAGGCGGGCGGCGTCATTTGGCAGCCAATTAACGGGCCGGTGACACCGGGAAATCCCCTTACTCTTCACGAAAGAGTGCTCTGGGATATTTTAAGTGCGTTACACAACACACTGTACCAACGGCTTTACATTCCTTCCGAAGAATATAGCAATTGTGGTTGAGGGGTCTTGCTCAAGGGCACAGGTACCACGACCGAGTTTCGAACCCGCAACACCGAGTTTTAATAGACTGCCGAAGTGAATACGTCTCCTTTTGTTGGTTGCCTAGGCAATTGGATCTAAACTAAAAATCACTCAACCGTGTCCCAGTGCTTTTCTAATGGTACTTTTCCCGACGGCCATGATAGTTTAGATCCAATTGCCATGGAAACGCACGTCACACTTCGGCTGTCTATTGCGAGTCAACTACGCAAACCACTCGGCCACGGTACCTCACAAACATATGATATGAATAGAAAACCGATAAAAACGGCGTGTACTATAAAAGAGCTTGTTCGGATTTGTCCAGCAAATGGCTCTAACCTAGCAATCATATAAAATACCTCCCCAAGAAAACAGGATATTTGCAATCTCCAATTTGAACGTGGAAGCAAAAAGGTTGGTGTAATCGCTGCACTGCTCTATGAAACGGATAAATTAGTTTACAAAACATCGGTGTTTTTAGATGATATCCTTGAAAATATACACTTATTGAGAGCGTACAAATTTCAGAATGGCAATAAGAAAAATATGACAAATGATATGGTATCAAATCTCAACACCCATGGGAAAAATGAGGGCGGTGGGTCTCAAAAATGTGATATGGACACGCTCCTTTAATTTACTTATGTAATTTCAGTCCTGATATATGGGTACTTTATGAACGTGCGCGTGTGGGGTTTGCAGCGACCTGTGAGGGTTTTCCATGGCAATGAAGATGCTGATAAACATTTAAATCAGTTCGGATATTTCCAAATCATAAATTGGTAAGGTAGGGTATGTCGTGATATACAGTTGAAGTCAGAAGTTTACATACATGTACACCACTACCATCATCACCCAAAATGGTAAACAGGACTACCCGAACCATTGCAAGGTGTGGAAGCTATGTTTTAAGTACTGCAAACACGTGAGGAATTCCACAAAATCACGACTTTTGTAAAGACTGTAACAAAAATGGTGGCAACGCAAGTTTAAGCACATCAGTTTTAACACATTTGTATGTAAACTTCTGACTACAACTGTACATGTAGCTGAAACTGAAAAGAACTAGAATTTGCAGTGCGCTATACCAAAACTAAAGAACAGTGTTCAACTCACAAGATCGAGGAATATGTAGTGATATGATGACGTCACCATGCCTAGAAGAGGGATCTGCAATAAAAATTAAAACAAACAAAATGGAGAAAGGCCCATAAAGGACCGAATAAACTGGTTTAATTTATACAATGCTGTCTCGTTCTTGCACTCCATGGATGTAAAACTTCAAAAACCAAATTTCAAAGACCCAAGCCCTATGCCTTGGCCTAGGTTCACATGGCCAAAGTCCATGCCCTCACCTAAAGTCTACACACCTATCAATGGATTAAACCCAAATTTTAAGGCCAAAACCGAAACACGAGACCATAAGCCAAATAACAAGGCCAAAACCTATCACAAAACTAAAACCCAAATCACTTGGCCTACTAAGCCCGAATCGCAATCTATGCTCAAGCCCGAATCATAAGGCCCAAAGCTCCCAAGTCCTGAGCGTAATAGTCCAGTGCCAACGTCCCAAGTTCAAAATTGAAGCCCAAGTCTAAGCTACAAGCCCTAAGCCCCAGCCCAAACCCTAGCCCAAGCCCCAGCCCAAACCCTATAGCCCAAGTCCAGACCAAACCTCCAGCTCAAGCTAAAATCGCAAGCCAAAACTCCGAGCATCAAGCCCCGAGTCCCAAGCATCAAGCCCCATCCTAAGCCTAAACCCAACTCCCAAACTCCAGTCCCAAGCTTAAACCCCATAAGCCATTCCCATTCCCCAAGCCCAACCATCTCGGGCCTCCACCCCATGCCACCTACCCCTAAACATTATGGGGGGATGGGGATACATATCCCCATAGGCAGAAGCGTGATTTTAGCAATACCATGGCTGCGCAGCAACTTGAACAGACGAACATTAAAACATAGCGAGCGCAATGCCCTGCTGCTAAATCCCCACCAAATTTCGTCTGATACTTTAGATTGCGTGTGTCTATGGATATTTGGCAAAATTTGTCCATATAATCTTCGAAATTCCATCTTAGAGGTCATAACATACACCTGTTATCGACTTCTGAAGGTGGGTTTTCAAATATTATATGGAAAAATTCTGCAAAGATTTCATAGACACACGCAAGGTAAGGTTCTCAAGAACTTTCAGACGAAGTTTGGTGGAGATTGGGAGGCAGGTTATTGCGCTATAGCCATGTTTTTAATCAGCCTCTTAAAGTTACTGCGCTGCCATTTTGCTACCTATTGGGGATATCCCCATAGTTCTAGGGGTAGTTTTGCCACTCAACCTGCTCCATAAGTAGTCTTGTCCTCTCCACACTAAGGTCACAGATAATACGGTGCCTCCTGGAATCACGGAACTCTCTTAGGGCGTCTAGTATGGAGGCCCTGTCGTCCATCTTACGAAAAGCTACGTCATACTTGCGAACAGGCAGCCGCTCTATCAGTGTCTGAAGACGAAGTAAGCCTGTGGAGTTGAAAACCACAAAATGAGGTTATCAGAAGGGAAATACCATAAGGGAACACTTAGAAGGAGTTGTTTTAGGCAAAAACCTGAAGCGTAAAAAAACGTCTTTATAGGGTTACCTGCGACACTCTTTTGCTATAATTGTATTTAAAGATATACAGGATGTCCGTCCATGTCAAACCAGGCAACCTGCAGAATCTGTTTCCCTGGACCCAAATAGGGAATCTTCTCACATGAAAAATAGTCCTGATTGAATCCAAATCAGTCAAGCAAATCAAATTTTTTGTCATTTTTGGTGCAGCAAAGTCACAACCTAGTTCAACTGGCCGCCCAGTTTAGGATTAGACAATAGGCGCAGGCAGCCACTCGTAGTTGAGGGCTGACCTTGCTCCACCAAAATGACATAACTTTTTGCTTGACCAATTTGTATGCAATAAAGACTATTTGTCATGTACGGAGATTCCCTGTCAAGATCCGGAGAAACCTCGATTCTGAGGTTGCCCGATTTGGCCTGGACATTTTTGGGACACCCTGTAGAAGCAAACGATATACAACCATTTGTGTTCTTAAGGGACATACACGCAAAAGGTCTGTTCAGAACTAAGCACAAATTCCGAATATTCTGTTCATAAAACAGCAGTTGACAAAACATTTGCATATTTACCTTTGTCACTGTCGTATACATACGCGAATACATTCCACTTGTGAAATCGTATGAGGTCATAAAGGACGGGCACCAGCGACGGCATGGCGGACACCAGGAAATCTGGGGTTTTGGCAACGGTCTGGTACCCCATGTCCCTCTTGGAAAGCGACGACAGGATTATGGGCATGTAGAAAGTGCTGCTATAGGATGACGCTGTGTTTACCAACGGCGGTTCGATGTCTGCACCGATCATGAGAATACCCGCGGTGAACATGCTGCAAACTGTAGATATAGAGGGCCGTCAGTGGGGCACGGTAATGGCTGTATAAAACATTGTTCGTAAAAGCACAGCGAAACGGCTGGGTGATTTCTGTTTAAAATCACTGCTTAGCGATTGGTGTAATGCACTTCAACATTACATGATTGGACAACTTTTAAAAACAGGAACAACAGCATTACATAAGTAAATAATAATGTTGATAAACTGCCTTGTAGAAATTTCAGCCACATAGATACACAAATACTTCAGAAACCTAAAATTCGTTTGCAAACGTTTTTTTAAGCACCTAGTTTCGGATGGCAATTTCTTTCCTTTGAAGAGTTGGATCTAACGAAATATGCCAATTAAAAATACATAGTATTAATAATCTCTCCGCGAAATATTTTAGAATATGTTACAACGGCTTTAAGTCATAAATCATGCAAATTATAACAGTCACTTCTCCAACAAAGGGTTTCTTATCTGAATAAATGATCGATGTGTGTGGTAACGTGACATTTTCTGATCAAATCATAATGTCTCTACCAAACCTAAAGTTCAATGTAGGTATTTTTTGTCTGCTGATAAATAGTAAATGAAGTCCCGTTTTTGCCACCTCGTACAGAGACAGAATATTCATGTGGCTGAATCGTGGTTTGCATTAGAAGAAAACGGCTAGACTACTTTCACCGTGTTGGCACGATGATGGTATATGCTTCTTGCATGGACCGCCATATTGACAAATTTCAAATTAGCACTGGCAGTCTCGTTTCAGATACCGAGCCACTGTATTACGTCACACGTCTTTCATTTGGGAACTTTATCACAAAAGAAATCACTCACGAAGACCGTCGTATTCGATGACAATTTGAAAGTTTTCTATTATAGCCTTTCTGAAGTATGGCGGACACAATAGGAGGGCGCACTTTGATAATTTGGGTATAAATTATGATTAAATGCGAAACAACTGCATTTGTCACACTTAAAGTTGCACTGCCCGTGTTTGGGCCGATTTGGGCGTCAAATTTGTTTTTTAAAGTTAAATAGGTATTTTTCTAGAATAGAAAAAGTTATCAGCTTTCATTTGGTACCAAGAACGTAAAAATCCGTCAAGGATTAATGCCAGTCGATTAAAAACAAGAAATGATTAAAAGGCTGGCAGGTCAATTAATCGACAGGGTTATGACGTAAATGTACATGTGCGCGTACATGTGTACATTGTACACATACTATGTACATATGAGCGTACGCGCACATGTACAACATGTGAAGCACGTTTCAAGAAAAAGGCTTGTATCTCCAATTCCCGACGTCGGAAATTTAAGTTTTTGATATTTTTCGTTACAGAGACACGTAAGCTTTCTAAATTTGTTCGCTTGTGTAAATTAATTTTTTTAATCCTTTCACCGAAACACGGGCAATGCAACTTTAAGACTGTTTCAGAAAATGTATTTTGTTCTAACCTTAGAATCATGTAAAATACCTATCCAAAATACTAGTCATGTGAAGAAAACAGGAAATTTGCAGACTTCAATTTGGATGTGGAAGCAAAACGGTTGGTGTGATCACCGCGCTGCTTTATGAAGCGGATAAATTAGTGTGGTAATTTTTGACTATATCCTTGAAAATATACGCAAAATTTCAGAAAGTTAATGGGAAAAAATATGACCAAGGTATGTTATCAAAATCTCAAGACCCATGGGAAAAATCGGCGGCTCAAAAATGTGATCTGGTCACGCTCCTTTAAGTTTGAACTTAAATGTAAATCAAGCTTTATGCTTAAAAGAAAACAAATCATACTAATGACAGACTGGTTGCTTTATGCCATTCTCTCCTACAATGAAGACGGTATTGATTCTATACCGCGTGCCTGGTCACATTACATAGCAGCAGTAATTTAGTGTGGCCATCTGGATAAGTGCATATGGAAGGAAGTACAAGTATGTCAGTACACCAGACGATATGAAACAAATTCTGAATTTAAACATCAAAAGTTGCCCTACAAGATGGCAGCTATTTGATACGGTTTATATGAATCGAGTGCATATATTGCTCGAGTGTCCGACTGTACACCGGCAATGGTGCTAATCATCCGGCAATAGCGATAGATCAACCACGACACATTACACCGATGATTGGCCGACCTCACACCTTGCGTCCCGCTGGCGACTAAAATTGATGCTTGTCGGACTCATTCGCTGTTCGTGGCATATTCATTTACATGAAGCCTAGATTGAGACTATATTCAGGTCGGCCGGATGACGCCTCTGTCGCATATTTTAACTTTTTTTCTGGACTGCGGTATAAAATTATAGGCATCCTTTCGATGTGCATTTTTCATATCTTATCGTCGTTGTTCAGGCTACGGTGACATAGCAGTTATGGAAAATGATAAACGATGACTTTAGAAACATGTTTTAGCAATCATGCATACTGAAACATATTTCTGACGTACATGTAAACTACTGGTTCAACCACTGTCGACGACCTAAGTTGTTGAATCCGCAGTTACGTCATGTAGAAACAGGTTTCTGGATGTGGGCGCAAAAACAGGCCCTGAAATCAATGTAAAACAACCAACAGTCGTAATTATGGGCAGGTTTTCCTTGTTTAGACCCACTTACCTCGGCAACTGACGTCACATTTTAGTAGTCTATATGGAAGGTCAACCTATGTCTCTACATTGAGCAAACGTAAATTCTACATCTTGATCCAAATTATCATACCGTTCATTAGAGACTTGCAAGAATGTGGTAGCAAACTACGAGTGTCCGAATTCTGTTGGTATTTTGTGCATTTGATGTGCTTTTCTGGTACAGGGCCAGGGGAGTAATTAAATACAAAATCGCGATGGTGTATTTTGCATGCTGACAACAACAACATCCGAACATCCGACCGCCAAGGCATGGAACACTTCTCTAGCAGCTGGGAAGAAAACGGATCTCTACTTTAAAACAACTCTGCTCGAGTTCGGCAAGCACGGAAGTTCGGTACCTTAAGCGGGCCTCCCACTGTGCGATTTTTGCCACGAACTTCCAACGATTAGGTACGAATTAGTGAGATTACCAGAGACTATCTATAGACTCCATACACAGTCGTACCAAATCGTTGGAAATTCGTGGCAGAAATCGCACAGTGGGAGGCCCGCTTTAGTTAAAGCAGCGTGGACTATAAAACAAAGTAGGCCTACCCTTTGTTTAAATCAATTCTGCTTCCGTAAAAATGCATTCATAGCTTCACACTTTACACATTAATAGCTTCAATATCGTTGCCGAGTTGAAAATGGAGAATCGATTTTTAGGTTTCGGATATTCGGTTTCTAAATGTGAAATCGGACAGTAAAATTAAATCCGAATTAAACTCATAGAGTTAGATATGTAGAAAACTAGAGTGTGCACTGGCTATTCATGTCACGTGTGTGGACTGTGCCAATGTGGGCGGCGCCATGTTTGCTTAACGCTATGAGTGCAAAGTGGGCAACACTGCTTTGCCCACCGTGCACCCATAACGTTAAGCCAAAATGGCGGCGTCCATATCGGCACATCATGTATTGGGAGTGCGCACTCCAGTTTCTATATCTAACTCTATTATTAAACCCCAATACATCATTTGCAGTGACCCAAAATTTTACTTCATGAGTTGACAAGACAAACCCGGCTAAAAGTGTTGATAGCAATGGTAACACCACATGAATTTTTCCTGTTTAAAATAGCAACTTAAAAATGCATGGATTTGTAAGGTTTTCTGAAGTATTACTGCATCTACAAGCAGTTTATCAACATTACTCTTTAGTTATGTAAAGAAGTTGTTCCTTTTTTGAAAGTTTTTTCTTTTGTCTTTGAGTCCCAACCCTACCCAAAACATGGCCGCCGTGCAAGGAGGTAAGACAGATGGCGCAATGGCAACACGATTCCTACACGTTCCTTATAGTTTTTGCCTATACTTTGCCCCTCATCATACAATGCCCAAGACCCACAATACCCAAGTGCATTGGACGTCGAGAAGCCCTCCCTTCCACAACTTGTCGCAATGTAATTAGATGATCAATATTTCATGGAGCATGGTGAAGTAATAAAAAAGCGAGGAAGGAGCTAGCCAAGTGATCGTGGGAACTTGGGAATTTGGACATTAGCCCGACAAATAATAAAAAGTAAAATATTTAAACTTGCAAGCATAATAACAAAATCCATGCAAGACAATGGGTGGTAATAATATTTAAAAAAACTAGCATTTGCGTTTACTACCAATTTTTAAGCATTTACTCGTGTTTGTATGAATAAAAACTAAGCAAATGATTTCACTGGAAAGCATTTGCTAATTACTGAAAGAATTTATTTTCAACTGTGCACAAGGCAACCACAAGTATTGAGCATTTACTACAATTTCTACTAGTAGATGCTGAACAGTAAAATAAACTGTTATTTATATAAATCGAAGCACATGTTTATTTTAAATGCTTATACTTCATAGTAAATGCTTTACCTGTTTGGTAGTTGTTATAATATACCTGTTTGGTAGTTGTTTGGCATTTGCTAGTTGTTATAAATACGACCCATTGCCTTGCCAAGACTGGTTGCACTACTTTTACTATAGAATATAATGTTTTTAATGGAATATTAGCGATCGTTTCGACCGGGAGCCAGTCTATAGGCAGAGCATAAATTGTCTTGCCTGGAGTAAAATTAGCCTGTTTGCGCAATTCACACGAATAGCGTCTGGTATCCCGACGTACTTCCTTTCACATGCACACTTAGTATCCACTTGATCAGACTAAAATTTGGTTGCCATGTGGTACATGCGCCAGCTGTGAAGTACAGAATCAATACCGTGTTCACCGTAGGAGAGAATGGCATAAAGCAACCAGACTGTTGGTTGCTAGGCAATGGTGTGCACCACGTAGCAACAACAGCGTAGCATGTGACTTTCTAAACTGCAGCTCCATTTGAAAGCGAGGACTTCGGGGCGACTGCCATTATGCAAATGTATACGCAAAAGGCTAATTCTCGTAAAACCAGCTACAATTTTCAATTTTAAATGTAAACAAATGATATAATGGCCTAACACTCACAGACTTGTAAGAGCTTGCAGGGCTTGGTAACTGTCTTATACCTTGAATACAACGCTGCCTGTGAATAGATTGCGGATGAGAGCTCAGATGTAAGTGACACTTATACTTACTTTTTTGCCCCATCTGGAAGCTGTTCGACGGCCGGAAAACCCTCTCATGTCCCACGAACTGAAAGGACTTGTTATTGGGACCATTTATATTGAAGATGGCGTTTCGAAAACCGAACACCGAGGAGTTCGGACTGGCAGCGAAAAGTGCACCTACGAATCAAAACATCAAAACCATTTAATAAACATCAAAATCCGTTTAATGAACATGAAATGGTTCATTTCGATCTTGTTTACAACGTGCATGTTTTTGCTTTATTTTTACCATTTTTACCCAACCTATAGTTTACCATCATTTTACAATTGCGTCATTCTATAAATTTGGGGTCCAATTTTTCGGTCCCCCGTTACATCTGACATCTTGTAAAATGTTGTAGTTTGTAAATTCAGGACACATTCTTTTAACGCCTTCTACATGTATCTGAAAGAGTGATTACATAAAGTACAATTCACAAAAATATGTTTTGAAGGCATTTTTAATGATACTTGTATGGTAAATAGCACATGTCAGGTGTAACGAGGGACAGACAAATGTTACACTTTGGACCCCAAATTTATGAAATGACCCAATTACAATTATTCAGTGTATAGAAAAGAGATGGTTAGACGATCACAAATGAGTGAAGAACGTCACGCCATTTCGGTTTTAATCTATTATTTTGCTGTAAAAAGTGTGACGTCACGCATCTTGTAGTGGTACGCCCAATGTGGTGGTATGGTGTAGCCAAATTATAGAGTTAGATATAGAAAACTAGAGTGCGCACTCCCAATACATGATGTGCCGATATGGACGCCGCCATTTTGGCTTAACGCTATGGGTGCACAACTTCTTCTGTGGCGAATTAGCCTTTTGCACGTAACCTTTGCACTACGACCGGGGCCTCTAATTCTTCACTTTCAAACAGAGGTGCAGTTTGGAAATTCCTCATACTATGCTGTTGTCGCTACGTGGTGCACGCCATTGCCTATAAAGAAGCAGTCTGGCTGTTTTGTGCCATTCGTTCCTACAGTGAGCATGGTATTAATTCTGTACTTCACACCACTAAGCCGCGTGCACCCGTCACATCACATAGCAACAAATATTTAGTCTGGTAATCTGGATATTAAGTGTCCATGTGGAAGGAAATACGCTATTCATGTGAAACATGCAAAAGGCTGACTTCAATTAAATAATTTCCTTTTTATAAAGGGATACTTTTTATTGTGGTATTATGTTTGTTCCGAGAGTGTGTTCAGACAGGTCACTTTATTTTTAACACCTTTTGCATTTCGCCGGGGCTCATCCATTATTTAAGACGAGCGCTCAACCGGACGCCTGCTCCGTGTAACCAGACCGCATATAGCCCACGCATGGTGGATTGTTTTGCCCCTCGTACAGTGCAATCGTCACCTTATATCAACACTCGATCTTTTTATCTAAATTGCACACCGATTCCTTTTTAAACTGCACCCCTAAAAAAAGTGGAAATACGCAGTAGCATCTTAGCACGTTTTAATGCGTGCATTTCTTCACCTCTTGCTTAATTTACGCAACCATGTGTGCGAACCGGCTGTGCGAAACGGTTGACATTTACCAAGTTTAATTATGCAGATTTCTAATTAATGGAAACAATTAAACAATAATAAGAGTGTCATCCATATTTGATACGGCGTGCGATGGATTTAATATTGATGGTGATTTGCCAAGGGTCGTCAGATGATTTACGAAGGAGAACAACATTTTATTTGCATGCATGCATACAAAAAGAGCTTTTAAAAAACGCAGTTTTTGTCACGAGCGACTGAAAACTATAATTTGAATTTCCGAAAGTTTCAACTTAAAACTTGTGAAATACTTTACTAATCAGTTGACATTAATTACCATAAATATATTGTACATTCAGCCAGGGGTAAATAAAGTGGTAAGAATAAACAAGAAACGAAAAACTGCGAATAGAGTTGACATTCCATCTTAATCCGTAAAGGTGCGATAATTATTTATAATTAGTGATCGTTTTTATTTTCTCAAGGTTAACTCAAAGTATGGGCTCAATAATCTAGTGATGTGACTCGACAAACTTTTTCGGGTAAACTCAATTATTACAAAGAACTGACGAAAATAGATAGGCCAATGGCTATCTTCTGTCCACTGTTTCTCAGAATGTCAATTAATCTAAATATGCCCGGAGAGTCAGAGGTCTCGGGTTCAAATACAATGAGGCTCATACGAATTTGTATAAGCCACTTATACCTGCCTATGTATCTCGATGTTTAGGTGATACATACTTGTAAGCATCACGCAATTCAGCATATACGGGCTGCAAGTTGAAGTTCATTAAACCCATTAAATAAAAAAATAGATAAAAGAAATTATCTCATCCCCTTTTTGTTGTTTCATTTAAATGGTGATTAGGCACCATAGCAAATATTGCGTTCATTAATATAATATCAGAGTTGTCCAAAAGCATCATTTTCAGCGATATGGGTTCATAAATGTTGTTGTTCAAACAAGCTGTGTGACCGGTTAATTAACGACAATGTCAACAATATAAGCAGCACTGGCAGTAGTCACAACGACGTCATAAATGACAAGGACAATTACAAAATAGTGCAGTGGGGAAAAATAAACCTTTTGTCGATAAAGGCGTAAATGATAATGCAGACCACAACAGAGTCCATGAAAAAAGACGAAACTGGCATTAAAAAACGACACTGGCTATGGCAAAACAACATTAACATTAAATTACAACATGACGATGAAAAAGGCATTGACACTGAAAACAAAAATTACGAAATGGTAAAGACGTAAATGACAATGAAAACATATGACAGATGACATTGAAAACAACGACAATGACGATGGCAAAGACAGATGACATTGTAAACAACAACAACGACGATGGCAGAGACAGATGACATTGAAAACCACGACAACGACGATGTTAAAGACAGATGACATTGTAAACAACGACAATGACGGTGGTAAAGACATATGACATTGTAAACAAGACAACGACGAAGGTAAAGACAATTAAGTGACATTGAAAACAACGACAGCGACGATGGTAAAGACATATGACATTGAAAACAATGACAACGACGACGGTAAAGATAAATTACTACAATAAATACAACGACAACGACAATGCAACCAAAACATACGACAATAAAACACTAACCATTGGAACACAAAATTGGAAATAACGACATTGGTATTGACATGCAAATCAAAAAATCGACAATTGCAACAACAGAAATGCAGATGTCAATAAAAATGGCAGCGACAGTAAAATCAAATGCAATGTAGTATAGACATCGATAACAAGGAATAAAAGTGTATATATTAAAACAGTAAAGGAACATGGAAACAATGGCGCAAGCAAGAATGCAGTATTTTCAACAGCGTCAAGCATCATCAACATCAAACGACAGAAAAGCACAATACATTACCATAATAATAAAACTGCATTGAGAAACTTAGACCAGGACGAACAAAATCGTATATCATGACCTACCTATCGCAAATTGATCGGCGGCACTGCAGCAGGTAAACAGGCAAAACGTCTGCAAGATTACAAGAGTTACCACAGAACGACGCCCGACTCCAAGGGTGACACACGGGTCCATTGTTGCTACTCACACGGCTGAAAAGGCTCCAAAAACAGTGAGGTTGAAACCGAAAATACAGTTCAAAAATTGTACCTCGGAAAAGCAAATATATAGGCTACGGCGCTTATGTCTCGAGGCATGAACCGCTTCGTGTCCCCCAAGTCTGTATGCCTCTCGAGCTGTGAAAATAAACCATACGGAGTCGCTTCGTGAATTCCAACCGCACAGGCATGAACAAAAGTGAGAATCGAGCGCGCCACTTGCGGAGGGTCCACGCTTCGCTGGTTTGCTTCGTAATGACTAGATAATGTCCCCGGAGAATTATGGCTCACTTTGTCAATAAGTCGGCCATGTTGCCCTGCCCGGGGTTGAAACAGAGAAACCCAGAGTGTGACGTCACCCGCAAAGATGATGGGTCTAAATTATATGGTTAGATATGGAAAACTAGAGTGTAGGCAGTACATTCTTTGCAGATGTGGGCGCCGCCATTTTGGCCCAACGCTATGGGTTCAAAAAGAGCAGTGTTGTAGTACTCCATGCACTGAAAGCCATGAGCCAAATTTATGGCGAAGGCCATGTTATTACAGTCCATATTGACTGGACTAGCATGTCACTCTAGTTTTCTAAACTAACTATGCTTTTGACAAATTTTAAATTATATAGCAATGGCAGCCTCGTTTCAGATGCTGACCCGTTGCATTACGTCACACGGCTTTTCATTTGCAAATTTTATCACAAAAGAAAGCACCGAGACCCTAATTTTTGATGACAAGTATTTGAAATTATTCTATATAAACATAGAGGAGTCAGCTGAAACGGCCATTACAAAAGCACAAAGGAATGGCTCAGTGATTTTAGTGTAGAGCCAGTACCTTGGCAACTTGCAATAGGTGACGTATTTACTCGGGATCTATATATTTTTTTAAACTGAGCCCGGTTGTTTACAACCGCCTCATCTAAAAACTTACACATTTTATAGGATATTATCTATGAAGTGTCACGTACAGAAAAATATGTATACAGAAAACAGGCCAATTTGATGTAAACATGGAATTTACTGCTAACTAGAGATTGACCCAAACTACATATATGTTTTGATAACTGCCCTCTGATATAAATACTGTGAATATTTTATATACAGCACACATATCACGTACATCATGGCGTTTCATTACCCCTGGTAATTGGGGTCTTAATAGCTTTCCTTAACTGAACCTTCTTGGGTATGCCCCGACTGCCTGTTAGGCGATCACGAGCTAAACAAGCACATAACACATTCCATTATACTCCAAGGTACCCATTTACTCCTGGGTGGACAAAGGCAATTCATGACAAAGTGCCTTGCCCAAGGGCATACGCACCATGGCGCTGCCTGGATTCGAACTCACAACCTGTATAATCAGACAGGTCTTGAGAACGACGCCCCAGACCGATCGGCCTCCATTATTAAAGTCTAATATTGTTTAATTTAACTGCGTTATCGTTATCAAATTAATTGATATGTAATCTAAATATCGGCCACATTCACCCAGTCATCGCTCCTATTTCCACCTGATGGAGTATGCATATATATGATAGCGCATCTCAAACACCTCGATCGCCGTCGACGCGCACCGCGCTGAATCGCAATGCGCAACCCCGGCTTTGGGCCTTCGCGCCTTGCCTATAGACGATGCTCCCTGGCTTCGCCGCAGGCGTTAAGCTCCGTTGCCTCCGGCTCTGGTGATAAATTCGCCTTTGGCAGTCTTTTGATTGATACAGGCTTGATGTTTAAAGGGATTTACATCCTTTCACCCATAGGTATATCATAACCAAACTTGGGGTGAGAGAAACAAATAATTAGGGCCATATCGGGGTGTAGGGGGGTGTGCGGGGGGGGGGGGGGGGGGGGGGGGGGGGGGGGGCGGGGGGAGGGGGGGGGGGGGGGGTTCCTCCCACTTCTAAAACTGCATATCCTTCGTCATCTCAAGTTGATAATAAAGTATAGTTAAAGCTAAAATTGTATAGTTTATGACATAAATGGCCTTAATTGCCAAAAACAGAATTTACAACAACAACATTGATGGCGCTATTCCAAACGACCGTGGTCTTCACAGACGCGACGTAACATGCTCAGGCCCCCTGCTTATCGAGGCCTTTCCCCGATGAATAAAATGCTCAATTTTCAGGTTTCGTCGACAACGAACAAACCGAGATGACGTCACTGTTCGCAGAGAACGAAACCCGCAGACTGGGCACACAAATATTTCGATGTTACTGACGATGGTCCATCTTCATCGATTGTGGATTGTGGATCAATAATTAATATTGTTCTAAAGACACCATGTTTAGGTAAGAAAACCAATATCTTTTGAGACGGTTTTGGTTATTTTTGGGATTATTGGTTTTTATAAATCGTTTTACAGTTGTAAAACTAACTTTTTTACCTTTTTGACAGCAAGCAACTCTTCATCATTCTTACACCGCATAGTTTTCCTACATTTGGACGATGGTTCCTACAGAGAAAAATACAACTGTTGTTACGTGTCACCATTTTGTCACAGTATGTCCCAAAGTTTTATAAAAGATAGAGTTTGGAAATGAACGAGTGCGCTCTTTTCTTTCAACTGTAATTTCGACGCGCGTCGCTTTGAGAAAAAGCAGTGTGAACTCTCTAGAAAAACCAATTTTTAAAGGTTTTGTCAACTGGTGCCATGCTTATTTACTCCCATTCTCGCTCTAGAACAACACGCCCCCCGCCCCGCCCCCCCCTCCCCCCCCGCAACCCCTTCCCCAAAAAATTACCCACCTCTGCCCCTCCCCTACACCCTCCCCAAACTGTGCTCCGGCCGCTTTCCCTCCCAAACGTCTCTATCTTCCCACAACCCCCAAAATAATCCCCATAACTGCGTTCTCCCTGCTCCGGCCGGTATTCTCCGGCTACGTACACAAGGCTATGGTCCGGTTCATCCGGCGGTGCACCGTCCGGAAACCGCGGTATTATGCGGAATTTTACCGCAGTGCGCCGCATGATGATATCACTGCAAAAGCACACGCGTTCCGGAAAACCGCCGGTACAGAAAATCGGTTCATACACAGTTACCACTGTGTCGGTTATGTGTGTACAAAGGTTGGCGGGACAGAAGATCATGTTTTATGGGTTCATTATTGTGGCGAGCGTAGTATGTTTGTATGTAGGACCTGTCGCCACGAATCCAGCCATTTTGGCGTTTTCTTGTTAGGTTAGGGATCGATTATCCTGCGCCAGACTGCATTAAAAAACAGTTTTGTGGAAATATGTGCAAATCGAGAGTGTGATCATTATGGTACTCGATTTTAGTGTCCAAGCAGGTTTTGTAGACACTAGAAAGATACACAGATTCGATAGAAAAATAAGTCAAAACCAGGAGTTTCTAAGAAAAGATTCGATACAGTAGTTATATCGAATCTGCAGCATGCGCTAGCAGTTTGTACGTAGGGGAATCGAAACATTCTCTTCGAATGGCGCTTGCTGTCGCTTTTCAGACGAAAAACGTATTTTGCCACAAATCATTAACTATACGTAAATATTTACATTTCCTAAGGTTAGGCAACTTTTGACGGTTGTGAAAAATAACATTTTACGTCAACAATAAGTTACATATAATTGAAAGAGTTCTCAGTTTTTATTGTTCAAATTAGCTTTTTTGCATGAAACCTTTACCCTATGGCTGGAGCCCCGAATTCTTCACTTTGAAATGAAGGTGCAGCTTGGAAAGGCCACATACATACTACGCTGTTGTTGCTACGTGGTGCACACCAATGCCTAGTAGCAACCAACAGTCAATTGATAGGTGCATTAATTTTGGCTGTGTCTTTTTGCCGTTCGTCTATACAGTATATAACCGATCCTTTTCCAAATGTAGTCGCCTGTGTATACACTATACCCTCAATAAGGGCTATTGTGGGGTGTACACAGATATTTTATTGAGGGCATGCATTCCGCATGAATGATTTTGTATATAATTAGACAATTGCATCTGCATGACAGACACGCCTTGTCACAGGAATAGGTGACAACAATCATTAAACAAATCAAAATTGAACCACACCAATATCCCTAACTTATTTGGAGTACTGTGTAGTTAGTGTACGATAAACGCAAGAAACAAATGGATAGGGGAGGGTTATTAAAAATACAAACAAACGTACCTCAAGGGAATAAGATAATAATTTGAGTTATAAGCAGAGGTTTAAGTTAGTAAACATGGTAACTAATATTTTCGAAAGGAATTGTTTTAGGTTTCAGTAAAACGGGTTTCTGAGTTATTCTCCAGCTGCACTGTAGGCCTATGTAGTGTAATGGAATCGCGAGAGGTCTCGCTTATTAGCTCGTATAACAATATTTCTGTAATTTTATTGCCAAAATGTTTCGATCACTATCTGGAAGAATTAAACCTGAAATTGAGCAAATTTTCATTGAAGAAATTATGGTCTTCGCATTATTCATAAGCATGGAAATACATGTATCTGTTTGTCGGGTTATTTCGTCCACTTTGATTTTTTTCCACTTGATGTGAACATTTCCGATGTTGCAAAGAAACTATGTCAAATACTTAAATTTAAATTAAAATTTGAGAATTTAATATTAATTTGAGTATTAAACTTATCAGTAAAATTCCAATCCTACTCAAAAGTCTGGTTTTGGAAACACTGGCAAATTCACTTACCTTGCATCAACGGTGGGTAAAATACGTGCTTGCATCTTTCGTCGAACTGAGCAATATTCTCACACTGATCCCGTTTGAGAACAAGGCAAATTCCCGAGTGTTTTATATCGTTCAGTGGATACAAGAACTATCGTCCAAGCGGACGACTAGACGTCGTTCTGCCCCCGTGTTGTAGCGCGAATTCCTCCCAAGGTCAAGCGGTATTGTTCCGCCATTCTCCCCGGACCGCCGCCTCACGATCCCGGTATAAGCTAATATCACCACCCACACCAACGTTGCATCGCGCGTAGAATTATGTCCGCTTGGTTGTGTTTTTAATTATGCCTTAATGACTGTGATAAGATGCTGAATTTGGTTGTTTGTAATGTATATACTGGAAAGGGGACACATGCTGACGAAATTAATTGACCGGGAGGCTCAATATACAAGTCATTTTTTGTATGGACGAGATAATACACACACACGAGTAATTAATATCGGGTGTCTTATTAACGAGGGTCGGCATTGTGTCTGGATTATACACACTTAACTGATGCATAACAATCGAATGAAAAGACGCCATACATGCAGTTTGTTATGTTATGTTCCATTAATGCAGCTTATACGAGTGCAGGAGTAAATATTTAATGCCTTAGTGAAAATTTTAATCGAGTATTTCTTGTAATTTTTTTTAAAGAAGCGTCTAAAATAATTGAAACTCCAAGTTTGGCAACAATTTTCTCCGTTTTATTTATTTTATTTTATTTTACTGATTGACATGTCTTGGGCTTCAAACGGGCGCCATTTTGTCTCCGCGATGAGAAGCGTCTACATTTGATAAACACTGCAGTGTACTGGTTTATGTATAGTTCTGACGCTGAACATAAACAAGAAAATTGGTTGATATTTTTGACATTGAAAGTCGGGATGTTTTCGAGTAATTAATGGCATTACGAAACACATTATAATTTATATTACGAATGATTCAAGAATATTTTGGTTAAGAAATGAAGGAATCCGGGCATAAAAGGTTTATCTTCAACTTGTTTGTAGAATGTAATGTTTGAACACCTAAACCGAGACTGCCCAAAGAAACCAAATAACATGTGAAATACTGGACAGGTCAAATCTAGCCCATAAGATACTAAAGTTAATAACTATTTTTCAACATTTGTAAGTCGGCCTTAATTCATTTTTTCTGGCCTGGTTATAACTTACAAGAGTATAACTACATCCATGGGTGATTCACGATTAACCACCGGTCGAACGTTGTTCTGGCAACACACATGCGCATTAACGTACAAGTCCGAACGCCTTTCGTTAGCCAGTTGGTTCCGCGCAAAACACTGCATCAACTCAATACCTGATGGGTACCAGTGACTAGCGCAACCGTGCCCTGTAAGCTGGTTCAAAATGGTTGACCAGACACGACTAACCATCGTTGACTATAGACCGTATCGAATAGCCGCCATTTCGTGGGGCACCTTTTGTTACTTAAACCGTTCAACAATGGAAGCACAATATGTCCTCATGGAACAAAGAAACTGCCCCACGAAATGGCGGCTATTCGATACGGTCTATAGACTGCGTTCGGTTGCAAATACATGTAGTCGAACTATGGTTAACTACATTTGTATGGTCGTGAATGGAACTTGCTCATCCATATATATATACACTGGATGAAGTAACGACGTCTAAAATTTAAGCCACCGTCCGCCATTGTACCACACCGAATACAACGGCTTGCCTGGTCATACTTTCTTCACTAGTCTACATCATCGTCTACATGTGCTAAGTGGAATGCAAGTAATCGCTTGGACCGGGGAGCAGTCTAGGCCAAGCATTGTTCGCGGGGTACAATGGCGGACGACGCATGGCTTCAATTCTCGTATAGCCAACTGCTATTGCATACTAATCCAGTGTATATATCGATGAACTTGCTCGACATGACTCATTCCACATTGTAGTAACTACGCCCTCTCGCGAAAGAGGCTTCCATATCTATAAACCAGTAGATGCAGCAACGCCTCTAAATTAGCCTATTTTTGCGTATTTCGCAAGAATAACGACTGGTGTACTGACGTACTTACTTTCAAATGCACACTTAATATATCAACTTAACCCGACTAAATTTTGGTTGCTATGTGGTGCACGCGGCAGGTGTGTGATATACAGAACCAATACCGTGTTCACCGTAGGACAGAATGGCATAAAGAAACCAGACTGTTCGTCGATAGGCATTCAGTTGGCGCGCACCACGTATAAACAACAACGTAGCATGTGACTTTCTAAACTGCACTTCCATTTATTTCCAATTTATTCTGGCAGTAACACGGCCTTTTTCGCGACTGTGTCCAACATCGTCTCAAACTAGTCGACTGAGGGCGCTGTCACTAAATCATGGACACACTTTCTTCTGAATGTATAACTGATTAAAGGCACAGGATCGTCAGCAATGTGCGCGCGCCTGTGCCTTTAATTAACGAGGAAACTGCATTCAAAATGTTTACAGTTGGAAGAAAAAATACCCGACATCAAGACGATGGCCATTTTTTACACAAGATCACACTCGTTCAGCTCGCAACTCTCTCTAATAAAGAAGAATTTGAGGGCGTACAAAAATATTCATGAGCTCGGCGCACTGATCTCTGCCTATTTAATAGTGTGCACCCTATGGCCCTATGTCGTCTCGTACCCTGAGACCCCTACGTAGAATTGCCCGCATGTAAAACCGTGACTGACCATTTTGTGTCCCTTTAACTCGCAATATTCTTCTGGTGGCCTTGGTGCACATAATTAATAACGTAAACTTGAATGACAGTTATGGGCTTTAACGTTTCCTGTTTACAATTCGCAGGGTCCTTTACTGCCATTGTTTTTTCACAGACAAAATAATGGCTGTATGGTCGAGACATCAATTCTTGTTAGGCATATAATGAAAATGACATGTACAATGACGTCTGTTGGAGCAGCTCAAAACAAAATAATAACCTTTCGGTTTCTATGGCAACGTTGGAATGATGTTGGTAAGTATTGCTTAATGCGTATTGTTGATAAAGGAAGATTTTTTTGTGATGGTTGCCGTTTGTGCTTTATTTTCAAGAACGAATTGGCAGAAATGTGAAAACGAAAATGTGCATGCATGTACATTATATCCGCGCGAAGATGTGCATGGTCTGGCATTGTCAATCTTTCGCTGTTCCCACTGCCCATACTGGGCGCTGATGTGCCTTTACAGATTTCGGTGACGGAAACACGTGACACAAAGGTCTAATTTACGAATAAAATGAGTGTATTGTGTGCGAGACCTGCCTTGTCTGCAGGCAAAATTGTTTTTACGTCAGTTTACAAGAAAGAGACGTGACATCGTGGTCAGTGGGAACGAGCAAATGTCAATTTATGATAACGCCCTCATTATGCTGGACCATAGACTGGTTCCCGCTCTACATATTCCACATACAACGAATCTTCTATACAATGGACGACGTCAACAGCAGATTCATACAACAGCAGCAGATAACTATAGACTGTATCGAATAGCTGCCATTTTGCAGGACAGTTTCTTTGTTCAATGAGGATACGCATGGTTGCACATTTTGTGCTTGCACTGTTGGCTATTCGATACGGTATTGAATAGCCGTAATCTTGTAGGTTTTTTTTAAATTTAAATTGGTCAACAATGTGGGCACAAAATGGGCAACCATGTATGTCCTCACGGAACAAAGAAACTGCCCAACAAGATGGCATTCGATACGGTCTATTCTCATCCGCTCTGGAGCTCAAGCGAATGAATCGACATTTTTGTGCCAGGCAAATCTGTTTCTAGTGAACAGTTTTAAATTGGCTTCACGGCACCTCTGTGAGTGGTATCATAAATTATGCATAAGAAGCTGTAACTAAACACTCAAAGAACTGTCAAACTAAGTAGGATGTGATGATTAAACTTAATTAAAAAAAAAATATTTTCCTGTTCCAAATCCTAATTAAAGCCCGCTGCTCACTAGGCGATTTCGTACAGCGATATGGGGCGATCTAGAGAAATCCCATAGCGAGTTTGTATAGATCGCAGGAAAAACTCGCCTAGTGAGCAACAAACGGCGGCCATAGATCGGTCTAAATCGGCGTCTTCCATGTCCAACTTTCCGGCGATTAACGTTTTCGGTCGTCACAAATCGCCGTCAAGGTCGCCAAGTGGACATCCGTCATGATTGCGAGCTAGAGCGACAACACGGCAATCTCTCGCGGACGAGATGGCCAATACGGCAACTCGCGCGATTTGGCGAGATCGGTCGGCGTGGGTATAGGCCTATAGATCGCCGTGAAATCGCATCGAAATCGCATCGAGATCGCATAGTGAGTGACTATCAATCGCACGTTGCCGGCGGTCCCTGGAAATCTCTGGGGATTTCGCCTAGTGAGCAACGGGCTTTAGAATCTTTTAAGTTGATGATGCGAGCAGTGAAGAGCGTCATCGCGCGTCTAATAAATCGCATTTCACGCGTCATTCATTTCAAGGTCAATTTTCATAACATCTGCCAAGAGGGAAAAAGATGATTCCTCCAAATACGGACATGTTTGCGTCAGTTGGCACCGCGGAACTAATTTCATTTCCTTATCGGATAGCTAACGACCACAAAGGAAGTCCTTTGATCAAATTTGGCTCCTAAAATCCGAGGCCACGCCGGCTATATCTCTTAGTGCAAGTCACATTCACTCGACCGTTGCATGATGCCGTCGGTCAGTGACCAAGCATTAGCGCACCGAACCAACGTACGTGTTTCACATGATATTAATTCTTCGCGCGCATTTACTCGAGCGAATATAGATTTTCCGACATGAGCCGTTTGAGCAAACATTGACATTGCTTATAATCAATATGGCGGTTTTTAAAGACAGTTTTTTTCTTCGACCTTTTTATAACGGTAGTGACCGTATGAGGGAACGAACCGTTTCAAAATGTGGGATGTACGAGGGGCATATTTAATAGTCTTCAGGATTGGCGTAACTGTCAAGACGAAAAGGCAACGGTAGAAACAAATTTGCAAGTGCTCGGTGAAAATAAATCTAAAAATGTGTCATATTTTCGGTGTTGCTTTTTTGTAAACAGGCAATGCTTCTTATTACTTTTTAGAGGTGCTGAGCTAACTTACACACATGCTGGTAAGATATAACCGACCTGCGTGTTAAGCGGGCCTTCCACTGTGCGACTTTTGCCACGAATTTCTAACGATTAGCTACGATCGATTTGGTACGACTGTGTATAGAGTCTATAGACGGTCTCTGGTAATCTCACCAAATCGTACCTAATCGTTGGAAGTTCATGGCAAAAATCGCACACTATTGGAGGCCCGCTTTAGTCACCCCAGTTATGTACCTTACGCGTTACGAGAAAATGTTGGAAATTATGGCCGACGTATACATTACATACCTTATGTAGACTGGCGAACAAAGGATGTCCACACTTGGCAGGAGAAACGGGCACTATGTGGACTAGCACACGTCCACAGTCAGGTTGTCCAAGCTTTAAAGGAAAAACAAAAACAGGGTTAGGGTGTGGGGGAGGGGAGGGGATTAGGTTGAGGGATATATAGTTTAGGTGACAGTTTAGAAGAGAACTGCTTTAATTTTGGTGAAACAAAAAAGTTGTTTTTATTTCGAAAAAATGACATTTTGCAAGGATTGTCCACAGATGGTATGGAACGTATGTGTGTCCATCCTTTCATTAAATTGTGCGAACTCACCAACTATAGTTCCGGGGTTATATTGCACGGACAACTAACGGAGCCATCGTATACCACGGTAGTCAGGGTGCCCTTGAAAAAAAAGGTGTGCGAACACACATATTTATATAAACTCAACTCTAATTATCGTTTTCTTTTAAAATAAAAACACCAAAAAAATCCCCTCGGGCGGAATCACTGCATTGGATAGCAGTGGCGGATCCAGCCTCATTAAAATACAGGAATACACTGGATTTCAGAGGGTCTGACCCCGGCCCCCTGAATTCCATTGTATTCCTGTATTTTAATGAGGCTGGATCTGCCTTTGGGTAGTTGAAACCACTTATATCTTCCATTTTGTTTAATGTTTTCTGGTCAATGGTTGATTAAAAATGTTTGGAATTTGCAAACCAAGTGTACGGGCTTTAAAAGGGTTTTACCATCATTGATTTAATTCTGCAGAATTGGGAAAACAAAACAAACAGTATCCAGTGAATACAATGTATGTACGTGTAGTATATACAGGTGCTAAAACCAACTCGGTCTCTTCATCACTGTTTACTTTTACTAGTACGAATGTGGCGTCATTCTCATTCTATATTTGCATAACCTGAATACTATGTATGTTGTATTACTGTATACCATTTTATGTTGGCGCTCTTTCATATCTCTGAGTTTGAATAATTTATTCAAATACTGTGTTCGTGGCTCCCAGGCACCTGGTAAAAGTGTCATTGTGCTAACGTATGCTATAGTCATGAATATTATTCAATATCATTGAAATATCAATTCCAGTGACAGTGCACGAAAGGCTGTGCGCAAAAGGTCGTTCTTCGCCCAGTTTTTGGACAAAATGGCGGCGCCCCTACTACAGAACATCACTGCCTTTTCAGTGAGTCATTTGCTCGATAATTTTGCAGTTACATTTGTTAATGTCGTTCGGGTATACTTTTATTTTAAATATTTGTAGACCCGAGTCACAACGACATCACGCTTTGTTTACTTCCACACGTTTCTCTGGGAATCCAGGCTCCTATAACCAAACCAGACGGGTTTCGTTATGGGTTCGGGTTTTGTATGGACGATGTGCCGTCACAGCAAACCAAAGCATGCCCGGCGTTATGCGCAAGCATACAGTTTTACATAAATTTGGTTTAGGAACGAGGTCGCATGTCAAATCGTCTTTTCATTTTGTGACCTTTGGCATCATTACCAAACAAATTTATGCAAAACAGAATGCGTGCGCATAACCACGACCAATTTTCAACTGGCACATCGTCTATAGGAAAACGTACTTTGGTCTATTACGTTAGTGTCTACGGTTTTGCGTAGTTGTCATTGTCATAAAACAGATTTTTCTTGGATTTTCCTCTTAACAAAATATGTTGTTAAGGGCGCGATAATAACAAAGAGCTGGCGCATGCGCCCCACCGCGTGCGTGACAGATGCACTAAAGAAGCAAATGATGCGAGCGGAAAACCTTGACGGTGTACAGACAAATATCGATTAGCCATTGTGGCGGTATTGTTCTCAACAGTTGGTAAATGTGTATCACCCTGGGTATTGTTTGTGTGTGACAACTGGGTAATTAGTATACTCTATAGCAGGTTTTCTAACGAGCGAGCGTCCGAGGCCACGTCATGTGACGTCAATAATATCAGAGATAAATTGCAGGATTATAATACTACGGCGCTCTGTGAGTGCCATTCCACTTGTTTAGATGCAGATAATTTATATCACTAAGTTGACTTATAACGTGGATTAAGTCGACTTGGCAAGATAATTTGTGTTGCGAAGTCGACTTCCTAGATTTATTAAGTCGAATTGGCAAAATAATTTATGTTGCCAAAAGGACTTTTTTAGATTTAATAAGTCGACTTGGCGAGATAGTTTATGTTGCCAAGTCGACTTCCTGAGATCAATAAGTCGACTTGGTGTGATATTTTTGTTGCCAAGTCGCCCTTTTAAAATCTACTAAGTGGACTTGGTAACAAATTATCTCACCAAGTCGACATAGTAGATTTATAAAGTCGACTTGGCAACAAAATATCTCGCCAAGTCGACTTATTGAATTCAGGAAGGCGACTTGGCAACATAAATCAACTAGGCAAATCGACTTAATCCACGTTATAAGTCAATTAAGTGAGATCAATTATCTTTGTATCTAAACAAGTAGGATGGCACTCACAGAGCGCTGTAGTAAACTGTTACAAATGGTGCATCTCCATGTGTGATTGATGATGTGTATGAGAAAAACCAACTGTGTGTACTAAGTCAGCTCAATAGCTAATCCACTTTCCGAGAAAACGATGAAAAACTGTGTCCATGCTTTTAAGAGATTGTCCGAAGCCACCGTCCTGTTTAGTCTGGTTCCATGGCCATACTGCTCGAAAAACGGAGCTATAATAGCACAGTAGTCGGGGATTATTTTACTTTGCCGCGAGGGCGGCCTTGTAAAAATCTTTAATTATTGTTTTCATATAAACAACATTATACCATCCCAGACGAAATAATTTTGCACTTGTCAGATGGAACCACTTTTATCTTACATTTGAGCAAGTTTTTTTCGGTAAATTTAGTAATTGATTAACATTTTGGGATATAATACTTTTTTACGGGCTTTAAGGTATCTGACTGGTTGACACAAAATGGTCTGAGTTGACAGTACCGCCCTTCAATATTTGTCTGATTCCCGACTCATTGTAAAACAAAATTTATAGGTACATGCGAAATATAAATGTATACGAACATTTAAGATTGTTTTGTTATTTACACAAGCGTGCAAAAGCGTACGTCTTGGTAATGATGAAAACATATTTGCTGATATGATGTGTAATGTATATTCTTGCATTATGCATTGTCGCTTGGGAATCGGTTAAAAACTATGAGACGGAAATGGTATGACGGGAAAATTGTTTTCTTAGAACCAGAATATTATTCTGACTGAAGACATTCTATCTTTCGATCGTTCGCACGCCAGGCTTTGCTTTAGATGTCTAACCAGCGTCTGCTCATAATGCGACCGGTCACAGGGGACCCTGGCGGATTTGTGTAACGGAAGAGAATTTCTGCAGCGGATTCCTCTGAGAGACCCCGGCGAAAATCCTAACAATCAACACCGGGCGCATAACTGGAACATGCCAGGAAGAACGCTTGGCAGGCTCGCGGGCTGAAGCGAGTTGTTACGGTTATCTAAAGTTAATGTCATTATCGCGGTATGCCAAATTTCACGGAACGCGCGGCTGCTGACATCGTATTATTCCACCGCCTTGCCATCGACCATGGAGGAAACATAAGACGTTTTCGAAACGAACGTTACGGCTCTGATTTCATGTGGGTCTAATTAGCCATTTGCGTATAACATTCGCATAATGGCTGTCGCCCCGAATTCTTCACTGTCAAATGGAGGCGAGGTTAGAAAGTCACACATTAAGCTGTTGTTGCTACGTGATGCACGCCATTGTCTAGCAATTAACAGTCTGGCGAGTTTACGCCATTCTCTCCTACGGTGAACACGGTATTGATTCTGTTCTTCACACCTGGCTCGAGCATAGCACCACATAGTAACAACAATTTAGTCTCGTCAAGAGGATACTAAGTGTGCATGTGAAAGAAACCAAACGATATTCATGCGAAACATGGAAAAGGATAGGTTTATTCTTCTTGTCGGAATAGACCGTTTGCACTGGCGGCCATGACGGGGACAGGTTTTCATATTTAAATGATGTGACAATAGATTCACAAAGTGCCTATACTCGTGCATGACGCACGGTGACAGTGTGACTGTTCCCTGTCATGGCTGCCGGTGCAAATAGATCAAAACGAAATTCATGCTTCATTCCTTACCACCCATCTTACTCTTTCAAAAAGAAACGCAAAGAAATCAGTAATAAAATGTGACATCCTCTTTCTGGAATTATGTAGTTGATGGCTCTTAGAAAACCCATTTTGTTTGGTTTTCAACCTGAATAACCAAGCGCGGGATAAGCTGACATTTGGAGCCGCACGTTTTAAAAATTGCCCCAAAAGTACAGGTTTACGTTGAGCACTTCAGGCAGTGTGGCGCACACTGTCTAAGCGGCTCTTACAGAGGTTGGTGCAGTCAGCCTTGCTACAAGAGTACTTCACACACGTTACTGACCAATATTAACCTACACATCCAGGTGTAAATCCACATACAATCGCGGACGTCCCTTTGTTCCTCTTTTGTTTGGACATAGTCTATTAGACCTCCCTAAAACGTCCACGATTGTTTGAGAGAACAAGCGCCTATCACCCCTTTTGATAATTCGGTCAGTGTACGATTTGCTTTTTTTTTAAAACCGTATACTTGGTGTCACGCATCCGTTGGCCCACAACATGCGAACAAAGCTCTAGATGTGACGTCATGAGCACACAGTCTATCTTAGAGCAGCGGCCAGGTGTACCTTTATAACTCTCTGAAATCCATCAACTCAAAGCCCAAGGCAAGTCAAGACTTCTTTTCTGTTTTTCCATATATCGCTCGGGGTTCGGTTTTTTCACCGTTTTGTAAGCAAATCGACTGTAAGACGGTGACAATTTGCCCAGCTGTCGGCGTGCGAGCTAGACGTTTATTCGGCTAGCCTTGAGCGTTGTTCTCCCCTTGCCATTTTGCTGACAGAAAGCCTGACTAGTTAGATTTTTAACGAAGCATACTACGTGAATTTGCACGCGGTAGGTGTGAATTAGAAAATGTTCACCGTAAAAGAGAATGGCATAAAGGAACCAGACTGTTGGTTGCTAGGCAATGGCCTGCACCACGTAGCAACAAGAGCGTAGTATATGACATCCTGAACTGCACTTCCATTTGAAAGTGAACTTGAATTCTGGGCGCCAGCCATTTATGGAAATGGAACACGCAAAAGGCTAATTGTAAAAAAAAAATAACTGGGTTTCTCTATATCAGAATTGACGTCAAAGACAGTCTAGCCCCACTTGTAAACCGCATTTTAATCCTGAGTTTTCATTATGAAAGCGCAATCTATTCCGCTCTTATCAGTTGAATGGCAGTTTAATACTGAAGAGTGGACTTATCGATCTCCAGTAAGATAATTTATAATATAGGGCATATCGTGGTTAATATAAAATAACCCTGGATCATATGGATTGTGTGCGTTACAATTTGAACGAGACAAATTGCTTTGTACTTTTAAAATAGCTGAAGGAAAAACAAAAGCACATGCCCTTTATGTTGCATCGTTAACGTGATAAAATACCGATGCATTTTCTGGCAGGCCTACAGCACCAATTTGCTTTGTAAAACATTAACAACAGGCGATTAGTCAGAATAAGACCCGAAGTGGTAGGGCATGCACCTTGCACCAAAATGAGCGCCAGTCCCTTTTAATGTTCCACCTCGCACCAACCACATCACTTCGGACTCCCCCACCGCAATGCATGCGCGTCGATAACGCCAGCGCACTGTGCGCCTGCATATTTTATAGATTTTTTCCCTGCCTCCGATGCCCACTACATATTTATAATAGGTTGCACTCATTGCTCATCGGAGTTGTGTGGTCATTGTGTGCTATCGCTAGTGCCGACAGCGCACCCAGCTTTTGAGTAGCGACGAACGAACGCCGTGTGGCGAGTTAGAAGCAAACGCTGGGAGGTCGGAGCTGGTTACACGCTGTCGTATGTTGTGAATGGGGACCTCGGACTATTCAGACGCAACTCGAGCGACAAGAGAGGGTGCTGCACTTTCTTTCAAGTGGGCAGCTGCAATTGTATATTGATGAAAAACCGGAGGCTCCGAGAGAGATTTTTAATTCATCTCACTTGAGACGGCGTTGGATTCTTTCGTTTCTGGTGCGAGCAGATCTGGAAATTGCGTAAAGAGATTTTGCTGTACGTGAGGCGCGAAGACAAACATCTCTTCTTTCAATTCCCCATCAATCGGCAAATTAAATGTCATACAAGTCGATCTGGCCGGTAAGTGAAGTCTATTCTGCCACTCAAGATTCGGAGGACTTGAGCGTCGAATCCTGTCGTTACTTCCTTTGCCCTAAGCCTGGGGGAGACGAGCGGTCTACCGATCGACCAGACTCGGTGTCTGCGCACGGCCAGTCCCGCTTCAGTGCATTTAGTGAACGAGCTCGTCTCCAGTAGATAGCAAGTCGAATTGATGAGTTCGGTGACAACCCCGGCTCAAAGACTACTCGAGCTTGGCCGGAAATTATATATCCCGTGTAAATCATTTGCCACACTTCGGCCGAGTTGAAGGGTGATGTCCAGGACTGTGACAAGCCACTGACAGACCAGACCGTATCTTTGATACTTAATGGAAGCAAACTCTTCATTTCTGGTATTTGAATTTCGTCCACCGCCAAACTTCCAACAATCTAAATCGCGTATCCATGATTGTTAATCACAGAACAGATGTGCGCTTCAACACGTCTACTTTTAAAAATGCCTCGGATTAAGATTATGATTTTCATCCACAAATGCACTGTAATTTTTCTAATATTCAGCAAAATCTTGATATCCAGAGGAAAAATATCTGAATCCATCTACACCCAAACTGAGGACACGCAATGCTGCCACGCGACGAGTATATCACGTGGCTTGGACGACAGATCGTTACACTGCGGGGCTCCTTTGCCTCAGAGGGACTCAAACGGGGATTATATCGGCGAGGGAAATGCCAAAATTATATTCATCGGGGGATTGTTTCCCCTATCGGGGACCTCATTCTCCCGGAATGGACGGATTGATCTGGAGGCTGCGTGTATGGCGATCGAGCACGTCAACAAGCAGAACTTTATCCGGGGACATCAATTGATCATGTACTACAACGACACGCAGGTAAGTTAACGCATGCATGTCTTGGTTTGGTTCGGTCACACGATTGCGCGTCCGAGGACATGTTATCAGACGTACATGTCCTCATATATCCAACACAAACAGCGTGATATTTAAAAACTGTTCGCATTGGCCTTTTGGGGGGAAGGGGGGAAGGGGGGGACTTACCGAGACGATTGGTACTTTTCCCATTTTTCCCATTTTACTCTTGCTGGCCAACTTCTGCCCAGGAAAATTGACCGGGGAACTTTTCCCGAGACGAAAAGTCCAATGCGGACACAGCGAGCCGGTAAAAGCGCAATGGAAGCGTACGTCCGGGCCGTAAAGGTCAAACTGCGAAGTGACACTGCGCATGCTATCCCTTGGTCTCGGTAAAATGTTACTGTGTCAAAAAGTCCAAATGCGGACACCAGTAAAAATTTAGCAATTTTTCATTTGACCATCGTCTAGGTAAAACCTCCCAAAAACAAGTCCAATGCGGACACGGCTTAAACGGCTCTAATACCCTGTTTACACCGAAATCCCGAGGGACTTGAGAGTGATTTACAAACAAAAATTAGTCAAAATGGCATTTCCTCAGGAGTTGGTCGGCAAGATCTTAAGTTCCTCCTATGTTACTTGTCAGAAGGTCGTAAGTTAGTCCTGAATACTCGCAATAACTCGGGGGAATCGCCATCGCTCGGCACAAGTTCCCCGACCGTATGGAACGGTTCAAAACGGTCGGGAAACCTTCTCGGTCGCCCTTTGACAAAAGTTTCATGACCACTCACGAGTCC
Source organism: Henricia sp. BOLD:AAB3569 (assembly GCA_037783545.1). NCBI lineage: Eukaryota > Metazoa > Echinodermata > Asteroidea > Spinulosida > Echinasteridae > Henricia > Henricia sp. BOLD:AAB3569. The sequence goes on along the minus strand of JBBELK010000429.1, from coordinate 3,174,193 downwards.
AAGAAATACAGAATTTTACAACTCGTAAGTCGACCCTAACTTGGTCGTGCTTCGGTGTAAACATAGCATCAATTGTTGCTTATAGATTTAGCGTTTTGGCGGGAGTTGCCATGGCAGTATTAATAGCCCGGCTAAAAGGGTGAGTCGGGAAAACTCATTGACATTTGACACTTAATAATAATAATGTGGATATTTATACAGGGGTGTTCCAAACATGTCCAGGCCAAACCAGACAACCTGAGAATCAAGGTTTCCCTGTCAAGGGAATCTTCTTACATGACAAATAGTCTTTAATTTCATCACCGTGTTACATTGATCACTCATTTCTAAAAGCAACAGTACAGCCCACTTATCCATTTCTGACTTGAAGGCTTATGTATCATTTGCAAGATAAACGTTTTACAGATTCGTGGAATAAGAGTGTAACATATCTAAGGAAGAATGTTGGTAAACTAGCCCGACCTTTTTAAAAAACCACCTTCGGTTGTCAATTTCCAACATGAAATACCATTTTGGACGGAAATAAATTCATGTGGTGTTTGTTACCATTGTTATCAACCCTTTGAGTAAGGTTTTTCTTGTCAATTACTCATAAAAAAACAAAATTGGGTCATTGCAAATGATACAATGGGCCTTTAAACAAATTGGTTGGGGTTTGTTGGAAATGACATACTAAACAAACTGAGTAAACTAATACAGTTCATGATATCAAAAAGCCACTGAAAATGACAAGCCTTTGTACACAAGTCTATGGAGAATCCCTCTGTTGGTGAGATGGCATCACAGCTTTGCTCATGCATAACAAATTCTCATTAGCATAAAAATAGAAAAGTGTAGCTAAAAACAACTGTTGAATTCTCTGAAATTGCAAAACATGTAAAACGTATATTATCTATTATCTATCTTTCTTTTGTGATAAAATCTGCAAATTAAAAGACGCGTGACGTAATGGCTCAGCCAGTGCACTGCTAATTTGAAAATTGTCAATAGCATACTTTCATGTAAATAATACAAGAATTCTATATCACGCCACTTTTAATGAGTTCAGCTCAGGTACTTGCCATCAGCTATTCAGTGTAATTTGTGCTGGGACGAGATGAGGTAACGAGTTTACGCTGATAACAACACGTGTATACCTGAGTTATATTATACGGTGCCTGACAGGGTACTAGAGCTGCGACATATTTATTAATTGGCGTCTGGAGGCCAAGCAGATTGTAAAAAATTAATCGAATACACAAGGAAAGTGAAGAGTCCTATCATCCTTGAGCCATATCATCCTTGAAGGGATGAACAATAGGGAGATACGCTGAAGAGTTCGGCCTAAAGACGTACAGAACGACGTTCGTCCTGGCTCATCAGTTAATAAGAAAAGTCTATAAGACTAGATTTTTAAAATAAGAAAACGACGATTGAGGATGAATTTATATAAAGGTGTGTACATGCACACACTTATTTTTCAAGGGAACAAAATTAGGTCCCTGACTGCCGTGGTATTATGGCCCACTGTTTTTCGTGCAATATATAACAAGGGAACCAACCTAAATAGGACAGTGGCTTCGCATAATTTCTTGAAAGCACATTTTTCATTATTTTCTCGTAACGTAAATGAGGTTCTGAGCAGACTTATATACACACAGGTTGGTTTTCATCATACGCATCCTCAATCACACGTTGAGATAACGCAGTTGGTAACAGTTTTCCAATCATGTAACGTATTTTTAATGAGGATTTTTTTTTGTACGAAAAAGGTTATATTTCGAAACAAGTTGAAATTTCCGCAGAAATACTGAAAAAGGAGTTGATTTTGGCGATCACTGTCATACAAGTCCACTGAAAATGCACTAACCTTAAAATTGCGTGTATAAATGGTGTGTAATTAATAGATAACCTTTTAGTGTTTTCATGATTTCTGTCCTATAGGCCTATACCTGGTTATTGCTCTTTAATAACCAACGTGGCAAGATTTCAGTTGTTCATATGCGGAAGGTTGGCCGCGCCACTTGTGTCTCACACGAAAATACACGAGGATTGGGATTCTCGCAGATTAAAAGTGCAAATTTGCAGATTACATCTGTAAGCGGCTTTTGTGTAAAGAACCCGAGGCGGAGATTGGTAATTACATAATGGTTTGCCAAATATGAGAGAGGGAAGACAAAACAGACGAAAAGAGACTACACCATAGGGTGGATTTACACTGACCCTTTTCGCGCGTAAATGCGACGCCCGTCGTATTAAGACAATTAAAATGCGACGTGGAGGGAATTTGGAGTGAAAAAATGCGTTGAAAACCACAGAGCAAACTTGGGCGGAAAGCCCGCATTTACGCGCTCAGTGTGAATTTACCCTATAAAGGATAAACAACTTTCAGTAATTTCTTTTTCAAAAGGGGTAATAGGCTATAACAAATTAGGGAAAATGGGGGAAATTAAAGCACTTTTTACATTCATTTACAAATAACTTGCAATTTAATTATTACAGAATATTAAAACATCTAAAGGAACGTCTACACAGTATTGTTCTGAAGAGTATCATAACTGTTTTCCAATTGAAGAACAAATCAAAAAGGTCATTTGTGCAAATGATCTTTTGCATTTTGGAAGATGATAATCCGCAGCAGTATTTATTGATATTGCCAGATCGTTGCTACCATAACATTATTAAAGATAACATGATATATATATGCCGTAAGCCGAACGAACGTAAGTGGTGTTTTCACTCCGATAACGAGCAAACCTAATATATGATTGATAATGCATATTGCCAACACAAATAACGTGAAGCCCATAAAAAATCATACATTTATCCGCAGTGAAAATACCAGACACATTAAAAGCAAAATATGTGTGTATCTAACTTTGATTTATCTCATTGGCGGGAAAATCCAGACGATATAAATTGCGTTATATAAAAACTACGAGAAGGTCTTCAGTGCACTAAAACAAGCAGACGTTTCATAAATTGTCAAAGGGTTGCCAAACGAGCATGCTGAGCTGTCGAAAGTAAAGGTTCGGCTATTAACATATTATTTTACGAAGTAAATTCAAAATAAAATAGACGGGTGGCGTTTGTCCTTACGAACATAGGTAATCGGGCTAATTGACGGATTGGTGTAATTTGACACCCGATGACGTCATCGTGACGTAACATTTTTATGCAAACCTTGGGACTCAGTAGAAATACGGGAAATGTTACGCCTGTGGCAAACAGCATCGTATACGAACGGCTGTGCACCGCGAAAAACTTGGACGATCCTTATATATCACATTGTGATGAGGTGCATCATGATTTGGTGCACGCATTTGTAATTAGGTTACATATCCCGCGAAGAATAATATCGTTTTGGGCCCAAACAAAATCAGTCGTGGCTTTTGCCGTGATACATTTGACAATGTTGTCATATAGTGATTAAAGATAGTATATGATTGGTAAACTGTTACAAATAGTTTTATCCTCCTGTGTAATTGAAGATATGCATGATTAAAACCAACCCGAGCAAAAACCAGCTCCGTACTTCGTCTAACTTTTGAGGAAAAGGGTTTGCAGTCATTTCGCCCCAAAACCACTTCGCCCTGTACCATTTCGCCCTGAACCACGGCCTGTGCACGAATTGGTTTTGGGGCGAAGTACCATTTGGACGATGTTGTGTTTGGACGAAGTGATTTGGGGCGAAATAGCACTCAGGCGAAGTGGTTTGGGGACGAAATGGCACTTGGGCGAAGTGGTTTTGTGGCGAATTGAATTTTCGTCTCATGAGACGAAAACTAATTGTTTTACTCATTTCTCAAAGACTATGGCACTTTAGACAAAACCATTTAAGGGGAAGTTTTCTACTGTCATCATGTTTATATTGTGTAAGTTAGGCGTAAATCTGTGAACATTTCTGATTTTCGAGATACCAATCATGTATACTGCCTTTAAACACCATCTAAAATCCATACACTTACACCACTCCATGCGTACACTAACCAGATTACACATCTCCCAGCTACAGCTTTTAAGAAGATTCCATAATAGTCGCAACATTATACGTTGATTCGTCGTAGAAGACAATTTGATTTGTGTTGCCATTTGTGAACCCTGCGGCATTTTAAGTCGATAAAGTGCAAGCTTATTGTAAACTCTTGGTAAAAAGCTCACACATTCAGTTTATGTGCAATGCCATGCAATTCTATAGTTAAAGTATGAAACACCTCGACTTTTTCACCCTGCTAAAATGTATATGTTTTCCGGTGTATGTCAAATATGTTGACGCTTTATTGTCAGAAATCCAAGATTTATTTTAAGAAAATAAAGCTTAATCCAAAATTGCGTATAGACCAATCGAACACGCACGTGCTGGATAGTCATATATAATAAGTCATTTGTATGGAAACTATTTCGTCGCCCACATTCTACATTGTGCGTTCTGCATTTATATTTTTTAGGGGTTTGTGCAACAAACGAGCAATTTAATTTAAAATTATTAGGGTGAAAATGTCCACATGAATAAAAACTGGTCAAAACAAGATTTTTATAGATCGTTGGATGCTTTCTTTTTTATTTAGTACAATGAGCAAAGTACAAAAATAGACCGAAACCCCTTACGCAACTGAATAGATTTCAGCAGACACATGACTAATTCGTTTCCCGCCAAAACCGGCACACTGCGGTCATTAAAGTACAAACGCGGTTTGACAAGCAACCTTCTTTCATTTTGTAAAGATGATAAAAAAAAGGGGAAGGTTCGTGTCGAGATTTCTTGAACATCGACCACAAAGACGATGCAAACATCTAGTTCGTGCGGCGGAGAATTGAGCGGGAATCCATCGGCAAGAAAAAAAAGTAGGAGAAAAGCGCGGGAAGGAAGGAAGGCAAGCTGAAAGAAATGTCGGTCGTGTGGCGCACCCGGGGTTCAGTGTTTGGTCAGAAAGTTGATACGCGCGTTTTCTGACAAGGCACAGCACACGCATCATGATGTTATTACCGCGTGTAGCTAGCGCACGGGCAATTGATGTGATTAGGCGTGCAGGTGAAAAACGACACAAGGTTTTCCTTTTAATTTCATGTAGCACTAGGGCAAAAGAAAGAGGACACTGGCTCTACTCTATCGTCAGCCATTCAACGCCTGCGTGTGTTCACCGCGGGGTAGAAATACTAGCGAACATTAGCAAATCTTTGATACACACCGGGTACATGTATGTCCGATTAATTGCATTTTGGTTGCAACATGTAGTTATTTTGCAAGGGTTTTCAAGACAGAACTCACAAGTGACTTTTCACGCTTGTGCTACAAGTGGAAAAGGGCGGTAATGCAATACATAGGGCACCTTAGGCTAAAAAGTATTAAAAGTGATCTCGTGGTTTCTCGCGGTTTCCCGTGGTTTCACACTCTTTTGCGCGGCTTTTGGTTAGCAGCACTCCTGGGTCTATAACGTCTAACTATAAACTATACTGATAACTCCTTCAGAGTATTCAAATATTCTGCCGAGTTTACAACCACAAAAAAGCCAAAGAGAAGTCTTACCAAGTCCCATTGTTGTAAAATTGTTCCCCATTGACGCGAAACCATTTTTTTTATGCAGACGACCGATGGCCACCATTATTTATAGCGCATATACACGTGAACATAAACAGTACCTCACGAGCAAATAAAAGGAACATTTTTCTTCTTTAACAAGATGTGGTTTAATGGATAGATCACTTGACTCGTCATTGAATACTGCGAGTTCGAATCCCATTGCAATTAATGTCTTGTGCCCCTGGGCAAGGTACTTTTCCTGATTGCCTCTCTCCACCCAGGTGTATATGGGTACCAGCACTCCCCCCCCCCCCCCGCCACCGCCCCCGCCCCCCCCCCCCCCCCCGCCACCGCCACCGCCACCGCCCCCGCCCCCCCCACCCTCCCACCTTCACAGAGCAAACTCGACAGAGGGGTCTGGCCCCTCGCTAACGGAAGAGAGATGGGCACCCCGGCTTGTAACATTGCAAGCACGACCTTAACCTATGTTTATCACTCCTATGCATTGAATTTTCTCGCCACAATCGGATGTTTAAACCAACATTTGGCGCCCTTAGAAAACAAACATATAGTTCGTGCGCATATACACGTGCATCAGCCGCACTCACGATTGGACGATAAATGTACCCAGATAATCGTAGCTCTGTTTTGATTGGAGAATGCCAGTGCCACCATGACAGCCGCATTAAGATCGTGCCATGTCGAGTTTGGATGGGTAATTTGACAAATATTGATAATCTCAGAGCGGCAACTATATCAACAATGATTTCATTAAATTCTTAGATAATTAAAAAGATGGTTTCGCACCAGATGTACGTACAGAAACATAATAGTCTACTTTGGCTCACTTAGAAGACGTTTACAGTGGTTAATGTTACATTATGACGTATTTCGTGCGTCATATAAACGGGCTGCTTATAAGACATACGAGGTACTATAAGAAGCTAAATATTTGATGGCGCTTCGTATTTGGTTTACGCGCCAATTTCCCACGGTTTCTATAGATGACAAAAGGTTTGATTACTGGAAAGAATAATCAGTTTTCTCGCTTTGGATGGCTTTTTAAAGAGGCAAACATTTGCTTGATAGTCCTTTGTGAAAGAAGGATATTGCCTCAACGTTTCGGCTGTTTACGAGCCCACTAAATTAAAAGAAACAATCTTTGTGGTGTTTCAAAGTATAATATAAAATATCTGTCAACCAGAGTGTACAAATTTCAAGCGACTTAAAATAGCCATATCGTTGCCGATTTTTGAAGCAGTGTACACAATATACCTTTTGAGAAGTGCATGGCAATGTTATAATTGGTTCTTTTCAATAGGATCAAAATTGTTTCAGTTAATGGGTATCAAAGTGACAAATCAGCAAAATTGGTGTTAGACATTGGACACTCTTCAGCTGACGTAAAAGGAATTTCATGTGGACACACTAAAACAACCATTGGTGCGGATAAGCTTGGTAATGACCAACACACAAAACGTTTCATGAAACATGTGAAATACACATGTAACCGAAGGTTATTGCTGAATAGAGCCTGTTACAGGGCATGAATTTGAATTGTCATGTTATTTTTTCACGATTTTACAGCGACTAAAATAAATTCTTAACAACTAATAAAATACATTGCGTAACAGGCGAACCATAAGGTCTATTGCTGATCGTGTTTCACCAACAGAGGGCGCCCTTTTGCAAAGCATTATGGGATTGATAAGGGATCAAAACATCGATGTTTTGATCCCTTATCAATCCCATAATGCTTTGCAAAAGGGCGCCCTCTGTTGGTGAAACACGATCAGCAATAGACCTTATGTGTACGTCACCACCATGTAATTTCCGTTTTGTTTTTTGTTTCCTGTGTGTACCCGTACTTTCTGAATTACCCGGATAATTAATTTTCATTTGTCCTGGGCATCAAGTTACACAACCCAAACACTAATCATGACAGGAAACATCGTTTTCACCTCATTTCAAGGGAATGGATAATGAACGCAACGCGGTTGAACCAATTAACGAATCCCAATAAGTACGTGGAATTAAATTGGGTCGCGCGAGGGTCGATAATAAGTGCATTGGCAAATGTTCATTGGTGACACGCGTACATTATTGTCATATGTAAACTAGGACAAAAAGGCATATTAACAATTTTAGTTAATATAAATTGTCACTCAGCAACCCAAAACCGCTGTTTCTAGGTTACAATTTTTCGGTGAAACGATATAACGCAATTTATAAACTGTTATGTAGTGTTTTTAAAGTGAACTGAACGACTTATTTTCAATTTAATTCAAATGTGTCAAGCGTGTCTGCGTGGACTAGAGTAAAGTTGTTTGGAAGAAAGAGTGCACTTGGCGCCATGTTTGCTTAAAGTGGGCAAACCAACACCGTTCCCCTATGCCCGCCGTACACCCATAGCGTTAATAAGCAAAAATCTTTCATTTGCGTAAGGTGGTGTTTTTTCCGGTCAAATCCGTGGGTATACAAGTGGAAGTAAGTTTTGCCCATCACGACGCCGTATGCATTATATACTTAGTGCGTTTCCTAAAAACACCCTAAAACTCGTAGCGTGTTCGGGCGGGACTCGAACCTACAACCTTCTGCATACTAGGCAGACGTCTTAACCACTCGACCACCGAGCTGGCCGATGGCAAATGGCGGGTTCGATGGTCCTAAGTAAGGAATTATTGCATCGGTCCAAATTCATGGTTGCTTACAATTTTGCGACATTGCAAATTCTGTATACATTCTCAGAAATAATGGTTCAAATCTGCACCCTCACGGGTGCTTATCTTTGATACAATAGCAGCACCCCTATAGGAGCAAATGTGCACCATGTGAACATGATTTGCACCTTGAAAGGAGCGAGTCTGCACTTTAGGGGTGCACATATGTTCAAATGGTGCAAATTTGCTCTCATAGGGGTGCACATTTCCTCCTATAGGGGTGCTGCTATTGTATCAAGATAAGCACCCCAATTGCACCCTAATTTCTTAGTGTGTAGTTTACGGGCTTTGATGCTTTAATATAGACACATCTAAAATGTATCCCGAGTCAAATTATCAGCTAAGAGAACACGTACGGTGGGTCCTTAGCTTCGTGTTGTGATTAATGACGTGTATTGTTCGCAACCCTTTCACTTGGTAAATGGCTGACAAATTATGCACTTAAGTGCGATCATTGTGGTACATAGTCCAATGCTACTCGCCGACACAGTCATGCTATAGTGCAATAGTCCCACATGGTGGGAGATCCCCTTATAAACACTATAGTCTGGTACAGCTTGGGTAATGTTGGGGGCCAGATATTTTCATTGAAGAGCGTACGATTTACTGTCATTTTTGTTGTGACATTGTAATTTGGTCTCTAGCGAAAAGTAGATAAATTCCTGTCCCGCATTAGAACCATATACGTTATTTTCCCCTATACCTTTTTGAACACGAATCAGATGTCTGGAGGGGAGTATAATGTTTTGCGGCGAGTAATGGTTAAAGACGCGCAAATCATATACCCAGACCGTAAGAGCCGCTGAGGCAGGGTACGCCACTCTGCCTGAAGTGCTCCCAGTCCCTGAGAACCTACACTGGCTGTAGGAACTGGAAATGTCACATTCCATTGCTGTGGGAATCACTTTGTTGAAACAGGTCCATTTGGACCTGGAGGAAATCACTGAAGCAGAACAGTCTTAAAAGCTAAGAGATTGTTCGATCATTGCCGTGTTATCCACAAGTTCACTGCATTAATTCTGTTCTGAAGACGAATTGGCATTTTAAGAAAATTGCGTTTCTTTTTTGGAAGGTTATAAAACGCTCATCAGAACAGGGTATGTGCATACGGGGAATATCTTGAAAACGTCCTGCAAATTTGGCTCTCTTTTTATCGCGCGTTTTCTTTTGCTGACACATCCGATCTAACTGTAAATGTCAGTGCTAAGAAAATCTGACATCTAGATTGCGCGCTGCCAAAACTAGACTTATCTCTGAGGCCACATGAGCGACTTTTATACCGCTTTTACGTCAGATGCTGTTGTTATTGTGTAAGATTTTAAAGGATTATTGGCACAAATTTGTCACAGATACTGTGCGGAAAAGACGCCCTTTTAAGATGGATCAGAAACTTTACGTCGGAGTTGGCAGTATCGTGAAACCTCATCCTGCGTAAAGTCATGAATAAAATACTAAAAGGTCTCCCCACCCAAGGCGTAATGTTCGACGAAATTTAATCCGGCTACAAGCGCCGCAGACCGTGGTTAGCCCCCTCACGGATTTTGGGGAAGGAAACGGGCGTAATGAAAGCCAACGCCGGCCAGGCATTTGAGTGGGTGTGTAATAGCATTTCGCCTCCGAGCCAAGCCCCCTGCGCAGACAGACGCAGTTCTGTTGATGAGAACTGTCCATATTTTGTGAAGTTTACCTTCCCCGAGGAAATTTGGGATGTAATGAGAATTTTTTTTTAGTCTAATAACGAGGACGAAGCGATGAGTTTACCAACTTTGTTTTGCCAACGCTCCCGGGAGTGTGCGGCGCTAAGTGCTCGGCAAAACACGGCTGATATTTTGGTTATCAAGTTCACAAAATGCAGCGATAGATTAAGGGTATTCGGAAAAGAGGAAATTCCTCATCCGCCTTTCTTTGTCAAATTAAATTAAACCTGGCCATGACTGCTGGCAGAACATTGATTGATGTAAGACTATTACTATGGCAGGCAGAGACAAGACACAACTCGTAGTTTAAGTTCGCCATAACCTTGGCTAAGTTGAAAAGATAAGAAGACCGCTTCCTTTTGATTCCAAAACAAAAGTAACACTTCCCTTTTAAGTAACCTTGTATGCATATATTGCAAAACCCTAATTTGGAAGTTTTTGGTTTTTATGCTAATAAGAATTTGTATATTCATGAGCAAAGTTATGTTAATTGGGGTTTATTTTTCCCCTTACCCGACGTATATTAGCACTGTATACTCAGTGCTTTCCCACACTTCATATAGCGTGATTGTGATGTGACATTAGGCAAACATAGAAAAAAACTACTCTCCGACTGTGCACAAAAAAATCCACTATTTCTTTTCTAACTTGCTGAAAATGTTATCTGTTTGGTTTTGTTTCACATGTCTGAGTAAACTGCAGAAGTTTGCCACTATTTTAATTTTAATTCTTATGTTTTCTCTTTACTTTTCTTAAATGTGACATGCCCCAAACAGTGCTCTCTTTCTGTAAGTATATGCAAAGAAATTTTCAAAGTTGAAGAATGCTACCTTTTACATGAAAATGAACAAAAGTAATGTTTTCCCTTAAAAAATCTCTCATATCGAGCAAAGACCGTGCATAAAGTTATTTAACATTCCATGGCCCTTTAATATTTTGATTCTCCAAAAGACGACACAGGCTCGTATAAAGCAGGACCGCCCAGGGCGTGTCGCGACTCGCGGGCCTTGTAAGTAGGGCATGACACGGCGGGAACACGGCAAGATGGGCCGGCACGATATCGTGCATGCTGTTATCGTAATATCTGATATAAATAAACAGACGTTATAGAATATGGTTGTATAACTTTTATTGTGTAACTAGTACTTGACATATTTAATGGATTAAATTTCGTTGTATGTGCAGCTCAAGTATAGACCGTATCGAATAGCCGCTATTTCGTGGGGCACGTTTTGTGCAACCATGCATGCCCTCAAGGAACTTGACATTTAAATTGGCATTTAGTGTCACAAACTGAAGTTCTTTCCCGCACATTTCAAACTTTTTTCATTCAAATTCATATCCGGTTAACTTCAATTTCGTGCCAAGACGAGTGAAATGCGCAAATGCTACAATCGATTTAGTCTTTGGTCTTTCCAAATGATCAATGGTCAACATTTGTCCATTCGATGTCGTAAGATTTCAATTGAAATCGTCTTGGCTGATGATTATCTACATCACGTAAGGATTGAATTCGTCTTTGTTCAACCCATTTCAAGAATTTATCAATCAAATTCGTCGAATGTTTATACTGTACGTAACAAGCATTTTAAGGACAACTTTTCATGTTAGTTTCTTGCACTTGCTCTCCTCTCATGATTCTGAATCTTCAACCTACATTACCTATCATTGTTATAGGCCCACGTTAGGCAAGCGTAATCTGTGCCCGTACAAAAATAATGTGTTTAAAACAGAAAGGGGCATATGAAGAGGTAGAAATCTCGAAAGTTATAATGCAATCAAGTGACGAATTCAAATAAAATACATGTGAAATTGATTTCCAAACGGCGAAATTGCTTCATTCGTCGTACGTTTGGCAACTGCTGACGACGAAATAAAATAATCTGTTATAAAAAAGTATGCAAACATACACGAAATGGTTTGGACAAATACGAACATGAACGACCAGAATACGAAATTGAACATAGGAAATGCAAAGTCTGGTATTTTCGAGACGAAATTGAAGTTGAACCGTTTATGAATTTGAATGAAACATTTTTAAAATGTGCGGGAATATTTCAGGTTTATTTTCCCTTAACATGTAGTTCAATTAAAATCCAAATAACGCGCCAGTTCTGTTATATTCTGTTCATAAGTTCATTTTTAAATTTTTATTTTTCTTTTAATTAAATTTATTTTTTCTTTTAATAGATTTTAATTTTATTTTAACCGAACTCAAGAACGCCATATATAACTAAGACTCATTATATCATGTGCAGATTTATTTTAAACGTTTTTACGAATTCCAGAAACAACAGCATTACATAAATAAAGAATAATGTTGATAAACTGCCTTGTATAAATTTCAGCCACATGGATAGGACTACAGTAATACTTCAGAAAACCATAACAATCCATGCATGTTTGTGTTGAATAAATGGTAAAACGATTGTTTACGAACGATATTTTAAAGCACCCTAGTTGGTAATTTCTCCCACAAAGGTACCATTTGTTACTATTGTTACCAACACTTCTATAGTCGGTTGTTTTTCTTGTCAATTTATGAAGTAACATTTTGGGTCACTACAAATGATGAAATTGGCTTTAAAAGCCATATAACATCAGTATTCTATTTACACGTTAAATACAAGACTCCACTGGTTAAACATTAAATGTTATCACACGTTATTCATTTATTTATATTTTTTATACATTTTGCGAACTCATTATACCATTTACATAATGCATTGACAACTCCATTTCGACAGGAAACCCCAATCTTTCAACGAGGATTTCGCAATAACTGGGGCAGTTCTAATTGGCTGAGTGTTGTAACCGTTAAATCGATGAGGCATAACCGTCATTAATATAAGCTAGCAGGAGCTGTCATCTTTTATGAGCCGAAACACGCTGATTAAAAGAGATTAATTTCTATCGGCAGGCCTATCAAATCTGCATTTGTTAGTGCCGTAGTAGTGTATACGTTAAAGCCCATTTCATCATTTGCAATGATCCAAAATGTTACATTTTTTAGTGTAAAATGTTACCTTTGTGAGAGAAATTTCCAACTGAATTTTTTTTTTTAAATGTCTGCACACATTTTTTAACCCTTTATTCAACACAAAAATCATGCATAGATATTTATACGGTTTTCTGCAATTTATATTTTAACCAAACTTTAGAAAAAGCATGAATCGACGATTAACCAAGACGGTTCACCAAGGAAATCGCTGATGCATACTGCCCGCGGATGCCGGACCGTCGCAAATCTCGGCGTGATAATATTTAGCTAGTGAAACAACCCGCTCGTTCGAGCTGGAAAAAAAATAACGAGAGAGAAGAATAATACCACACCCGAGCTCTTCCCAAAGCAAGCAAATAAGGCGAGTTTGTCCTCGAGTTTGCACCGGCTATTTGCATTTCTTCGATCTAATCAAGCCGGTTCTGTTTGCAGCCTAGAAACAAATTTCCCTCCAGGGAAAAACAAATTTGTTTGGTGCAATTACGCTGTATTGCTGATTACGATGAAAGCGAAAACCGTAATATTGCTTGCTAAAAAACGGTCTCATTTGCACTCGTTCTATTTAATGAGTCCCCGCGAGAGCTTGGGCGTGAGTTTGGACAGGCCTGTACGTGTTTACAGACACATTACATCATCTGCAATGACCCAACATTTTCCTTCACGAGTTGACAAGAAAAAAATATTACCCACAGTGTTGATAACCAAACATGCCTTATGCAGCTCGTATACACAGCATCTGCCCGGTGGGTAAGAGGTCTCGGGTTCGAATCATGTGATTTTCATTTATCATCCCACGTTTGGTTGTTTCGTTTCAATGGTAATGAGGCACTGTACCAAATATGACACGAGTTGTTTTGTAAGAGATTAACATCTGAAGGTGTTTTTTTAATGCGTGTGAACAAACTTTTTTAAAACCATTTACTGAACACAAAAACCATGCATGGATTTTGAAGGTTTTCTGCAAGAAGCATTGACGCATCTATGTAGCTGAACAGGGTGGGCACATCTGTTGTGTATATGCATCATGCGATTTCTTTTTCGTCTATAACATTTCAGCTTGTATCTGAATACGCGTCAGCCTCTGGCATATAAGACTACATTTGCCACACCAAGGAAATGACGTCATCGATTGAATCGGACGTGATTGTGTTTTTTGACGAGAGAACGAGAAAAGGCGAGTAATTTGATGCAAGCTAAAGGTCGAACACAGATCCAGCTGTAATTCGTATATACAATATCGCAAACAAGATTTCCCGCGCAAAAGGGGGCGATTTGTTCTAGGTATAGCATTACGGGAGAAAGGTAATTCCACTCCTGCCAAAAATACCTCCGCACTCACAAAAGAACTTTAAGCCGCCATTTGATATAGCGCGGGTTATAGACGTTTTCAGCCCGATATCGCTTTTACCATCAAAGGTACGATTTCTTTCAGTGATAGCGGTATATAGCTTTTAGGCGGGAAAAAAAGACATCGGGGAAATCAAGGCACACCAATTGCTTTCAACGCAGCGGTGCGTGTAGAGATTTGCTGCATGGGCAATGCAGTCACATGTATTAACGCTGCAGTTTTAAAATGAAATCCGTTACGGCTTGAACTTCTATCATTAAATATTTTCTCAAATAGCAGAAAGCGACATCTTCACGGCCTTAAAGCGATGAAATATCTTAAAACTGAAAGGAAAAAATCGTGCTATTGTATAAGTCAGCTCAGTAAATCATCTGTAGGTTCCAAGAAAACAGTAAAAAAAAATATGGCTATTCTTTTGGGAAATTGTGCAAAGTCCTATTTTGGCTGATTCCCTAGCTATACTGCACGAGATACTATTGTGGCGTATACAAGGGACATCGCTTACTAAAGATATCTTTGCAAATATTTGCGACGTCGCATAGTTTTTCGCAAATATTGTTACAAATATTTGCGATGTCGCACAGTTTTTCACAAATATCTTTGCAAATATTTGCGATGTCGTAAATTTCTTTCCAAATATGTTTGCAAAATATTTGCAACTTGGCATGCCTAATACCTAAGTCACAACTAAAGCGGAGGCCGGGCGGCGTGTGCGATTTATAGGCATCGGTCGGCGTGTAGAGGTCGGCGAAAGATCGCGCGATTGGGCGGTCACAGTCACAATTAAAAGTGCCCCGCACGCTGCCATGACAGAATGGGGTCGATTTCTTGGCCCGATTTCCGGCCGGGCGCCGCCAAGTCGGCCGGACGCCGGGCGGGGCCCGGCCGGCGTCTGAGCAGCGTCTGGGCGTCGCCTGGACGGCGCCTGGCCGATATATGGATTGTCTGGGTTGTCAAAAATTTGGCCCGGAGCCCGCCCGATGTGTGCGATGCCCTGCCGGACATCGGCCAGGCATCGACCGATTTATTGGCGATCAGTTTGCGATGCGAAACGCCGCACCAGGTTTTAAGTCCGAGTTAAAAGTAACTCGATGCCCGCCCGATGCCCAAAAATGACCCGGCAGCCGCAAGGAGTCCCGTGCGGCCCCGGCCGAAAATGCCTAGAAATCCGTCGCAAACTACTGGCAAACCCATCGCAAGCTAATTGTGACTGGGGTATAAGCGGGGTGTTTTTGGTAAGAAGCTATAAAGGGTCTTCCTAACGCGCGTCGCCAGGAAAAGATGGGAAACTGGCTTTGAAGCCCTCTAGCTTTCAAGAAAAAAAACTACGCTTAGGCATGACAAGTGTACAATAAATATGCACAAAAAATGTATGACATTGCAAATTATTTGCAAAGATATTTGCGAGAAAAAAATGTGCGACATCGCAAATATTTGCAAAGATATTTGCGATTGGCGATGTCCCTTGTACGCCACGATAGAAAACGGATATACCACGATATTTTCGTTTACACGAGGATGCCCTTATAAATGATGCATGTGCACACGCAGTTATATTCTTCAATTATCGTTTTCTGCTAAAAGGATATCACCCCGGACTTCTATCTTCACTTGAGTAAGGTTTTTGTTTTCGGTCAAGTAGTTGATTTTGAGACATTACAAATGTACATGGGTTTTAAGGCAGCCACAAGGCCGCTATAGCCTTTTTAAAATGCCAGTATTGTAATGTACACATATCGCACACATGCGGTATGTACATTCGTTATCTGTTTTCCGATCTTCTCCAACGACGATTGGGATCGATTTTGCGTGCCCTGCATACCGGGGAACGATCTGGGCATGTACTGATGTTCTCCCCATCACACGACAATTGTTTATCAATGGCTGTTGGGACGATCTTTGCTCGATTTTGTGGATGATGGGAGGTTTTTTTTCCGTTTTCGATTTTGAATCGTTAGACACGCGCGAACATGAATGGCTAGAAATATGGCGGGAAGCCAGCTGTCAGGTGCGCGCCAATGGAATGGGCAGTCAGTAACTTTTTGGCGGCAAAACACTCTGAATAGTACTTTGAATACTGTTTCTTGCAGCAATGAGTTTTAAGTGGCTTTTATCACGGATTGTACTAAAGTCGTTTCTGCATTACATAACAAAACAATTGCCACTTTCGTGATCAGCTGTCAGGTGTCCGGAATGGGATGGGTAGTCAGAAATACCATTCAAATAAACAGCAATTTACAGCATTGGAGTACAAGAAGAATGACACACTAAAAGCGGATACGAACTTCACAAAAAACGACAGTAACCATACACAAACATAGTTCTACGCAAAAACGTCATTCTTTGCCCAGTTTCGGACAAAATGGGGACTTCCATAATATTAAGGCATCACTGCAATTGTCATTCTTTGTGAAGTTCGTATCCAATTTAAGCGGGTCATCTTGTCTTTGTATGTCACAGTGTACGTGTCGCACTTGTTCAGTAAAGTGTCTTTTGTTTCTTGCGGGTACGCATATTTAAAAGGCTCCTTATTACAAGTTGTGCAGTAAAAGCTAAACTAAATTCAATCCGGGACATCATATTTACCCCATGTTCATTCAAACGCGAATCCTGTTCTTGAAAGGCCTTCGTCAAACAGTCAGAAAATATAATGTGTTCATTATGTTACTTACATGAGGCATAAACTATGGTTTTCGATTTCTTTGATATCGGATGATTTTATGCGTGATTGCGCCTCTAGTTACTTCATCTTACGTCACGGCACGGGTTGGAATATTGTTCATTCAGCATTGTGTTGTCTGAAGTGCAAGTAATGTCGTCATGACGTCATTTGTTTTTGTTATACATCTGCGTATTTCTACAAGAGTTCCGGGGAGCTGAATGGCTTAAAATGTATTAAAATGTCCCAAAAACTTACTCAAATACAGGAGGCCTATATAGAAGTGATTCCAACTGTCCAATAAAATAATTCCGCCCGAGATGTCATCTTTTTTTATAAGAAAACAATAATCGAAGATGATCTTATATAAATGCATATGCACACAAAGGAACCCTACAATGTATAAACATAAAACTAGGTCCCTGTATTCCCGTTGTATTATGGCTCCGTTTTCCGTGCAGTATAGCCAGGGAACCATTAGGTACCCAACATTTTACTTAATGAGTTGACAAGAAAAACCCAACTAAAAGTGATAGCAATGGTAACAAACACCATTGTTTTCCCTTACCTTTGTGGGAGAAACAGCGGCGTCGCTAGACGATTTTGAATTGGGGGAGGGGGAGGGGGTGGTGTGGGGGTGCGACCATGAAATATGCAGACAGTCGACGGACCGTCCTGGCGTCTCTCAGCGGGGGGAGGGGTGCAGGGGGGTTGTGTTTGGTGAGCGCTCTCGCGCGACAGCTCGTGTATATAGCCTATAATATGATGTAATATATAATATAATGTAATAGCAGTATAGAAGCATTGCCGTGTAATACCGATTTTGATCAGCGGTGTTATATCATTTTAATTCTTCCATTTTTATTTCTTTGCCGACGGCACATTCAATGACTTTTCCGACAGTACTATGATGTTGCCGACAAAAATTAATAATTGGGATGGGGGGGTGTTTGGGGGCGGGGGGGGGGGGGGGGGTGGGGGGTGACACCCCCACCCCTCTAGCGACGCCGATGGGGAGAAATTGCCAACTGAAGGTGCTTCCAAAACCTTTTTTTACCATTCATTCAGCACAAACCTATGCATGGATTTTTAACTTTTTGTGAAGTACTACTATATCTATGTGGCTACAAAAAATATTTATATGTAAGGCTGTTGTTTCTGGATTTCGACCCCAAAAAAATTATCTGTAAATGATATACTGCGTTTTTAATCTTCACAATATTAAAATAATAAATGTCGTTTCAAATTAACATGTCAAATAATACATTCGATCTAATCCCACCATTTCCTAATCAGTAATTACCGTCTCTAGGGTACAGCTGTACTATTCCATGATTAATTTTCACGGAAGAGATAATTTGTCATTTCTTAATTTTCTGTCGCACACGAGCAGTCGAAAATGGCAGGCGAGTCATTATTCAATTATGAATGTGCTCCCACTGTGCAAACACCATTGATTTGTCCACGGGACATGTCAATATGTAAGTTTGTATGTTACATTGTTTGCGTTCACACCCTCTCAACTGATGACTAAATTTGTTTTGCTTTGGAGCTTTGTTTAGCTTCAAGACCTGACGTCCGAATTTAAGAAGCCGTCCGCCTTTTACGCACATATATATCAGCCGCGGCTCACAATGTCCGCTAATATTAGTGTCGTTTTACTTAAATTTACGTCCAATGTCTGAAAGCCGTAGTCGACAGTCAACACACATTAATGGTTGAAGCCCTAATAGCGTTGTCAGAATTATCAGGATACCCATATCGACCGGCGTCTATGTGCGTCAATATTCGGACTTTCCCTCCTAATATTAAAATTCACAATACAATTAAGAGTTCTGTCGTGCATGTTTTCTCGTGTGTAGAGAGCATATTAATTTGGCGAACATTATCGATGTTCGCTGGCTTATATTATGGTTTCATAAATGGGGCATTAAACACTGAAGAAATGGCTTAGTACGTGTGCATAAATACATGGTTAGTACGTGTATTGTCGACACCAAAGCAAGCCGACTAAAATACCAATTTGCGTATCCCTTTGCAAGGGTCCATTATATCATTATACAATGAACCAAATTTTTACTTCCCGAGTTGAAAAGGAAAAAAAACTTACTAAAAGTGTTAATAACAATAACAAACACCAAATGACTTGATTTCTGTTTAAGGTGGTACTTTCTTTAAACAATTAACAATTTAAGGCGCGCTCATTTTTGTTACTATTCCTAGATTTTAAAGGTTTTTTTTAAAGCTGTCATCGCACTATTCCAGGATTGACTTTAACACTTCCACTCGTCAGTTGTAACTCAGGCCTGAGTATACTTCGATTATCAATAATCCCGATCGGAAAAGCCCTCGAGGCCTTTACGGTACGGTCCGGTTACGGGCAGGTGTCCGAAGTCCACGCCGTGTGCGGCTGGCCAATATACCAGGCTCGGTCGATGAGTGTGTTTTGTTATTTGCATGGTCACTCACTGTTTTGGTCAAAGTGCAAACAGTATATAGGTGGACACGAGATTAACACTCTCGAGAGATGGTGAATGTCAGTTTTTGTGACGTACACACGATCGCTGGCGTTCACGTCGATGCCGATGAAAAGTGTCATGTTTATGGGCGTGTTTGTTTCGTCGCAGTTCCGATTCCAGATCCCGGGTTGTTTCACAGCGCAGAAACAAACGAAACTGCTCCCAATGATGATTTCAAGTCACGTGAATGGCAATTTATTTAACCATTTTGTCAAATGTCTTAACCAAATTTCACCCAAGACATTCACTGTACATAAACAAGCAGCCTAAATTTGTTTGCATCGTGCGTTGCCTCTGAAAATTGAAAAGACACGATTTAATCACACACAAATTTTCGCAACGTCCACTTTGCCATTTTGGATCTAGCGCTGAACTACCTCTCGAGAAGGATCCCAGAGACAGATCTCGATCAGGATATGCGCGAAGTGAACGAGTTCACATTTGATCTGCGCAGATCTGGATCTGGACATGTCCGAAACAAACACGCCCTTTATAGTGTCATGTCTCTATATCGACAGTTGCCACAACTTAAATCGAAAAAAGGACGCCATTTTGTTTCCAACGTTCGGCGCCTGCGCAGTAGTGCGCCCAAGTGCCTTGCGTCTGTGTTAAACGCAAGGTAATTTAAAACACACGACTCAATTAAACCAATGAGGGCAAAACAACTCCAGTTTCTGATTACCAAGACAAGTTTCCCGAAAAGTGAATATTAAAAGCGAATCATGTCAACCGAGACCATTATGTGGGATGATAAGGCAGGAAGTAGGAGACATGAGACAAAGATGACAGCTAGGCCTATGCATTAACAGGAATGGTGGCCATGCGGAGAGCACAGCACCTTAAATTTGTCAGGGTAATGTGCCACAAAAGGGTATCAGATTGTGTCACCACTTTCCCAATGTCTACAAAACTGGCACAATGCTGATTTCAATATCTTATGCAACTGTCTTATTATTTGTTCAGTCATCCATGGTGGTGACATGAGGGCGGATTTGGCTTTTGGTCGAGAGTTGGGTTGTGGCACCTACTGTGTGCCGAAAACACGCCCTGCTAGGGGATCCAGAAAATTGTGAAATTTAGGTGCTTTCTCCTGCAATCTATTGAGAGGCTACTGTAGATGTTTTTTTAAGGTTTCAGGCGAGGGATTTTTAATGCAATATTTCATTTATTTATTCATTAAACATTAGTTGCAACCCCCTCACCTCCCCCACCAGATCCGCCGCTGCATAATAAACTTATAATACCATTGGATAGAGGACATTTGAACCTCTTCACGGATATTTTTCTTTTTGTAAAACATTAAGTAGGCCTATTTTTAATATTTTAAAATGGGTATAATTTTTTTATTTTTATGGACACCTTTTATAAAGATATGGGAAGAATCATTACATTGGACAGTTGGAACCACTTATATCTTCTATTTGAGTAAGGTCGTTTTACGGTGAAATAGTTGGTGAAAATATCAGTTGCAAATCTATAGGGCCTAGGGGCTTTGAAAAGGTATTTAATAAAACGTCGATTGAAAATCCTACAAACAGCAGTAGAGCGTATAGACGTAGACATAACGACATTCACGCGCCATTATTGTAAAGACATAAGTAGTTATAAGTATTGCCGTAATGACGCATTTGAATTTTATCAGGTGGGTGTCTGTTACGTACGCAGTGTCGGCTGTTTGGGCAAATGTTGCTCATTACGGCCAAATAACCCATGCCGCGTTCCCGCAGGGAGCGAAATGTGCTAATTTTCGCGCCATTAATGAACATTCAGTCGGCGCTGTGATATCGGATAGTGTACTTGTCGCGAGCAGAGTGGTCATCGGAAATTCAACGGCCGCCGCTGATTTTTTTCCACAATCTTTACAGTGTGTTTTAAGTGTCCTTATTAAGAGGACCGTTGCAGACTATTATATTGGGGATAAATTGTCGCGGCGCCATCAACGCATCTTGAAAATACAAAGCGTAAAATTCGGGTTGTGTCAAATCACACGTTTTTATAAATAGAATTATGTTTTGTTTGCTTTGTGCAAATTAGCGCGCGAATCCGCAAACACATTACGAATTTGCGATGGCCCATTCGGCATTTGGTGAACACAGTAATAATTTTTCAGTTCTTTGTCAAGTTTTTGATTTTCAATATCGCGGTTCATTCGTGAACTGAATGTTTTGTCTCAAAAGTAGGTGTTTCGTCTCAAAAACTGGGCTTGACAAGATCAAACGAATTAATGTTAAAGGGCCCATGAAATCGTATTTTTATCAATGAAATCTATGCTATGGAACTACTCCATTCATTTACAGTCAGAAAAACCCTACTAGGAAGTTGTTTTAAGGGTTAACATCAAGGTTTTTGATTTTTATACGAAAAAATATTTACATATTCATGAGTAAGGTTGTGATGTCACTTTAGGCAAACACAGAAAAATCTCATTCAACTGTGCACAAAATATTTCAGTATTTTCTCTAACTTGCTAAAACTTTGTAACCCACGATTGTTTGGGTTCGTTTCACATGTTGCCTGTTGTAAGTCATGTGAAAACTAAAGCTGGAACTGCATGCAGCAATTTTCCACAATTCCAGTTTGAAGTCTTATGTTTTTTTCTTTGCTTTTTTGCTGTGTGTTCCTAAAGTAACATGCCTCAAATAGCGCCCTCTTTCTGTGAGTTTCTGTAAAGAAAATTTTCAGTTGAAAAAAGGCCACCTTTTATTCATGGGACATCAAAATGAACAGAAGTAATCCTTCATATGCAGCAAAAACTGTGCATACAATTATTAAGCCTTTTAGGGGCCCTTTAATAGCTGTACTCAAAAGCGTTATACACATGACGAGGTGTTTGCTGTTACGAAAGCTTATGCTCAAATTAGCAAGTTAGTCTTAAATCGCTAACTTCTGAATGTCAAATGAATCAAACTTTTTAGTTCTGTATCTTTTTCCCTTTGTATAATTCCCCTTTAAGTTACGACCCCTAACTCCAAGGCATGCACCATACCTCGGCACTGACATTGAGACGTGTATGGCGGAAATTGCATCTCCATTACACCACCTCCCCCTACCCTAGCTCCACATCCCCTTCCCAACCACCCCCCTCTCTCGCTGCCGTGTCCGCACCTCATTATGAGCAGCTTAAGCCGTATGTCCGCGGGGCTCTCCAGGTCGGTTGGCGCCGCTTCGTCTGGTCCCAAGTCGATCTAGCGCCACGTTGTTGAATGAACTTCGTCATCTTTATACTAATAAAGGAAGCGAGAGGACCGCTGAATACATATTTTTCTTCCGTGGTATTAACCAAGTAAAACAGCCAAGAGCTTGGTTGTCACGTGATGTTGAGAAGTAAAGGACGAAAGGGACGTAAGGTCTTGCAGCCAGATATATCATCATTCTCAGAAAGTTAAGAGATATATTAGCTTCTTGCACGGAATCGCCATATTGGTTAAATAGCGAAGCTAGTCATGCAACATCAAACACTCCCTTGCGTCATCACTATGTCGGTTGCTGCGACATTGGCTTTTATAATTATGACGTAATACTATGCGTATAGAGCCTCGTTTTGAACGCAACTGTGCAAGGCTCGTAGACGCCATTTTGTACCATAAGATGTATATGGCGTGTGCGTGAAATATATAGCATAAAAGGCAGTCGAGTCTACCACGGGTCCCCACAAGTCTCTTCAAGTAAATAAGTCCTAATTCACGTCAATAACGATTTCGATGAAACGCATGCTCATCATTATTGTGAATTGTCGTTTATGGACACGCGGTGTTATCGCCATGGACTTATGGGCTACAACCCTGGAAAATAATACTGCATTGGAGTATGCAAAATATATTTTTTTAAATGAGTATGATATAGATTTTTAAAATCGATTACACCTGGATTTTGATAAATGAGTTGGGAATTTTACTTATAGTATTCGATTACGGAAAAGGTTCTTTTGGCTTTGGCCCACACATCTTGGTGGTGTAACTGCTATAGAGTGGAGTCACGTGACCTTTTAAACGCGTTAACGCGCGTAAATTTGACGCGTATCGCCTCGAGAAAATACGGCGTAGAAGAAATTTGGTGTGAACCGATGCCCTGCAATTAACGAAGAACAAAAATGCTTGCCGCCCAAGTTGATCATGTGGTTCTCAGGGCGTCGTTTCACTCCAAATTTCTGTAGTGTGCGTTTTGTAAAGCGAAACGCGCCGAATACGCACGTAACCCGTAAAAAATAAATGCCAAAAATGCCATCGTGAATCTAAACTATTTGTAAATTAGCATTTTGCGTGTAACATTTGCATTATGGCTGGCGCCCAGAAATATTCATATTTAAATGGAGGTGCAGTTTGGAAGGTCACATACTACGCTGCGGCTGCTGTTGTTGCTACGTGGTGCACGCCAATGCCTAGCAACGAACAGTCTGGTTGCTTTATGCCATTCCCTCCTAAGGTGAACACCGTATTGATTCTGAACTTGCTACACCTGCTGCGTGCACCACAAGCAACAAAAGAATAGTCTGGTCAAGTAGATAATAAGTGTGCATGTGAAAGGAAGTACGTCAGTACACCAGACGCTATTCATATCAAGTGAAACGTGCAAAAGACAAACAAGAGGAAAACTGGGCACCGTTTTTTTTTCAAACAAACTTTAACAAAAACTGCGCAGCTTTAGCCTGCAATAAACGATGCTACTATGTGCCCGGTTATTAGTGAACCACCGATTTCTAGGGTCATCTCAATCGCCCTCTCGCGATGCCCAATTCAGACGTCGTTCAGTGAAGCTTGGATTACACACCGACCCACTCCAACAAATCATGAAAACCTCTCAGAGCTCCGTTACGGCACTCGCCGGAAACTCGGCATGATAGACCGGGCCGGGATTCCGCCGCTAACAGCCCGCACCTCCCCCAGGCGAGGAAAAGCCCACAAAAGGGGAAAGAATTTAAGAAATGGGACGTGGAACTGACGACGGAAGAAATTTCGGTTTCGACCATTTCGACGGATGAAAAGCAACTGAAGCTTCTCTTTTTGGATAGCCTCGAGTCTTTAGTAAAACACCTTCCCATGAAGTACATAGTCTCACTCCAAAGTGGTTTTTGCTTGGCAGTTAACGTGACAATTTCTCAGCGACATATAGATTGAGATACTTTTCTGAAACTCATTTTGTGTCGCACAGTTTTGGAGTTTGGTAACAATCGAATGCTTTGTGACTTTTTGTTTGGTGTCTGTTATATGAAACATTCTTCCTTAGATATGTTACACATCTTATTCCACGAATTTGTTTTATCTTGCAAATGATACATAGGGCCTTTAAAGACAGAATGCATGATTGGAAAACTGTTATTGCCACTGTGTGCAAGTCAGCTCAATACCTCATATACGTTCCGAGAAAACCATACACAAAAAAAATGTCTCCATGCTTTCAAGAAATTGTGCAAAGCCCCCGTCCTGTTTCGTCTAGGCCTACACGAGGGTGCCCTTGAAAAATATAAATTTATATTTAATTGTCGTTTTCTTACAAAACAACTCGGGTGGAATTGTTGCACTGGGCAGTTTTGAACCACCTCTATTCAAGCAAGTTTGTTTCGGTCACGGTTGATTAAAACCTTCGGACATTGCATAAGGGACCGTCCAAAGTTGTCAACATCTTCACGGTTCTATGCAGAGATTATAGGAAGAGGGAGAGGACGGGGCGAGGGCTGCATATGACATGCACTGTAAAATGTTAACACTCCATGGTACTGACAGAAAAATATTGATAAATAGTATTTCGGGAGGAGGGGTAGGTCTTAAAAAATAATAGTCTGTATGGAACTTTGAAAATGGACGACCTTCAAAATAATACGCGGGGATTAATTCTTTGTATACATTTGACCAACTATTCAGACGGATGCGCAAATGGTTACCAAAATATTCCTTCGTTAAACAATTTCGACGAACCCATCACCTTTATCCAAGACGTAAGATTATCTTAGACACCACTCTTTGATAAACACGATGGTCCTCCAAGTGAAAGGCTCTACCAGTTACGGCATCCGCCATTCCAAAATTGCTCAAAATCACGCGGGACACCTGGCGCTAAGATTACCCAACCGATGACAGCTCGAGTTGACCTCACTTATCTTCACCATCCCATATGCACGTATAACTGCTGAGTTATAAGACATCCTCAATTTTTCATCTCCCCTGCCTCCGCATCAAAGAAGAAGCTGTAAATCTCCCGGAGACTCTAATCATGATGGTCCATTCTAAATCGAGTGTTTCAGCCCTTCTCTTCTCCTTGTTCCTTTACCAAATCTGGGTCACGCAATGCTAGAGCAAAAGCCTGGCAGATCCTAGCGCTGCCTTGATTACTTCAGCGCCCGTTGACAAGCAAAGACGCTATGATTGCTCGACATTACAACATTTGTGTTAAATGGTACCTCATGTACGAGAAATTGCCAACTGGAGATGCTTTACCATTCATTTAACACAAAAACCATGCATGGATTCTTAAGGTTTTCTGAAGAATTACTGCATCTGTGTGGCTGAAATTTCTACAAGGCAGTTTATCAACATTATTGTTTAGTTATGTAATGCTGTTGTTCCTGGAATTCGTAAAAAGGTTTCTTCCGCAAATTATATAATAGGCCTTTAACTATACGTGTGGGTACACAGCCATGCTCGTAATCGGAGGGTTATTAGTTCGAGCCCCACTTGTGCCAACGTGTTTGTGTCCGTGGGCAAGACACCTAATCTTAATTGCCTCGTCAACCCAAGCGATATTTGGAGAGCTGTTAGGGGGAGTGCCACAATCTAACTGCTGATAGAGTTGTGCGCCTTGGCCAGGCTGTCGGCCTAGTTGAAGCGAGATGTGATTCCCCGGTGGCAGCGGTAATAATGGCAAGATCTATATTGAATGGCGCTATATAAAAACATGTCATTAGGTGATCGGGCCAACAGCCCGATCACCTATTACTCTCGTACGATTTCTTTATTAGGTGATCGGAACTCATTCCGATCACCTATTACTATTGTACGATTTCTTTGTCTTTTTAGGTGATCGGAACTCATTCCGATCACCTATTACTATTGTACGATTTCTTTGTCTTTTTTTTTTTTTTTTCTTTTTCTTTTTCTTCTTTTTCCACTCAAACGTTTCCAGAGCTTTTCTTCAAAACGGTTCAAGCTATCAACTTGAAACTTTGTAGGAACATCAACCCCAATGTGAAGGTGTGCATACAAGTGTGACGTCATTGTGACGTCATTGGGTATCAAATTACAACCCAAAAATGACTAAAATATGCATGTTTTAAAATGCTTCCGTCTGGAAAACCACGTGACCCATGATTTTCGTATTTAGTAGGCTTATAGATAAGATCATGGCCTATAATTTTCTTCGTGTGGGCATTTTCATCTGACCCTTCCTTCTGGGGTCAATCTGAGGTCAAAGTTCAACGAAAACGAAAATCTAAATTTTTGCACTTATTGAGCAAAAATGCCCATCAAACCAAGCTGAATCTTTAAGTAACTAAGTACAGGCACAGGTCCTATGGCAGACTTTCACCAGCGTGTATAATATTATAATGGCATCAAGCGTGACGTCATCGTGACGTCATCAAGTATCAAATTACACCCCCCAAAAAACCAAAATATGCATATTTTAAAATGCTTCCGTCTTGAAAACCACGTGACCCAGGATCTTCGTATTTGGCAGGTTTATAGATGACATTCTGTGCTACAATTTTCTTTGTGTGGGCATTTTTATATGACCCTTCCTTCTGGGGTCAATTGGAGGTCAAAGTTCAACGAAACTGAGAATCTCAGTTTTTACACTTACCAGCAACAATGCCCATCAAACCAAGCTGAATCGTTAGTAAATTAGATACAGACATAGGCCCTACGGCAGACTTTCACCAGAATGTATAGTATCATGATGGCATCGAGTGTGACGTAATCATGACGTCATCAGGTGTCAAATTACAAAAATTGAAAGGTTATTATTTCAAAAATTCATATCTCAAGAACCGTATAAGATACTTGAACAATTCTTTCACAACATGATAAGTCTAAATGAACTGAACAAATCATACGATGTCATGACCCCTGTGTGACGCCTACTTCCGGTCCAAACCGGAAGTTGTTCGAAAATGTGCATTTTTTAAACGTTTTGAATGCAAATAGATTCAAAGTGGTAGTGAATTTGACCATATTTCTACGGAACGAAATGTTTCCACACATGTGGACTTCTTGACTATACCATTGGTGACGTCATCACATGGACGGTAGTTACGTAATGTGGTGTCAAAATACGCAAATTTGGAGCTGAATTGTTTAAAAATGCTGTATCTTGAGAACTACAGCAGATATTTGCATGATTCTTTCGTCACATTTAAGAACATGATGTTTATCAAATTGTTGAACAATTTGTGCACAACATTGTGACGTCATGATATCGTCACAGGTGTCAAATTACAAAAATTAAATGGTTATTATTTCAAAAATTCATATCTCAAGAATCGTAATAGATACCTGAACAATTCTTTCATAGCATGATAGGTCGCAATGAACTGAACAAATCATACAATGGCATGACCCCTGTGTGATCCAAACCTCCGGTCCAAACCGGAAGAGGTTCGAAAATGTACACTTTTTTAGCACTTTGAATGCAAATAGAGCCAAAGTGGTAGGGAATTTGACCATAGTTCTACGGAACGAAATGTTCCCTCACATGTGGACTTTATGACTACATATATACCACTGATGACGTCGTCACGTGCACGGTGGTTACGTAATGTGGAGAAATGATTTGTTGGGTCCCTTGATAATTAAGCTAACTCAGTCGTTTGAGGGCGCTATGCCAAGCCTCCACTAATCTGACGATTTGCGCCCATATATAGTGCTCGACTTATAATAATAGAACTTGTATCTGGGCGGCCTGTCTCGGGTCAGAGGTCATAATGTATCTTTTTAAGGAGGATGTACGTGCGCGTGTAGTGAATAAGTCAGACAGACAAGACATAATAAGCAGGGCTTGATTTACAACCGAGAAAATTGGACTTTTGAAGATGTAAAACTGCTAGTTTCCGTGGCATCATCGCCAGGAAAGTTGAATGAACACTTGATAGCACAAGGACATTTCCTTTTGGTGACTTAGCTGTTGTATCTTGGGTGTAATTATGTACGGCTAGCCTTAGTCGGCGGACCAGAGTAAATGTCTTCTCCCCGAAAACTGTGAATGTGACATGCTGGAAATCGTTGCTGTGTTGGAAATAAATGGACATGGTGGACCGCAACTCAAGTTGACTGGAGCGTCAGTTTATTATAGATGCAATTGAACCCCAACTCCCCACACGGCGATATACTACAGTAATATGATCTCAAATGACAACATCTTTAGAACTGTAATAGATATTGAAAAGATTATTTCACCACATATACATGTCAAAACTTGTTCTTCAGTAGATACTTGAACAATCTGTGCACACAATAGTAACGTTATGATGAGATTGACAATTATGACGTCTTCAGATACACAATTTTAGCGTTGAATAGTCAGAGTCATGTCTTGAGAATTCCAATACTTTTTCAACATCAAACAACTCAAGCTTTCAAACAATCTCAAAACTCTGTCGTCATCATCATTTCAATGTTTATGTCACCCGATCACCTTGCGTTTGTAAAAAACACAAACGCGAAGCTCTAGTTTTTTTTTTCTTTTTCTTTTTCTTCTTTTTCCACTCAAACGTTTCCAGAGCTTTTCTTCAAAACGGTTCAAGCTATCAACTTGAAACTTTGTAGGAACATCAACCCCAATGTGAAGGTGTGCATACAAGGGTGACGTCATTGTGACGTCATCGGGTATCAAATTACAACCCAAAAATGACTAAAATATGCATGTTTTGAAATGCTTCCGTCTGGAAAACCACGTGACCCATGATTTTCGTATTTGGCAGGTTTATAGATAAGATCATGGCCTACAATTTTCTTTGTGTGGGCATTTTCATCTGACCCTTCCTTCTGGGGTCAATTTGAGGTCAAAGTTCAACGAAAATGAAAATCTCAATTTTTGCACTTATTGAGCAACAATGCCCATCAAACCAATCTGAATCTTTAAGAAACTAAGTACAGGCATAGGTCCTCTGGCAGACTTTCACCAGCGTGTATAATATTATGATGGTATCAAGCGTGACGTCATTGTGACGTCATCAAGTAATAAATTACACTCCCAAAAAACCAAAATATGCATATTTTAAAATGCTTCCGTCTCAAACACCACGTGACCCAGGATCTTCGTATTTGGCAGGTTTATAGATGACATTCTGTGCTACAATTTTCTTTGTGTGGGCAT
This sequence comes from Henricia sp. BOLD:AAB3569, assembly GCA_037783545.1. Taxonomy (NCBI): domain Eukaryota; kingdom Metazoa; phylum Echinodermata; class Asteroidea; order Spinulosida; family Echinasteridae; genus Henricia; species Henricia sp. BOLD:AAB3569. The sequence continues at coordinate 3,144,447 of JBBELK010000429.1, read as the reverse complement.
TTTCATCTGACCCTTCCTTCTGGGGTCAATTGGAGGTCAAAGTTCAACGAAACTGAGAATCTCAGTTTTTACACTTACCAGCAACAATGCCCATCAAACCAAGCTGAATCGTTAGTAAATTAGATACAGACATAGGCCCTACGGCAGACTTTCACCAGAATGTATAGTATCATGATGGCATCAAGTGTGACGTAATCATGACGTCATCAGGTGTCAAATTACAAAAATTCAAAGGTTATTATTTCCAAAATTCATATCTCAAGAACGGTAATAGATACTTGAACAATTCTTTCACAACATGATAAGTCTAAATGAACTGAAAAAAATCATACCATGTCATGACCCCTGTGTGACGCCTACTTCCGGTCCAAACCGGAAGTTGTTCGAAAATGTGCATTTTTAATGCGTTTTGAATGCAAATAGATTCAAAGTGGTAGTGAATTTGACCATATTTCTACGGAACGAAATGTTTCCACACATGTGGACTTTTTGACTACACCATTGGTGACGTCATCACATGGACGGTGGTTACGTAATGTGGTGTCAAAATACGCAAATTTGGAGCTGAATTGTTTAAAAATGCTGTATCTTGAGAACTACAGCAGATATTTGCATGATTCTTTCGCCACATTTAAGAACTTGATGTTTATCAAATTGTTGAACAATTTGTGCACAACATTGTGACGTCATGATATCGTCACAGGTGTCAAATTACAAAAATTAAATGGTTATTATTTCAAAAATTCATATCTCAAGAATCGTAATAGATACTTTAACAATTCTTTCACAGCATGATAGGTCGCAATGAACTGAACAAATCATACAATGGCATGACCCCTGTGTGACCCAAACCTCCGGTCCAAACAGGAAGAGGTTCGAAAATGTACACTTTTTTAGCATTTTGAATGCAAATAGAGCCAAAGTGGTAGGGAATTTGACCATAGTTCTACGGAACGAAATGTTCCCTCACATGTGGACTTTATGACTACATATATACCACTGATGACGTCATCACGTGCACGGTGGTTACGTAATGTGGAGAAATTATTTGTTGGGTTCCTTGATAATTAAGCTAACTCAGTCGTTTGAGGGCGCTATGCCAAGCCTCCACTAATCTGACGATTTGCGCCCATATATAGTGCTCGACTTATAATAATAGAACTTGTATCTAGGCGGCCTCTCTCGGGTCAGAGGTCATATTTTTAGGGAGGATGTCTGGGCCACACGGCCAATGATATACACGTACGTACGTGCGCGAGTAGTGAATAAGTCAGACAGACGAGACATAATAATTAAGCAGGGCTTGATTTACAACCGAGAAAATTGGACTTTTGAAGATGTAAAACTGCTAGTTTCCGTGGCATCATCGCCAGGAAAGTTGAATAAACACTAGATAGCACAAGGACATTTACTTTTGGTGACTTAGCTGTTGTATCTTGGGTGTAATTATGTACGGCTGGCCTATTAGTTGGCGGACCAGAGTAAATATGTCTTCTCCCCGAAAACTGTGAATGTGCATGCTGGAAATCGTTGCTGTGTTGGAAATAAAATGGACATGGTGGACCGCAACTCAAGTTGACTGGAGCGTCAGTTTATTCTAGATGCAATTGAACCCCAACTCCCCACACGGCGATATACTACAGTAATATGATCTCAAATGACAAAATCTTTAGAACTGTAATAGATATTGAAAAGATTCTTTCACCACATATAGGCCTAGGCCTACATGTCAAAACTTGTTCTTCAGTAGATGCTTGAACAATCTGTGCACACAATAGTAACGTTATGATGAGATTGACAATTATATGACGTCATCAGATACACAATTTTAGCGTTGAATAGTCGGGGAGTCATGTCTTGAGAATTCCAATACTTTTTCAACATCAAACAACTCGAGTTTTCAAACAATCTCAAAACTGTGTCGTCATCATCATTTCAATGTTTATGTCACCCGATCACCTTGCGTTTGTAAAAAACACAAACGCGAAGCTCTAGTTTTTTTTTTCTTTTTCCACTCAAACGTTTCCAGAGCTTTTCTTCAAAACGGTTCAAGCTATCAACTTGAAACTTTGTAGGAACATCAACCCCAATGTGAAGATGTGCATACAAGGGTGACGTCATTGTGACGTCATTAGGTATCAAATTACAACCCAAAAATGACCAAAATATGCATGTTTTAAAATGCTTCCGTCTGGAAAACCACGTGACCCATGATTTTCGTATTTGACAGGCTTATAGATAAGATCATGGCCTACGATTTTCTTCGTGTGGGCATTTTCATCTGACCCTTCCTTCTGGGGTCAATCTGAGGTCAAAGTTCAACGAAAACGAAAATCGCAATTTTTGCACTTATTGAGCAACAATGCCCATCAAACCAAGCTGAATCTTTAAGTAACTAAGTACAGGCATAGGTCCTATGGCAGACTTTCACCAGCGTGTATAATATTATGATGGCATCAAGCGTGACGTCATCGTGACGTCATCAAGTATCAAATTACACCCCCCAAAAAAACAAAATATGCATATTTTAAAATGCTTCCGTCTTGAAAACCACGTGACCCACGATCTTCGTATTTGGCAGGTTTACAGATGACATTCTGTGCTACAACTTTCTTTGTGTGGGCATTTTCATCTGACCCTTCCTTCTGGGGTCAATTGGAGGTCAAAGTTCAACGAAACTGAGAATCTCAGTTTTTACACTTACCAGCAACAATGCCTATCAAACCAAGCTGAATCGTTAGTAAATTAGATACAGACATAGGCCCTACGGCAGACTTTCACCAGAATGTATAGTATCACGATGGCATCAAGTGTGACGTAATCATTACGTCATCAGGTGTCAAATTACAAAAATTCAAAGGTTATTATTTCCAAAATTCATATCTCAAGAACCGTAATAGATACTTGAACAATTCTTTCACAACATGATAAGTCTAAATGAACTGAACAAATCATACGATGTCATGACCCCTGTGTGACGCCTACTTCCGGTCCAAACCGGAAGTTGTTCGAAAATGTGCATTTTGTAAGCGTTTTGAATGCAAATAGATTCAAAGTGGTAGTGAATTTGACCATATTTCTACGGAACGAAATGTTTCCACACATGTAGACTTTTTGACTATACCATTTGTGACGTCATCACATGGACGGTGGTTACGTAATGTGGCGTCAAAATACGCAAATTTGGAGCTGAATTGTTTTAAAATGCTGTATCTTGAGAACTACAGCAGATATTTGCATGATTCTTTCGCCACATTTAAGAACTTGATGTTTATCAAATTGTTGAACAATTTGTGCACAACATTGTGACGTCATGATATCGTCACAGGTGTCAAATTACACAAATTCAAAGGTTATTATTTTTAAAATTCATATCTCAAGAACCGTAATAGATACTTGAACAATTCTTTCACAACATGATAAGTCTAAATGAACTGAACAAATCATACGATGTCATGACCCCTGTGTGACGCCTACTTCCGGTCCAAACCGGAAGAGGTTCGAAAATGTACACTTGTTTAGCACTTTGAATGCAAATAGAGCCAAAGTGGTAGGGAATTTGACCATAGTTCTACGGAACGAAATGTTTTCACACATGTGGACCTTTTGACTATACCATTGGTGACGTCATTACATGGACGGTGGTTACGTAATGTACGTCAAATTACGCAAATTTGGAGCTGAGATGTTTTAAAATGCTGTATCTTGAAAACTACAACAGATATTGGTATGATTCCTTCGCCACATTTAAGAACTTGATGTTCAACATATTGTTCAACAATTTGTGCACAAAATTGTGACGTCATGATGTCGTCACAGGTGTCACATTACAAGATTTCAAAGGTTATTATTTCAACAATTCATATCTCAAAACGGTGCAAGCTATCAACCCCCAGCTATGGCGGATATGCAGGGAGGAGATATTAGTTACCGGATTAGTGTATACAGCAGCCGATTTCACGGAACTTTACGCAATTGCGCAAGTCCACTTACGCCATAAGCTATTGCGCAAGTAATGGCGTAAGTGGACTTGCGCAATTGCGTAAAGTTTCGTGAAATCGGCTGCTGAACTTCCATTTTTGCCATTCCATAGGTGATAACAACGTCTGAAATTCATCACAAAATGTTCATTTAGCCCGATCACCTGGCGTTTGTAACAACAAACGTCATACCTCTAGTTATTATTATTACCATAATCATCTTGCATCCGAGGTTAAAACCCTGTAATAGCAATGTGCTATTGTTTTTGTATAATGCTTTCCACACGGAGTCTCATTGTGCTTTACAATTTTACCCCTAGTCACTGGGCTCAATATAATCTCTATATATATCTTGACTCTTTTGGGAGAATACAGTCCCGTGTAGCTTCTGCGCAAAGTGACAAATCATACACACCACTGTTCACACCTTGCAGGTCACTTTATTCATAAGTAGAGAAGCAACTTAAGGCAAAGTGTCTTGCTCTTGGACACACGCACCCTGAACAGGTCATGATGGGATTCCAACCCAACTTTTAAAAAACGTCCTATAAATTCAGTCAACTACACCACTAAGTACCTCGTTGTGCTACACCCATCCAAAACCACGATTAGCTTTGAATTTGCCATTTCTAAACGATATATGGCCAGTCCACTAGGTTTTCAAAAATGTTCCCATCAGGAATACGTTTCTTAAAATAAAGACAACGGCGCCATGGTTGCATTGATATGTATACGCAATATCAAATTCTATTGTAATTATTATATATCACTATCATTATATTTTTTACATAAGGTTGTGATTTGACTGTTATTGGAAAACGTATTTAATCCCTCAAAGGCAAACTTGTACACATCGCCAAACGCACTAATTCAATTTGCACAAAAGGCGCCTTTTAAAATGCACGCTACGGTGTAGTGTATTATACGAATAATGTGATAAACACGAACGCCAGAATCGCTTAAATTGGGATCCTTTTACGAAGAATTAAATTTGACGAGACAAGAATTAAATTTGCAGTGACCAACACAGACTGACAATTTTGAAACACCGAAGTCTAAACGTCTGGGTGTGATAAAGTGACCTTTTAAAGTCGCGCATATCTTTGAAAGAAATCGCATGCAAGTCTCCAAAATGGTAGCAAACATCACATGACTCTTTTCCCATGTAAAATATGTGACTTGTCACGACGAAATGAGCGTCGGAATTTTTAAAAATTGGATTTTGGTATAATTTTATAATTTAGCAGAAAAAGAGCTGTCTAGTGGTATATAACACATAAGGTGAAACTATCCCCCAACGCAACGCAGTTTGGAGAAGTGGTAGTGTTCAAACAATCTTACAAATCTTTAAAAAAAAAAATGGTATTTCATGCTGGAAATTGACAACCGATGGTGGTTTTCAAAAAAAGTCCAGTGCATGGGACTTTTTTTACCATTCACTTGTACACATAATCCATATATAGATTTTTAAGGTTTTCTGTAGCATTGATGCATCTAAGTAGCTAACATTTCTTCAGGCTAGTTTACCAACATTCTTCCTTAATATGTTACACTCTTATTCCACGAATCTGTAAACAGTTTTATCTTGCAAATGATACATAGGGCCTTTAATGCGCAGAGTGTCTTGAGTGCATGAACGTGTATAATGTGGGCGAACTAGATCATCTATTCGCCTATAAAACCCTTACCAAAGGGTCGAAAGACAATCCTCAAACGTCATTTAGGACGGTTTCGCATTCTTAGCGTTTAAGTTGGGATGAGGTCGAGTGAAAGTCTCAATAACAAGTATCAGTGTCTTAGAATCGAAGGCACGGGTTGCGCTTCGTAACCCGAGTCATTTAGACGCGTTCGTCGTCCACTAGTTGCGCGGTGAGAAGACGGTCCGCCATCGTGAAATGTAAAACCGTCGTCAGCTGCGGTTCAGGCCGTGGCGCAGCTTAATCAAATTACGCTGTCAGGGTTGTCTCATCGTGAGAGAATCGGGGAATTTCACGGTGAGTTTTTTGGAGGGGTCGATTCCAATTCTTGATAAGAATCACTATTCTGCACATCTTTTGCTGCGCGCGGTATTCACAAAGCGACATTTAAAATGGCAGTTGCGATTCCGATTTCCCGGGTTCGGAATTGCATTGTCACACCCATGCATAGGGCCTATGCCGATAAACGATTTCGTCGTGTTAATTTCCCGAAATGCTAAGTTAAACCCAAACACTCTATAACGATTGCAAACGCTCTTTAAATTCATTAGTGTGAAAATCCCGATTCGCCGGTCGATCTGCATCAAATGAATTTGAAATAATACTCGACAACCAAAGGATTTTGGGGAATTATGACATTCTCAAAAACTTCCCGATTACGAGATTGTACAAACAAATTTATGATTTCTTGTGGGCATTTTGGCACAGGACCAGACATCATTTACAAATATACATGGGCAAAAGGCTATTGTAATTCATAAAAATCCACTTTTGATAATATATTCATTGCAAAAGTCTATTGTAATTCATGAAAATCTCCTTGTGACATTAAGAAACGCAAATAACTCATTTTCTTACAAATTAGGCCGTTGCACTCGGGTTCAACAGTGTGCAATCTTATTTCGAGCACACAAGTTGTTGTGACCACAAAAAGAGCGCCTTGGGCTCAACTTTGGTCCGGGTGACATTTTAAACGGGGATCAAGCAACGTGGATGTCCGAAGTAGAAGAACACAGTACAGTACCAGTGCAGATGGATAGGCTTTTACTGCTTGATGCAAGCTCTCATACAAATAATGCCCGTAGGAAAGAGGTTGGCGAGGACTGCGGGCCGAAGTCTTGCAAACGAGATGAAATATTAACTCTTGGCACAAGAGTGAAACGCTTGAGAACCAGGTCTACATGGTTAAATTGTGTCTTTTCCTCTTATATCGCGAGGGTTTACAAGAAAACGTCACCTAGAAATATCTATGCAAATACAGATTTGAGAAGACGTTGGTTCGCTCGTGGCGGTCGTTATGCCTTTAGAGCAGCCACAATGGCGCCAAGACCTCACATTTTCCACGTTTTGAAAGCGAAAGAGGGGAGTCAAAGAACAAACTAAGTTGATTATCTTAGACAATATTTATCAACGTTACTAGTGCAGGCTAGTTTGTATCAGACGAGGTCTGTGCGTGGTGTTTAAGTTTCTAATTATTCAGGTCGTTGTCAAATGCCTAAATGAAATTTCCGTCGACTTGGCAGGAGTGGAGGTGCATGTATGCCAACCTTATTTGCCGTCTTACTATTTAAAAATATGTTTCTGACTAAAGCAGCGGGTCCAGATTTTTCCGGTAAATGGTTTTCGTTCTAACCTAACAATACTATATAAAATACCTCCCAAAAACTATCAATTAAAACGATCAATTAGTTTACAAACCATCGGTGTTTTTCTTTACGATATCCTTGAAAATATACGGATTGAGAGCACGAAGTTTCAGAATGGTAATGAGAAAAATATAACAAATGATATGATATTAAAATCCCAACACCCATGGGAAAATGATGAGTCAAAAATATGATCTGGAGACACTCCTTTAACTTGTGTCAAGTTCGTGTCGGATAATAGTGGAAAAGGATATACGAGCATTAGATGCTGTTGTATAATTGGTGCATCTTAGATGTCATTATTAGTTTAGCGGAATCTCTGACTAGAACTGACAGTAGTCCGGCTGTAATTTATGTCTACGCGTTTTAATGCGAGCTTACAGAGTACGAGAAAGTGTCTGGTCTTCTGGTTTTGTAATAGCCCGGGTTTGCGGATTATCTCCCCCCGCACCCCATACAGCGTCCAAATTAGATTCATTATGCCTCCTATATTTCCCGCGGCCCCCTCGATTCATGAGGCCAATTGGCGGGAGTTAGCGATCGCCGGGGATTTTATCATTTCATCAAATTAGATTTAAGCGGTTGGTAAAGAAGAAAGACTCGGATGGAGTAGGGTTATATACGATGGAGCGGGATTGTGTCGACATGCGAGGGGCGCCGGGGGCTTAAAGATGGGGGGTTCAAGGGTCGCCTGTCATGGGGATGCATAGTTCCGAGTTTGCCCAGTTAACTCCACCCCCTTGGATATTGTTGCTATGCCTCACACGCTATCCCTAAAATGTCCACACACACTGCACAAACCAATGGGATTTTCAACAGAAAAAACAGATTCATTGGAGAAAACTCATAGGTATTCACGTTTCAGGGTCAACAATTATCTTAGAACACACTGAGTAAAGGGCCAGTAATACAGGGATGTCATATCATCATGAAATACATTTCTTAACTTTGAACAGCGAATCGTCCGGCCAAAATTCACCCGGATCACCACATACAACACTGTACAAACTGTATGTTGTTGTGTTGTTGTGCGGCAATGCACTTTGACCTATGTGGGTGATGTCTGCTAGCTCTGTTGTGATTGGTCGGCGGGTTTGGCTTGATTGACAGGTCGGAACTATGCATTCCTCCGGCACGCGCGGGTAGTTGCGCGTCACCGCACGCGTGCCGCGTGGATGCGCGCGCATGGTGTCGATATCCCGAGTAGTTCATCAGCCATCGTCAGTTGGCAAAAGTCCGGCTTTACCTATAAATCACGCCATGGTCGCATGGGCATCCATGGTAAAATACGCTAATTTATAGCGACGGATGTTTCGTGATCCAAGTAAGCTTTGTACACTCGTTCAATTCATCATCCACGGCCTGTTAATCCAATTCTAAATGGCCCAACGGGGGAAAAAAGAAAAATTCGAACAATTTACAGTCACATGGGTATTGCGAAAAATCTGGGCCGCATTACGTATCTAATGTAAGCCTCCACCACACGAATACCACTGCGGTGCTCTTTGCGGTGACATAACCGTGATGTGGGCAATATCTATATATGTCTTCTGATATGGTTTCGCGCTCGCGTTTATTTACAGAATCCGCCAAACATTATCAACACATGTCGAGTGTGAACCACCAGAGATATAAATATTTATCCCTGGACCCAACTACGCTCCTCGTTTTCCCTCGTTTAGAAGGCTTTCCAGATCAGCCACTCTCGTCGCGCGTGTCTGACGATCTTAATTAAAGCGTCCGCAGAGCGAGTTTGCTTTTTTTTCGAATGTGGAGTGACTTTTAAGGACATCCATAGGTGGCTTAAGTACTCGTCCGTAATTATGATTAGAAAACTTTTCAAAACAGGACCAGCAGCATTGTATAACTAAAAGAATAATGTTGATAAACTGCCTTGTAGAAATTTCAGCCACAAAGATGCAGTAATACTTCAGAAAACCTTAAAAAGATCCAGGCATGGTTTTTGTGTTGAATGAATAGTCAAAAATCGATTGCAAAATAATTGTTAACACCTTCAGTTGGCAGTTTCTATATAGGTTCCATTTTACAGCATCCTGAGATCTCAGGGAATTTCCACTCTGCTAAGCGCCGTTACAATCCCCTGAGGAAATCCACGCAAATTTATAAAGTTAGGCGGCTGTTACGCTTAGCGAACGCACACACGAGTTATTTAGATGAATTTTGTCATGTTATGCTAAAGAGAAACAATTTCTACGCTTTCCAACTGGATTGGTTTTTTGTTCTTGATGATTACCCCTTCCTATACCGAAATTCTGGCGAAGTTTTTATTTACTCCGCAGTTGTTCAAATAGGGATGCATGATCATCATGACAAACGTGAATGGAACGGAATTCGCTGTATGATTTAAATAGCAGCCAATCACCAACACGGATACGGCCAGCGCGACTGAGTATTACACTGTGCCGTGTAAACTTACATGTACAATATGCGTGCGTGCAATTGAACGCCCGCAATGTATTGCCAAGCGTCCTGATTGGCCCAGAGCGCGGCGACCAGATTTCTGTCGCTACTTCCACGGGGCGGATTTCAACAGGGCCTCGGGACGCACGATTATAGGGAGTGCGTTAAAGAGGCACTGTTTGCAATGCAGAGGATCAGGATGGGGGTTTTACTTGTTAACTCGTGAAGTAAAATTTTTGTTCACTACAAATGATGTGCTGGCCATGTGGCGTTATAGGACAGTATTATTGATGGCTAAACTACTCGCCCGAACTGCGTTAATTCGTGGACGATTGCATTAATATCGATTAGACCAACTGAATTATATTGGCTTTGTGGCCAGGGTTCAATGACACCATAAGGCCAATAAATTATATATGCCATTATGGTTTCCTGGTTAAAGAAAATGATATTAAAACCACTTATAGGACCATTTTGAAGGTCTAATTTTGAGGTAGTTTACTATTGTTTCTTGCATGCATAATTCCCCGTATGTGCGCAATCATTAACTTACTGAAATAACTTTATACTTTCTCAATAGTTGCGCGGCTTTGACATGGTCAGGTGGTCTTTTATATCAAAAAGCTAGGTTTAGAATGAAGAAGAAAAAAAAAATCGCAAAGGTAATTGGCCGAGCGTGCAACCTCTCGGCAAATATTAATTTTTCCCTCTAATTTGACAATTTAATTAGTTTTCCTTATAACCGCCCGGTTATTGACGGCCGCGCGCGGGTCGAAAAATCACAAACTGGGGCTCCTAATTAAATTGATGCTAAGGAGGTTTTCAATGTATTGAGTCCCGAAGACAGACGAACAGACGTTTTTAGTATCTAGCTATTGACCACGATTGATCGTGGAAGCATCTTCATAAATAGTTATATACAATGTTTTTGAAAGAAAAATTATTGTTTAAGTTTCATATTGCAAGAACAGATGGTTCTTGATCATTGTACACAGGAGATACAAATCTCGAAAATAATTATGTATTATGAAAAGAAGACAAAATTCAATATTGTAGCCCTCTTGATATAACAAAATCAGCAGGATGCACATGCATGATTTCACCTAACCCAACAGACGGTTTCGAAACGAAATGGTTTTGCCAATGCTTTGGTTTCAAAATTATTCGCCTGCATGTCGCATTATAGTAACTGCTGTTACCTGGACCTTTGCTGCCATTTTGAACTGCAGCAGAGGCAATTGCCCTATTCCTTTCTTGGAAATTGGCATAATACAAAAGTCTTCGAAAACAAACAGACGATAATTGCAGCGGATGAAGAGATATCGATGACACAAAGCTTAGAATAATCAGACTGTTTATTTTTACAATTTCAATATGCACATACTGTAATCAACGTCTTGAAACGAGGCACTTTCGTGCATGGCTTGTCGACGCGGCTCACACATTACGTGGCTTCACACCACTATTCTTTTTATAGTCTTGCATCAAGCCGGTTAGGTGTTTAAATGGCTCTGTGATAATGAACCAACGACAGCCTCCAGTAATAGATAGGCCTAAATAAACCACTCATAAAATGAAAAGAGCATGAATTTCATATGGTGCTTCGGGACTCGAGAGTGACCGAAGAAAATAATTGATGAACAAACGTCAGACCCAACATTTCAAACATTACGAAACTCTACATCAAATTTCCATGATTAATTTTGGTTGATTTTATAATGTAAGTCTATTTGAGGAATATTTGCACATGAGTAAATTGAATTAAACACCCACACAGTCACGCACTCGTCGAAGGTTCAAACCAAAGTGTATAGAATTTGCGAGTCAACGTTGTCGCGGTTTTAATAGCTCTCTGAATTCAACGGTCCACGTGGTGCATTATTTTGTTATAACCTCCGGGTATTATATCTATCAACTGAAATCAGACTTTGAAATATGATATCTTTGTGGAATGCGCACCGAATATCATGCCAGCAGGGCACCAGATTGGGAACCAGTGACGCGTAACGAAACGCAATGAATCATCGGATAATTAAAACAGAAATGGCGTCCGCAAAATTCCATTTATTAAAAGTGCGCTCTATATACGAGTTTATTTGATATCTACTCGCATGAGGTTTGATTTTCGCTCGATCGTTTTATTCCTGGTAGATATGAAGCTACTCAAAATGCCTGGAGTTGCGTGTCAAGATTCGACCATGGGGAAAATAAACGCAGTCTTGCGTTCACCAAGAAGAGAGAGTCTAGATAAGGGTATCGGGTCCTGGCTAAAAACGTCAGGTTTTAGACAAAACAGATAAGCGGAATAAATCCTAAGTATTTGTAGTTAACAGATATATAAAAAACTGAAGACCTTTTAGGTACTGTCTATCTCGGAGGGAAAAATGTATCCTGCGTTTACCTTTTAAACTCCGATTGCGGTGTACACTATCCTAAATGTAGAAACATGTTATCCTATGTAAATCCATGTATCATTGTAAATAGAAAAATATACTTTGCCAATATTGACGTAATGCTGTTTTACGTTGCAATTTAATGAACAACTTGCAAATCTTTCCATTCGGTTTCATGTTTAAAGGCCATTATTATGCAGATGAAGCTTTTTTTTACGAATTCCAGAAATAACAGTAGACCTATGACATAACTAAAGAATAATGTTGACAAACTGCCTTGTAGAAATTTCAGCCATATAGATGCAGTTAATACTTAAGAAAAACTTTAAAATCCAAGCAGGCTTTTTGTGTTTGTAAACGATTGTGGCGTTTGTTACTATTGGTAGTATCAACACTAATTAGTCGGGTTTTTCTTGTCAACTCATGAAGTAAAATTATGGGTCACTGCAAACGGTGTAATAAGGCTTTAAATATACACACGCCATAAAAAGCCAATTGTTTTTTAAAATGCGTTCCTTTTGCGTGCCTCTAATCTGATGACTCAACTAAATTAGTCTGCTGAATACTTTCCGTAAATCGCAGGCGGAAAATTGACGGCCAGACGTTGCCAGGGGACACCCTTGAAAAAAAAGGCGCAAAGGCGGAAACTAAAAATGAGTTTCATCCCAAACGTGTGGATGTCGTACGTGGTGGGTCTTAAATTCTGCCCATCGTGAAACCGCGGGAAATTTGTATGTTAACCTTAAAATTATTCGCCCTGGAAAAGTAGCAATTTCTAAGTTGGCAACTGCCTTTTAATAGACCAATAGTATTAATACTCTATATGATTGTTTTCCGCCTGAAGTGGTATTGTTTTAAAGAAAACGACAGTTGAACATTTTTAAAGGAGCGTGTTCAGATCACATCGTGACCCACCCATTTTCCCCATGGATGTTGACATTTTGATACCATATCGTTTGTCATTACCACTCTGAAATTTCGCAGTCTCAATCCGTATATTTTCAAGGATATCGTCAAAACACCACCAATGTTTTGTAAACTAATTTATGTGGTTCCATAAAGCAGTGCAGTAACTATACACTAACCTTTTTGCTTCCACATCCAAATTGGAGATTGCAATTTTTTGTATTCGTCACATAGACAGTATTTTGGAGAGGTATTTTATATGATTGTTAGGTTAAAATGAAATCCATTTTTCTGAACACGTTTCTTTAAATGAGTGTGCACATGTATAGACCTATGTTTACCTATAGACAGAACATAAATGCATTGCAAACCTGTATGGAATTTCCTGACCACATAATGCTTCTAGGCCTATACATGCACACTTACTGTGACTAAGACAGCCCTTAAAACATTATCTGTAAACGATACATTGGATCTATATTCAGTAAAATAACTTAAATACAGTTTGGGTCTTCTAAGGTACCGTAATGCTCTCCGCTCCCCCTTTTTAAAATCACAACAGTTTGAGGAACAAGCAGCATATAAAAAATATATGGCCTCATGAATCGAACACCACCTTTATCTGTTGATACTACCCAAAACGTAACAAGAACGATTCAATAAACTAGAGCGATCTTCTAAATGTGACATTTTGAAACTTTCGCTCAAAATGTAACAAATCTCGCTTATAATGTAAGTTGAATCGATAAAGTCCAGGTTCTACAGCTGGGTAAAATCAGCAACTACCTTTCCTGAATTTTAAGAAACTGGTCAAAAAGACTTGAAGTGTAATCGCAAGAGTTGAAAAAAATGCCTTTACGTCGTGAAACAATTTTCTTGAATATGTTCAAGACTATGATACCAAGACATGTCTAACCGTTTGTAAACAAGAACGATTCAATAAACTAGATTTCGCTCACAATGTAATTTAAATCAATAAAGTCCAGGTTCTACAGCTGGGTAAAATCAGCAACTACCTTTTCCAGAATTTGAAGAAACTGGTCAAAAAGACTTGAAATGTAATCGCAAGAGTTGAAAAAATGCCTTACGTCGTGAAACAATTTTCTTGAATATTTTCAAGATATATACCAAGACATGTCTAACCGTTTGTAAATTATTTTAAATATTCTACATTATTAAACAAAAGGCTATTTTTACAAATGCATCAAAATGTCACCCTTTGGTTCCTGTTTTATGGAAAGACCCATGCACACGTTGTATCCGTAAACCTACAGCATCCACACACCAACCTCATTAGCGCAGTGCTCATCAAATAAACACTACCTAATGGTCTAGAATAACGATGCAGTGTGTGTTCATAATGTGACAACATCAATTTAATGAAGTGTGTGTATTTTATGAAGCGGTGGATAACTAGACACTCTAACAGAACACGCTGGTAACAGCCCAACCATCTGTACTCATCGATAGACCGCGTGCCTTGTCTGCATATCATCGTCTGTTGACAGAACCTCGCGCAGTCAAGGTCATGATGCACCAGCTTATGATTATATCAAGGACATACTGTAATCTTGGTTTTTTTCAATCTTAAAGGACGTATGAAATAGGGTTTTTTATTACATAAAATAATAGTAGATGGTGTGTTTTTCACATTTCGATCAATTTCAGAGAATTTGATAGTTGCGTTTTGGTGTAATTGCAAGTTTTCTATTTTTATGCTAATGATAATTTCCATATTCACGAGCAAAGCTGTGATGTCATCTCAGGACAACAGAGGAATTCTCCATAGACTTGTGTGCAAAAGTTTGTGTCATTTTGAGTGGCTTCTTGATATCATAAACCGTATCAGTTTACTGAGTTTGTTTAGTATGCCATTTGCAACAATTCTAACAAGTTTGGGGTTTAAAAAAATGGATCAGTGGGCTACCGTTATACTGTTTGAAATGTTAATATGTTCTTTCTTTGTTTTTCAACTGTGGGTTCCCTCTATGACCAATGATAAACAGTGCCCTCACCTGTCAAGATAATTTTGAAGTAGAGAAAAAGTCATTTCTTTCTGAAATAAAAACAAATTTGAGTTAAAAACAAATTTGATGTATGTCTTTGTTACGGCATAAATGCATCTGAGAAACGTATCCCGAAGCTTAACACACGGTAAATTATTATGAGTACACAATGTAACACTTATTACATCTGGTGTCATAACTATGCGGAAGATTGACGACCATAATCCTATCAATTTCCCCCGTGTCTTGTGGAGGAATCTCCGGTCCTCCCAAGCCAGCCGCTACTGTCAAGAATTCACCGGCTGCGAGTGTAACAGCTGTTGAAAATAAACACGGCACTGCTGCCACTAAGCACGCAATATATACCATTACATGAGCTGGATGGTCCTGCGTCCATATCGGCTATCGATCGTTTGAAATTGACGTCACATCAAGGACCCGAACAATGGTGTTATTAACACGTGCCTGGGACCAGGGACAGTGGTCAATACGTACCAGGTATTCCCTGCATAGGGAATTATGAAATAAAGCCACGCTGAAGTAGAGAACCGGGGTACTAAAGTGAATACGTCACCCTTTGTGTGTTGCCAAGGTTACTGGGTCTGAACTAACGCAAGTGAATTGTATCCCTGTGCTTTAAAACGGACGTTTCAGCGAATGTTTAGA
The DNA here is from genome assembly GCA_037783545.1 of Henricia sp. BOLD:AAB3569. NCBI lineage: Eukaryota > Metazoa > Echinodermata > Asteroidea > Spinulosida > Echinasteridae > Henricia > Henricia sp. BOLD:AAB3569. The sequence continues at coordinate 3,128,732 of JBBELK010000429.1, read as the reverse complement.
GCCAGTTACCCTGCAGGCAAATGATGTCGCATAATCTACACAAGCCATATATACTATACGTGTCAAAAAAATGTCCTACTTTTGATCTTAAATAACTCTCATTTTTCAACGGATTTAAACCAAAATTTCAGATTATGTAAACAAGGCCTGACAACTTTTATTGAGTGAGTTTCATCAGTTTTGGATGAGAGGGTTGGATTTAAAGGCCACACGGAAAAAAAACCCTTAATTTCAAGATTTGCCATTTACGACTTTGCCTCCTCCAATGTCGATACACCGCTGGCGACTGATGGAATATGCATGATGCAGCCAAAAGCTTCTGAAGGAATGCAAGATCACCCCTAATGTTCTTGCAAACCATCTTGATCGTTTTTCGCAACTCATCAAGAGGTGTAAGGGAACCTCAGACATAGACAATTTTCTTGACAATAGAGGATGCTAAGTCGAAAGTGGCAAATTCTGAAATTTAGGGATTTATTCGTATGGCTTTTAAATCTCACCCTCTTAACCAAAATTGATGAAACTCACACAATACAATTTGGCGATGTTTACATGATCTGAAATGTTGGTTTAAATCTGTTAGAAAATGAAAAAGTTATTTAAGATCAAAAGTAGGACATTAAAAAGTAGTTTTATTTTTGGACACGTAGTAGGTCTTCCATGTCGTAGGAAATTATATTATGGACACGAACAAAACAGCCATATTAAATTAAAAACCAGACGATGAAATAGGGGAGTTATATATTGCGTATGTTACAAGGATTAGATGCAACTTGTCATTCGAGAACACGCTAGTAAAACTCACAACGTGCTCATGGGACTCGAACCCGCAGAAAGCATACATGTAAGCAAAGCAATGACGTCATCAGTAAACTTATTGGTTACCTTTAACGTGAGATACGGGTACAATTCCGCTTCACACGGTACATGTATGAGGAAGAACCGTTAAGACTCAGTGGAGATTTTCAATGCCAGTCTTTAAGAAATGGTTGTTATTGGAGATTTCGGTCCAAGATAATGACATCCCAGGCGGAATTCCAGTGAATTCCAGCGGGTGAATTTACGGCCCAAACCTGGCCCCAGACGTGAATTTTTCGGACGGCTAAATGTTGAGTCACGATATCGCACGAGGCTGTCTTGTTACAGAAGATGACACCAAACAGAAATCGCTGATGTCCTTGGGTCTGTTTTGTGCGTGTTTATTTTGGTATATAATTTATTCTCGGTGTCATTTTGTTCTCAATGTCAGAGCTAATTTTAAAGAACTGTTGGTGAAACTCTTCAAGGTATTTGTTCTTTCGAATTTTACGGTTACTAGTCTAATACCTTTCCTTCATATACCCTTTGTACGGGCGGCCATGACAGAGGGCAATCAATAATATTGTATCCGTTCGTCATGCACGAGTATACAGGCACTTTATCTTTACCGTCTCGGGTATAGACATGCAGTGCGCATGTGTACAACGGTCGCGCATGTGCAAAACGATCGCGCTTTGTATGCCAAACAAGCATTGCGTATACCATTGGCTGACGCGAGACTTGCATAACGCTCAAAAGTCTCCTGCGACATTCCAAATGACAGTGCATTGTCTTTTCTCTTTGTTGTTGTTATTTGTCAATTCATGGCATCTTCAGCAACTAAGGCCCTTTATGCCATCAACTATGTGGTATTTTTTGCTGTAACTATACTTTATTATCAACTTAAGATGACGAAGAGTTGCATAAGTGGGAGGAGAACCCCCATGGAATTCGTCTGGAGGAAAACCCACGCTCCGGAATCGAACCCGGGACACCACAACTAGGTGAAAGTCGGGGAAAGAGCCACTACGCCGACCCGAACAGTGGATAGGTTTTGTCCTTGCGTCCTATATTTTCTGCGTACGCTCGATCGCGCCCTACGCGCCGTGGCACACGACCTTTCATGAAGGCGACACCGGCAGCACATTACCCGGTTCCCATTTACCCATTATCCGCTCTGCTACCTCTATTAAAGCTCCTGGGAATTGGTGCCACCGTACGGCCAATTCTCAACGGGCGGTCTTACATCGACATTGCTCGCCAGTGCGCGAGGCTCGCGAGCCAAGAACAATTTTGCCTCTTCTGCCTCGAAGAAATAATCTAACGTACCCACGGAGCGACAGAAAAACGACCTATTTTGTCTTGCCCTTACTTCTGTCTTAAAGGGCCCAATATTTTATTTGCAAGATGAATTTTTTTTGTGGATTCTTGAAAATAAGGGCGTAACATATCTATTGAATAAGAATGTTGGTAAAATATAGTCTGCAAATATTTCAGCTAGTCTGCAGATACATCACTGCTTCAGAAACTCCTTCAAAACACATGCATGGTTTTGTGTTGAAGACAGAGTACATGATCCAAAAACGTAAAAAAAAAGCGTTACATAACTAAAGAATAATGTTCATAAACTACCTTGTGGAAATTTCAGCCACATAGATGCAGTAATGCTTCAGAAAACCCCCAAGAAACCATGCTTTTTTGTGTTGAATGAACGGTAAGAACATTGGTCTGCAACTTCAGTTGACAATTTCTCCCACAAAGGTACCATTTTACAAGTGAAAAATCAGGTGGTGTATATTACCATAGACCTTTATCACGGTGCGTCCATCTTTGTCTTGTTCCCCATAGTACGTGTCGGGCACGATCGGTGCGTCTGCGCTACCGCGCGATAGCGCGTGTAATCTACCGTTGAGAACCCATAGATATGGAAATTCTTATTATAATATCTATGTGAGGGAAGATGGCCGCACCGTGATCAAGGTTATTGCTATCAACGGTTTTCTCGTTAACTCATGAAGTAAATTTTGGGAGAATGTTGGTAAACTAGCCTGCAGAAATTTCAGCTACATAGATGCATCAGTACTTCAGAAAACCTTCGAAATCATGCAGGGTCTTTTGTGTTAACAGTTACCGTGTGGTACCAAAAATATGTGTGCGCACGCACTTCTTAGAAACCATCTTCAGTTGTTAATTTCTTACAAAAGTACCATCTGGGACAGAAATAAACTTATGTTCCGTTTGTTACCATTGCTATTAACACTTTCTCTTGTCAACTTATTTAGTGAAATTTTGGGTCATTGCAGGTGATATAATAGACCTATACTGCTGTATAAGACATGTCGCTTGGTGCCCATTAGTGTAGCACCTTTATCGTCACGATCCGTAATTCTAGCGGAAATCTGCTATACATTTTTCAAAAGCCATTTACCGCACACTGAAAAACATCTTTACTTATCCCTAGCGAAAACTCGGCAGTTCTCGACAATTACAACTGTCAATTATTAACAGTGTTGACAGTGTTCTTACCGTGAGAACGAAATTATAAGAAATTTGTTCTACTTTAATATACAAACGCAATATACGGTATGGTGCCTAATCAGCGTTGAAATGAAACAACCATAGAATTTCGATAATATTTTAAAATACTGTAATCACACTCGACCAACAGCTTTACATCGAGATACATAGGTGGGTGGCGCCATTGGCAGCCGACAGCCAGATAGACTAGGTAATCCCTTTAATTTTCACAAAATAATGCTCTGGGATCTCATAAGTGCGTTATTAAGCGTTACACAACACACTCGACCAACAGCTTTACATCCCTTCCGAAGGATGGAACAATTGTGGTTGAGTGCCTTGCTTAAGGGCACAGGCACAGGCCGAGTATCGGACCTGCAACACCAAGTCTTCGCCTCTGATGTGTGTCAATGGTCTAAACCACTCGGCCGCAGTACCCCAACATTTGTCATCGTCAAAGCAAACGACATGGTAACTTGCAAAGCCTTTGTTGTTACATGTACATGCAGTTTCGCTGTTTAGCCAATTATGGCGGCTCCATGTAAGTAGCGAATAACGCATGTCCATTGCATGCTCCATGCAGAATACTCGATACCAATGCGGTCAGCTAAATTAACAGAAAATGATACCACATCGGTATGTCAAGTTGACGGTCATTTCAAATCAAACACTCGCGGGGGTCCGTGTCTCACCAGATGTGCATTTAAGACTTGGGTTATTACCAATATGAATAAAGAGTATGTCAGCAATGTAAGTTAGGGATGGTGTCTTGTTATTCCGTCAACCCGGCCTGTCAGCGATGACCTAATACAAATTCGACCGACTTATTCACTAAATCACGCCCCAGACTGTTGTTTGCGCCTCGCAGCTTCAAAATAATGTCTATTTTCGGCTTCACACATTGGGGTATTTTTGGTCCGGCAATTAGGGGAAGGAGCTGTTAAATTCAGAGGCGGAAGAAATGCAGTATTTTTAGCTCTATGGACTGGAGATGCTCGCGTCTTTGAGAAATGAAGCAAACAATGTAGCATTTTTAAATGTGCAAGCATTTTCGTTTTATAAAGAAATATTGTCCTCTTCCATGTTATAGCAAAGATATATTTGACAGGTCTGGAGCAGGGACGGAAAACTCAGTTGTTAAACCGTGGGCTTGTGTTGGAATTCCGATTCAAGAAAACTGTTTTGACATAACTTTTGATTCGTTTTACTGATGTTGATGCAATAAAGATTATCTTTCATGAAAGAAAATTCCGTATATCGTGATCCAGGGGAACCTAGATTCTTGCACAAAATGTTCCATGGCAAATTTCTCTGCTAATATTGTATTTGTTTGTTTCTTTGTTTCCTTCAGTGTCATCCCGGCATTGCAGCAGACGCCCTCTTTGACCAGCTGTACCGCAAGCCTCAGATGACCATGCTAATGGGTTGCCAGTGTTCTGAAGTCTCCAAGCACATTGCACAGATTGTACCTTACTGGAACCTCGTCATGGTAAATTCAAAATCCCACAATTCCCCAGCTGCCACCCACAATTCCCCAGCTGCCACCCACAATTCCCCAGCTGCCACCCACAATTCCCCAGCTGCCACCCACAATTCCCCAGCCGCCACCCAAAAATACCCCAGCCGCCACCCAAAAATACCCCAGCCGCCACCCACAATTCCCCATCCGCCACCCACAATTCCCCAGCCGCCACCCATAAATTCCCTAGCCGCCACCCACAAATTCCCTAGCTGCTAACCAAAATTCAGCTGTGGACCGTATCGAATAGCCGCCATTTCGTGGGGCAGTTCCTTCGTTCCTTGAGGACATGCGTGGTTGCACATATTGTGCTCCCATTGTTGAACGGTTTAAGTAACAAAAGGTGCCCCACGAAATGGCGGCTATTCGATACGGTATATACCCAGAACTGCCATGCATAGGGCCGTAGTTCAATCCAATTAATGTTTTGTTTGTGTATGATTGGTTTACTACACACACACAGGAGTACAAGCAATTTCGTAAGAGATGTAACTTCTGATACGAAAATTGCCTTATTGTTTGTATTTCACAGGTATCTCACGGTGCTACGTCCGTAACGTTGACAGACCGGGAATTCTACCCTACATTTTTTAGGACTGTGGCCCCCGATTCTTCCCACAATGCAGCCAAGGCGGCGTTTATGGAATACTTTGAGTGGTACGAGGTTGCAAGTCTTATACAAGAGGAAGAGATGTTCTCACTGGTAAGTTGTGTACATTTTTGCGACCGTGAACAGAAACAGGTTTCTAGTGCCATCATTGAGTCAGTCAATTTATGATCATAAAAATCTTAATCTTTCTGGTTCTACATCCGATTTTACGAAGCACTGTTGTACCTCGTAACACGGGTTGCGAGGTGTAACGCGTCGCCACTCGCGTCGCATCGCACCAACTATTTCACACAACTTGCGATGAATTCGTCGCATCGCAAGTTCCTCGACGATGGCTTGACAAACGTCGCAAGTTCCGGCATGTATTTGGGTCGTCGTAACTTAACATAAAAGCATCGCGTTTTTGACAAAATAATGTTTAGTATGATGCAGTGCCTAGATCTGGTAGAAATCACGTTCAATAGTCATATTATATCGCCTGCCCACAGCGGGCAATATAACTCTTTAAGCCTAAACCCCCGAGCTGTGATCGGAATTTCTCACCAATTTACCATATTCCGGATATCCTATTGGGAGTGTGCAAGCATTTCAGCCATTTCCCGCCAAAACGTTCTTTACGACCGTTTTGGCGCTCAATTTATAACCCACGCGCCTGGATGAGGTTTCTCAAAGTGACCCGCGCAGAGCTATTAAGACCGTGATTGATTGTTGTAAACACAGCATTAATCTTGGCGGAAAGTCCGTAATATCGGTTGATGTCTGCAAGGGCTTTACATGACAACGGAGCAACCACAAACTAGTCTTAAATAAACTTATCGGTTGGGATGGAAGGTTTGACGAAATGGCGTAGAAGGAGGATCCACACTGAGCTTTTTTGGCGCGCAAATGCCGGCGACGCGCGTCGCTTCGAGAAAAAGCGATGTGGAGGTAATTTGTGAAGTGAAACCATTCACTGAAAAACTAAAAAAATCAACTTGGGTGGATATGCGTTTGTGATTCTGCATGATTTTCATTGGGTTTCACTCCCAACTTTCTCCACGTTCACGTCGCCGTCGCTTTTTCTTAAAGCGACTTGCGTCAGGTGTAGGCCTATATACGTGGCAAAAGGTTCAGGCCCCGGAATCGAACCGGGGACGCTAGAGGTAAAAGGCAAGGAAAGAACCACTACACGCCAACCCGACCCACCCTCCGTGGTTTTATGCCTTAGTTTATTTTATTTCATATTCACAAATACCTGAGACAGCTTTCTTATTGGTTATTAGTTTTAAACGGACGATAAAGGCCCAACTGATTTTAAGCACTTTTCTTGCCCAAGCCAGTTTGTGTGCGTATGTGAAATGGTATGAATGGGAACAAAGGTGTCCCGGGTTCGATTCCGGGGCGTGTATGTTGATTGGGTTTGCAGTCCATACTTTCCCCGAGGGTTGTCCCGTCCCACATATAAAACTGCATCTCATTCTTTGTCAGGTCAGGTTGATAATAAAATAAAGTTAAAGTTAGAACACATCATTGGTAATCTCGAAAATCAAATGTTCACAGATTTACACATAACTTACACAATATAAACACAATGGTTTTGTCTGTGAAGTGCTATAGTTTTTGAGAAATGAGTAAAACAATTATTTTTCGTCTCATGAGACGAAAGTTCACTTCGCCCCAAAACCATTACGCCCTGCAGCACTTCGCCCTGAACCACTTCGCCCAAAAAGCCACCTTGCCCCCAAACCACTTCGTCTTTACACCACTTCGTCCGAATGCCACTTCGCCACCAAAATATTTCGTGCACAGGCCGTGGTTGTGGGTGAAGTGGTTGAGGGCCAAGTGGTTCTGGGCGAAATGGTATTGGGGCGAAGTGACCGTAAAGCCTTTTTTTGACTGTTTTCTCAAAAGTTAGACGATGTACAGAGCTGGTTTTTGCTCAGGTTGGTTTTAATCATTCATATCTTCAATCACACAGGGAGATAAAACCATTTGCAACGGTTTACCAATCATGTGTTATGCCTTAAGTTTAAAGCTAATACTACATGTATGGTTGGTGGCATGAAGGGCTTTGTCGAAGATGCCATAGAGTTAACTACAACATAAACTAGATTAAATGTTATCTCAAAAAGCCGTATGTCAAATATGAAAATATAGAACCATAGGCCTATTGCACGATTTGGTATGATGAATGAACAAAATCTATCTATGATTTTGTTTAGGTAATATGGATGAAATCACCCCCAAGTGTGACCACACGATAATGTTTGCTGTAAAACCGTATAAACATTAACGACCTATCAAAATCCATTTACCTTTTCCGTCCATTTCAGCAAACAGGCTCGAGTGTGACAAATGACCTCCTGAAAAACCGGATGTGGACACTCATTTGCTCAGGGACCAGGGTGAATTTCCCTCGTAATATAGGAAGATTAAAAGACAACAAGTGCGCATTTAGCGCGTTTTTCCCGCTGCTACTCCAGGGATTTTACAAAGAGCGGGATGGTTTTTGGATCACCGTTGTCATGGCGAAATGGCGCGACCTTTACAGAATGATGGACGTATTATTCTCGACAATCTTTCGAGGGAAATATTTGAAGAAGCACGTGGCGCGTAAATTGCGCGAGGTGCCATTTTTGGCAGCTCATGCATTTCTGTCAAGGAAGAGTCTGGTGTTTAATTTCAAGGAAATTAGGCATCCGTCATCGAGTTACAATTTACGACATAAAAATTGCTCGCATCGCACCTCGCTTATGAATATTGATGTTATGTAAAATACTTTTCTTCAAGTTATTTTTGACAGTTAAATAGACAGCCGAAGTGTGACGTGGTTGCCATGGTAATTGGATTTAAACACCATGGCCGTCAGAAAAAGTACCATTGCAAAAGCACAGGGACACGGTTCAGTAATTATTAGTGTGTAGCCAATTGCCTAGGCAAGCAACAAAATAAAATAAAACGTATTCACTTCGGCAGTCAATTCTCTAAAAGGTTTAAGTGATAAAGTGGCATATTTTAAAGATTGTTTTCGTCCTTTCTTAGTCTTAAAGACAGAATGATTGAACAACTTTTTAAAAACAGAAACATCAGCATTACATCACTAAAGAATAATGTTGATAAACTGCCTTGTAGAAATATCAGCCACACAGATGCAGTAATACTTCAGAAAGTCTGAAAAAATCCATACATTTTTTGTGTTGAATGAAGAGTAAAAAAAATTTCTGCAGATTTTTTTTTTAAAAAGCACCTTCAGTTGGCAATTTCTCCCACAAACGTAACATTTTAAACGAGACAAATGATGTGGTGTTCGTTACCATTGCCATCAACACAATTTTAGTCGGGTTTTTCTTGTCAACTCATGAAGTGAAATTTTGGGTAACTTCAAAGGATGTATTGGGCTTTAATGCGGATCTCCCCCCCCCCCCCGTTTCTTTGGTCTTTAGACCGGTGCAGTATATCGGGTTATAAGTTACTAACATTTAAACTCGAGACATTAGAAGCGCGCAGGTGAAAAGGGTGACGAATTTATAGTCGATTCAGAGTTCTACCAATCAATTTGGAAATAATAGAAGCCAATTGGCGAGATTTCCTCACAGGGGAAAAAATTAACTACACAATAGAAAATGACGCCTGAATGTCGACATGAAAACAAAAACTATATTCAGAAGTATAACAAAATCTCGCGCGTTAAAATCACGGTGTCGTTCACCTGCCGCGCAAGACAAAATCACCTCTGCGTTCGGTTTGCTCCGGTAAATTCATTACATCTCTATATACACAGGAAGACCTTACGCTTACAGCCATGCGGTTAATGGATAGAACCCCACGAGATATTTGTCTATAAAACAAGAAATTAAAAAGCGACCTCGCAAGTTGTACGCAGATCGGGTTGAAGGCGCTTGTATAGTCTTTACAGATAGATCATATTACATGGTTGGGAAAACTGCTAAATGGCATTATCTCAACGTGTGATTAATGCACCTATCAATTGTCCCCCCCCCCCCCCCCCCCCCCACCCCGCCCCGTCACGTTGTTCATGCCCCAGGGTGGGGCATTCGACCCTTTTTCTGTGCATTTGTATACGAGACGCGCATGTTTTGCACCCGAGGGTGGATATTTTTGTGGATTTTGTCACGCAAAAAGTGACAATCCCCACCTCTTAGGTGGGGTAGCCCGGGGTGGGTAGGGGTGGGGGAAACAATTGATAGTTGCATAACGATGTGTAATGATGAAAACCAACATGTGTGTAAGCGAGCTTATAGTACCTCATCTACTTTCCGAGAAAACAATGAAAATTTTTTTCCACGCTTTCGAGAAACTGTCCTTTATTTCAGAAGTTTTAAAGGAGGTGTGAAATAGGGTTTTTATTACGTAAAATATTAGTAGAGGATGTGTTTTACACATTTCGGTCAATTTCAGAGAATTTGATAGTTGCGTTTTGGTGTAATTGCACGTTTTCTATTTTTATGTTAATGAGAATTTCCATATTCATGAGCAAAGCCGTGATGTCATCTCAGGAAAAACAGAGGAATTCTCCATAGACTTGTGTACAAAAGTTAATGTCATTTTCAGTGGCTTCTTGATATCATGAACTATATAAGTTTACTGAGTTTGTTTAGTATGTCATTTGCAACAACCCTAACAAGTTTGTTTGGGTCAAAAATGGATCAGTGGGCTACTGCTACTGTTTGAAATGTAATGTTCTTTCTTTGTTTTTCCACTGTGGGTTCCCTCCATGACCAGCAACAAACAGCGCCCTCGCCCGACAAGACATTTTTGAAGTAGAGAAAATGTCACTTCTTTCTGAAATGAAAACAAATTTGAGTTTGCCCCTTTGTCTGCAACACTTTGATCTTTTGATTTCTGTATAAAAACAGCTGGGTGATAATTTCCACCTCACAAAACCTTTAATCCTTATTTTCGTAGCCGGTTTTTGGATATTTGTTTGTTTCTTTGAAATTTAATAAATTAACTAAATTAACTTTGCCCGGCCGAGAGGATCAGGAACACCCTAAAAAGAAGCCACTCCACTTTACGTAAACAAACTTGGATCATGCAACCTTTTTATTCCGGGTGCTGCAACCTCATTATTCCACTCAAAGCACCACAGACAAACAGATCGATGAGCTAATTATGTGTTAGCTCGAAGGAATTATCGTGTTATTTACATATACTCATAACATGCTTATCACAAAACAACCCCGTCGCTTGGCTTAGAAAGCGTAAAATGGTTGGCTCACTTAATAGTGTTAACAATTTTTCGAAAATACACACGTAACCACCACAGAAAAATGTTGTTGTTGTTGTTGTTAAGTTTATTGTATCTTATGCCACCAACTCTATACGGCATTAGATTTAACTTTATTATCAACTCGAGATGACGAAAGAGGAGTTGCAGTTTTAGAAATGGGAATAAAACCCGCAGGGAAATCATCTGGAGGAAACCCACGCGGTGAAGTAGGGACTGCAAACCCGATCCTATACACGCCCCCAGAATCGAACCCGGGACGTCAGAGGAGAAAGGCGGGAAAAGAACCACTACGCCTAGCCGACCGCCCATCACAGAAAAATGTTTTGGATATAAATAGCTAAACCTTGTTAATAAGAAGTCATTGGGACTTTGTAGATTAATTTGTTGTAAGCAGGGGAGAATGTGGAGGGGGGAGGGGGGGGGGGGGGGGGGGGGGGGCTCCACGGAGCATCCACGGAGCATCTGGAATCCATCTAGAAGCCGTTATGGCTTCGCGCTTTACGCGCTCGCTATTTCATTGTCATCAGCATTTCATGCTTAAAACTTTCACGCACCCCCCCCCCCCCCCCCCTTTTCAAAATCCTGGATCCGCCCCTGGTAAGAGACATCTTGTACTATCGGGAATGAAAACAATGAATAACATCGGAATGGGAGTTCTTCCTTGTTATAAGCAGGATGTTGCATTAACAATGCTCTTATTATCGAGATTAGTATAGTAATGCTGGAGTCTGATAAAGAAATGTTGTGGCCGATTTCTCGGAAAAGGTGCCTCACACGTCAAGAAAGAAACGTACACAAATTATGGCGGGGACAGAAAAAGGCGAGAAATGAAAGACGAGACGACATACAAGCGAAATATTTATTCGGAATCCGCTGCGGGACAGACATGCGGCACATCCTCCGTAATTTGGTTCCAAACTCCGGTAGTCCATTGTATCAAGTTGCTCGCTATCGTGGGTTATGTGTAACCCTTCAGGCATACCCAGAAAAAAAAGAAATATCTAGGGTGAAAGATTGTCCCACTCACGTAATTTGGAAAAGTAAATGGTTTCTTCCGCTGCTCTACATGTAGGCTAATAGATGCCCATGGTAAAATGCCCCGGCATCGGTGCAAAGGTTAAGAACGCAATCGAAACATGAGATTGGATCTACGGCTACCGGACTTCAGTGTCTTTTGCAAACCGTGTTACGGGATTTGATTTGTGTTGTGGCGATCTCCTGTGACGTAATTACCGAGGCTTTCGCGATAATGAAGCGCACCTTTTCTCTCTACGGCACAGGCAAACTTTTGCGTGTAGGATTTAGGTCTCATCAGATACATACTGTTTTTATTATCAGACTACCGATGCTCAGCATCTTTGGCCTTGAAGTCTGCCGCTAGAATTCCGTAAAGCTCTGCTGAGCGCAATGCGAAAAGTGCTTCAGCATGTCATTGCATGCCAATAAATAAAAAGAGAACGTGATTGGAAAACTTTTAAAAACAAGAACAGCATCACATAACTGAAGACTACTGTTGATAAACTGCCTTGAAATTGTTCAGCCCCATAGATATATAGGCCTACCGTAATTAGGGATTAAAAGTAAGTTTGGTCAGTTTTAAACGTAGGCCTACGTTTAAAACCGGTTAAAAATGGCCCAAGCCGAAGGCGCGGGCCATTATCAGTGCCCAGGACCCTAGCCGGTTTTAAACGGATTGTTTAAAACCTACTTTTAATCCCATTCATAAATACCTTTTTGCGTAATCGGTAAAACTCGCCAAAATTAGCTCGTTATGCCATGTTTTGCATTCACTTTTTACACCCAAAGTGTCAACACCGCGTTCGTACAGCTATTAGCTGTGCGTCGATATGTTTTTGTTCGATCGCGCGCGTTACGCGTAATGCAAGCGTGTTGTACGCGCACGCACACGACTGGGTACTTGTCACAGTGCACAATTTGCTTTCGGGAGCGTGCAGTTTCTGTGTGCATGTGCGTGTTCCATACGCGCCGACCAAAGCGCGGGCGCGGCCGCTAGCCAGCCTCAAAAGTGTTTAAGACTGACTGTGCCTTTATCGCTTGTTAAAAACTGCCCACGTGATGTGCTTCAGCCAATAGTGATGCGTAAACTGTCCAAGGTATTTATGAAAACCTGAACAATTTCCTGCAATTTGTTTGTATGAATGAATGGTATAACACAATTGTCTCCAGAAAACTTTCTTACAAAAACACCTTTTGTTGGCAAATTCTCCCACAAAAGTATACCATTTTACACGGAAAAAAATATGCGGTGTTTGTTAATGTTAGCATTGCTATCAACACTTGGTCGGATTTTTCTTGTCGACTGCAAATGATGTATTGGAGCTTTAAGCGAAAGTTTAAATACGCCGATCTTATCACTTTTCCCGTAACCGTCTCGACAAAGCAAAACAGGCCACTTCGGATAGTTCTGAAGAATGGAAATTGCGACAGTTTGGAATTCTGATGTATTTTCCTGAATACTCTAAACCCCCTTCCCGAGATTGACTTAATAACACGTCGAGTCTCTTGAAAGATTACAATCAGTTTACATAGCGCTTTACTTTTAAGGACGTTCTGCGCGTGAGCAAGACAAAAGGCGCGCGAAATGGATTTTCGGTCAGATATTAACGACATACATGCACGTATTATCTTTTATCTCCAAGGCACTGTCGGAGTTAACGCGGTATCTACAGTCTTCGACCAATATCACCATATCGCCCTCGCTGAACACGGAAGACGACCTGGCAGCAACAATTGTACAACTTCAGGTAAGACTATATATGGATTAGTTTCACTTCATAAAATTTAGTTTTGGGAGAGTATTATTTTTAGCGCTAAAATCTTGTGTAAAGACAAAACTCCATCCACTGTGCGATAACTTCACTTGATAGGCCTAACCCTGGTTTGGGGCGATAACTTTCACCCTCAAAGAAGATAATTTTTTGATAACTTGAGCGATAACTTGAGCGATAACTTGAGCGATAACTTGAGCGATAACTTGAGCGATAACTTGAGCGATAACTTGAGCGATAACTTTTTTATTGACTCTGAAAATTATCGTTTAGTGGAGTTTAGGTTGGATTCACACCGAGCCTTTTCGCGCGTAATTTCGACCAGCGTCGCTTTGAGAAAAAGCGGCGTGGAAGGAATTTTAAGTGAAACAAGGCACCGAGTGAAAATCACATAATCAACTTCGGCGGGAAGTGTTTTTATGATTATATGTTCCAAATTCCCTCTATATACACCGTTTTTTTTTGTTTTTTTTTGTATTTTCTCAAATCGTCGCGCGTCGCATTTACGCGCGAAAAGACTCCAAAAACCACACGTACTTGAATTGGCGCGCGCAGAAAACATGTTGCGCGCGTAATACTGTCTTGGCAACACGTCACCGGAAGTTCTCCGTGGATATTAACCTCATTCGCAGAGCATAGCGCGATGGCTCTAGCGGGTATTGATCCAACAGCAGCAATTAGCCGCGGCAGTCTACCAAAGGCACGCTCGTCGCTCGAGCTCAGGGCGTGGGGCGTTGCCTGGTACCGGCACGAATACCCAACTTCGAGGGGAGTGCCAGCTAAAAAAAACCACACGTTTGAAGACCACATACGATTTACTCATACGAAAATCTTCACAACATTCACGTTGACATTATGGATCTTGCGCTAGATCACCTCGCAGAGGTCACGGATGCAAAAGCGATTGTAAATTTTAAACATGTTGAATTTCATTTTTTACCTTTTGCCTGTTTTTATAGGAACTCGATGCGAGAATAATTATCGGTAGTTTTCAGGAAAGTACAGCTCGAGCCGTCTTCTGTGAGGTGAGACAAACTCGAATTATCTTCGTACAAGTCCTTCGTGCATTCCTATAGAAATACACGAAAAAGTTATACGCAAAAAAGTCATTCTTTGTCAAGTATTCGTACAAAATGGCGGCGCCCATACTTCGACAAATTCCTGCAATTGCTATTCTTTGTGATGTTGGAATCCGTTGTTAAGTGGGTAATATTTCTTGTTCTTTGCATTACAATAACGTACGAGTTGTACTTGTTGAAATAAGGTATTTTGTTTCTTGTGTATAATTCTCTTTTAAGCAGAGGCGGAAAGAACATTTATACACTAGGCCTGCAGTGGCTGAAAACGGCTTGATATGTTTCAATTACCATTTACATTTTATGGACAGGCCTACAAATTGGGCATGTTCGGTTCCAAGTACGTATGGCTACTACCGGGTTGGTTTCAACGAGAGTGGTGGCGAGCCGAAGCCGATACACAGTGCACGGCTGACGAGTTAGCCATAGCCGTGGAAGGATACTTCGCAATCGACAGCCTGGACATTAACATTGATAATCGCAGCTCTATCTCAGGACTGGTTCGTATCAACGACTGTTTGCAGTATACATTTAAAGAGTACAGGATTTGTTCAAAAGAGATGTTCGTTGTAGTCGAGGCTTTCACACAAAAGTTACAAGAACAGTAAGGATAGCAATCACGTGAACAGTCTAGCAACAAGTTCAAAACAACTTGGTCCTTTTGATCTACTGGGTGGACCCTGATGTGAAAACCGAATTACGTATTCTAACAAAACAAAACAAAATTTTAATTAAGACAGTTTGTACTTGTAAGTATTCGCAAAGTCTCTAGTGCACTGTCTCTAATGCATAAAGTATTGTGGAAAATAGGCTTCTGGGTCATTCCATAAATTTGGGGTCCAAAGTGTCAGTGGCATTTTCTGTCCCCCGTTACACCTGACATGTGCCATTTGCCATACAACCGACAAGTATCATTACAAATGCCTTCAAAACATATTTTTTGTGAATTGTACCTCATGTAATCACTCTTTGAGATAGAAGGCATTTAAATAATATGTCCTGAATTTACAAACTACAACATTTTACAAGATGTCAGATGTAACGGGGGACTTTATAGAATGACCTATCTTTCAAATCGATTATTTTTAACCCACACAATACTATGATAAACTAATCTATATACACTAGATTCAGTATGCAATAGCAGCTGTCAATACGAGAATTGAAGCCTTGCGCCGGCCATCTTAGTACTCCCAAGACAATGCTTTGCCGAGACTGCTCCCCGGTCCATACGATCGCTTGCATTCCACTTAACACATACAGACTAGAGAAGATGGTATAACCATAGGCAGGGCATTGTATTGGGAGTACTAAGATAGCACACGGTGGCTTCAAATTCAGAGGGCGTTGCCGCATCCAGTGGTTAAATATCGAGGGTGTGAAAGAACTTTGGGATCGAGGTTGAGTCACGTGCACAAAAGATGAACTTGTATTATTTGTTACATCACAGACATCACACGCCTTTGAAATGAATATGCAAAAACGAGGCGTGTCCTCGGCTGGTAGCCACGCCCCAAACGCCTATGACGCCGTTTGGACCATTGCACTCGCCATCAAATCCGCATTGGACCACTTGAACAGGACCGAGGCGACCAATCAGAATGCCAGTTCGGCTCAAGTGGGATACTTCACGTACGAAAATAGGCCAATGAGGGAGCTGTATGCCGACATTGTGTCGGATTTGCGGTTTACTGGTGTTTCGGTAAGTTAAGAAAAAAAATTCCAAAATATTAATCAACTATTTCATCGGAAAACCCTTATACTTAAATGGAAGATAGAATAACCCTTTTTCACTTAAATCCATGTGACAGACAAAGAATTATCTAAGCTCAATTTAACAGCTGTTCGAGTACTCGCAGGTTGGGTTTTTATGTTAAATCTAGATTTCCATATTTATGAGTAAAAATGGTCATCACATTCAAGTCTAAAATCCGTACACTGACAATACACGCATCATTGACAATGTTGCGGCCACTGTACATGTATTAGCCTACACACAAGGTGAAAGAGCATTTTTTTTATAACGCGTCGTTCATGTTTTCTTTTTTTTTAAAGGGACCGGTGCGCTTTCAAGGACCTGATCGGTATGGCGTTACGACATTCAGGCAAAACCAAGGTAACAATCAGAATTTGATCAATAAAAAACGAAAGGTATTCAATATGCGTACATGGTTCAGTGTTGTCGCGCTACGACTCCCGGCCGAAACAGACCCACGTGTACTTAATCGGCAATTAACAATCTTAAGTTAATTGTCTTATATAGCCAATTACACCATTATCATCAAGTGAAAGAGCAATTAATTTTAATTTCAATTACGATATTAAAATTCACTTAAAATATGTCTCTAAACTATAGTTACCTTTCTTCGTTGAATAAATTTAACATCTAACGTACCCGTAAAAAAACGCTCCGCGCCATGTAATTTGATTAACAATATTTTATAATTTCGTAACCATTGTCTGTAACTATTTTGTGGATTTTTCACATCGTAAGTATTGTAAATTGATTATTTATTTATTTTCAGGCTGCGTTATGAAGCTGGTGGCTCTATTTTTCCCGGAGGAGAGGAAACTTGTGTTTGAGGGGCGGGATCTTACGCCCATCATCTGGGAAGGTATGCAATTAATTGTTGTT
The DNA here is from genome assembly GCA_037783545.1 of Henricia sp. BOLD:AAB3569. NCBI lineage: Eukaryota > Metazoa > Echinodermata > Asteroidea > Spinulosida > Echinasteridae > Henricia > Henricia sp. BOLD:AAB3569. Next base: position 3,111,558 of record JBBELK010000429.1, on the reverse strand, counting down.
GATATTACACAAGAAATCTTTGCTATTAACTTGTATACTCATCAACACGATGTACCATACACCTTAACACGCTCTTCGCCTTTGAAACCCCGTTACTTTGGTAGGAATCCCAAGGATTGGCAAAAGACTCAAAACGTTTATGAAATATTTGACCAGAAAAAACTATACTAAAATGAAAGATTAAAGGAACGCGACCAAATCACATTTTTACCCCCCTCCCCCCGACCCCCGGCTTCATTTACGCGAATCGCTACACAGCGCTATATTGTGTTTGCACCCAACTGTCCACTGAATGCAAATTTATATTTTACAAGGAAGACCTCATATGAATGAAACCGCACGCACTATACCTTGTGTCTCCGTTTTCGGTGCAGTATAGCTAGGAAGGGAACCAACCTAAATAGGGTAGTGGTTTCGCACAATTTCTTGAAAGCATGGACACAGTTTTTCATTGTTTTCTCATAACGTAGATGGGGTATTCTTTAATCAATAACGTCGTTTGTAATAGTCCTTCAATACTACTTGGGATCAGAGAAAAATCGTAAGGGCCTTATCGGGATTCGAACCCGAGACACCTGACTCGCCGATACACCTAACTCTACCAGCCGAGCTACCAGACACAGTTGGTATACTCCCTCAGGTTTTCCTGTGGACCCAATTTTTCTCTTGGTGTTGCATGGTAGAGCAACTGGCAAATTAACGAACGCAACACCTGGGCTGCGTTCCAAACACGCGAACGTTGCCAACGTTCGCCACTGGTTAAAGTGCTTTTGTGCACTAGTCTATGAAAAGTCAGGTACCAGTTGTTGGCGAACGATGAAAACGTTTGCAATGTTCGCGTGTTTGGAACGCAGCCCTGGTTTGGTGACAATCAGTATGAAACAACAAAACTTGGGATGAGAGAAAAATCGTAAGGGCCTTATCGGAATTCGAACCCGAGACCTCTGACTCACCGGGCCGACGCTCTGTCAGCTAGGCTACAAGGCAGTATACCAATTGTAATTTATCTTATTGGTTATAAAAGCAATCGATTACGACAGTTTAACAAATTATGCAAAATCCGTACGTCAGGTGGCGTGATAGGTCTCACCTTAAGTCGTACTGTGTTATTTGAAGACTTCAGTCCACTCTGGGCCATTGTTCCATCATTTTGATTTTGCTAAATGCATATTTATCCAGCTGGTTCGGGTGCTTATGTAGTATTTACTCAAGTAATGTCCACCGTTATGTGCGATCGATCCTCGGTACACAATTGCAGGTGATTGGCAACCGGAGTTGCATTACGCAGACGCAGCTAGGGGAAAGGCTCCCGCAAGCAAACAAAGCGACAGTTCCTATTTTGTTATGATTTTGTTTTGTTTTTATTTCATTAGAAGCTCTTTTGCTGCTGTAAATATTATTGGTGGCGAGCGCTTAGAAAGTCGTTGACATGAATTTATATTGATGATAATGGCATATTATATAGCGCACATATACCTATCCTGTGGGATACTCGTGGCGCTTTACACATTACCACCCTATGGTAATTGGGAGTAGGTTATGCAGCCCCGGCAGCCTGACACTCCAGTGCTCAACGGCTGCGACCCTTGCAAGGTACCTATTTACTCCTGGGTGGAGAGAGGCAACTTGTGGCAAAGTGCCTTGCCCAAGGACACACACGCCTTGGTCGTGGCCGAGATTCGAACCCACAACCGTATATTTTAAGCACGGTCTTGAATTATTATTATTATTATTATTATTATTATTATTATTTATTTCTGGTATTCATACCAAGGATTCCTCAATAGTGCTCATTGCACTGTCACTCGCAAGCGTGAGGAAACCCATGAAGAATTAGAATTAGAAAATGGCCAGAGACACCGGGGATGATCCCCCTTGCTCTTCACGAAAGAATGCTCTGGGATCTTTAGAGTGCGTTTCCATTACCTAACACACTGGACCAACGGCTTTACATCCCTTCCGAAGGATGGAGCAAGTGTGGTTGAGTGCCTTGCCCAAGGGCACAGGTACCGTAGCATTGGGGAGGTTCGAACCTGCAACCCCAAGTTTTCACCTATGATTGCGAGTCAATGACCTAAACCGCTCGGCCACGGTACCCCACGAATTCATTGCACCAAAACCGTTCGGCCATGGTACTCCATATTTGATAATGCAATTATACGCGTGCCCTATATGATGAATAGCGCGATTGTTCAGAAACCCAAGCAATTGCTAAGGATTCTTAAGAAAAAGCTGTCAGCCAAAGCAAAGGGTTATGAATATATTTTCAAGCAATTGCTTTTGCTCGGTGCTTCTTAAGCAGTTGCTAGTTTTTATGTATTCGGCCCAATGCCGAATTGGTTATAATACTATTTTTAGTGGAGTTTTGTGGAATACAAAAATACAAACGATCGTATGAGCCGGGGACCAATCTATATAGACAAGGCGTTATCTGTTCCTATAAAGCTGACGCGTTACTTCAATATTCGCATTGTATTTTTTGTTAATATTGCAAGTCTCCAATGGAAAACAGAAAATTAAATAATTAAATGAAAGTGGAAAATATTTATGTCGACCCTGTAACCCTTTTTCTAAATTCTGACAAATTTACCCCACACATCTTTGCTGATTCACAATCTGACGTTATTTACAGAAAAAAAGGTGTTTCGTAGAAAAAAAATCCACCCGTCACACACCGTACCGCAGATGGCGCCCACAGTCAACACGCTAGTGTGTACCCATTCATTTCGCGCCATCGATTCTCGATTTTGCACTTTTTCCCGCCCAATTCTCCACGGAACACGCCGTGCACTTTTCGCACAGTCACCCGATCGTTGTCGACATGCGAAACTCGAGGGCGTTTGCAAAGAAGCCACAACTCTCGGGAATATTTTATCATAAAAAAATAAAGGTACGCTTTGTCTTCGTGCAGGTAATGGAATCCGGTGCGCGGAGTGAGTTAACAACACGTTTGTTATCACTGCGCGAAAATAGATATGGGGCGCAACCCTGTTGAATTCATTTAGGAATGCTGGTATTCAACAATATTGTCTCCAAGTCATGGTTTTTTGCATCTAAAATCGTGGCCTCGTGTGGTTTGGTTAAAGAGCACAGGAAAAACACAACACAGACTTTTGCACGGATCTTGTTATCACTGCGCGAAAACAGATATGGCGCACCGCCCTGTTGATCTCATCAAAACATTCATTGGTTTTCGCATATAATGTTCTCAAATCGTGGTCTCGTGTGGTTTGGTTACGAAACACGTAGGAAAACACTAGATAAACCTCTGGACACAAGCATTTACCCGCATTTTCAGATCAGAGAACACCTAACAGCACCACGGCTGTATTCGCATTTTCGTCGATTTACATTTAGACATTGGCATTTCATCTGAAACGTAATACTGTATTTACGCATCTCTAAGATTGACCAAATCTTACACGATGTTGAACATTAAGATATAGGCCTACGGTCTGTGCGTTTTGTTTTCTTCTGTTTCCTCCGTCTCAGAAAGTCTTCCGAGACCAAAAAAACAAAGATTTGACAGGCCACCAGTCCAGAGAGTGCGCTACACTCACCGCACCACAGACCAAACACGAGAAGTCAAACCTGGGCAAGTCTAGGCAAAGCGCAAAAACGGTCATGTAAAAACGGCGTTTTTCATAGGGTTGCCGATGTCTAAAATACAAAGTATAATGTTTTGTTGTTAAAATAAAGTAAATGCTTTAAAAATTCGTTCGAAGAAAAAAAATAAAATTTGCTGAGAACCACGGACTGTATATTGGCGCGGTAGCAAATTGCAGACGAAAAAAAGGTGTTATTCCAAAGGTCATACTAACGAAACTTCAGGAAAAGAAGAAATGAATGGGATAGAAAAGTACGTACCATCCATGCATGCAAATGTATTTGCCATGCAAAAATGGGTTACCAGTCAAAATCGTATGTGATATGTATCGCGATGGACTGGTCTTCTGCCACGGTTGCTAAGGAAGACAAATCGACATGTAATTTGGCTGGTATAACCCATTTTGCTCAACAGCTCCATGAAATTGCGTGTAAACGTTGCACCATGACTGGCGCCCCGAAACATTCACCTTTAAATGGGTGTGCAGTTAAGAAAGTCCACATATACTATACGCTTTTGTTGGTACGTGGTGCACGTAATTGCATATCAACTTGTAATTATTTCATGGCGCTGCACATTATATAATTGGTTTTATGAAGCTAAGTATCTTCCACCTAAACATCGAGTGGGTGGCGCCATTGGCAGCCACCCACCTATTTGGTTGCTTCTGTACTTCACATCTGCCGCGTGCACCCAGTCACATTACATAGCAACAAACATTTAGTCTGGTCATCTGGACACTAAGTGCGCATGTTAAAGGACGTACGTCAGTACATCAGATGCCATTATATAGGGAGTTGCTTGAGCGGATAGTCATATCTTTAGGAGATCTCAGAACTCGGGTTCGAATTTTAGTAATGGCAAAAGAGTTATCTTGCCACGAAAGTCACATTTGTGAATTTTTTTTTCGTCTGTTCTAGTGCTCAAAGCATTTCGCGTTCACGCCATGCATTTTACGTAAGGCTAATTAGCCCCAATTTCTAGAGTACCGGTATATACCCTACCGGCGATGTAGATGCGTCGTTCTACGCATACTCCCATCAAGGTTTTCATCATCCTTAACATCACCAAGACATAAAAAACACTTGAGAAAATAATAAGAACCCTAATAATTAATCAAGTTTTGGAATGACCGTAATAAGACAACGCATAAGGACCTCCTTTGTTGGGGACGGACGGGATAAATATCACGACTGTTTTAATTAGACTTTAGAATGCGATCACATATTGAGTGCGGTAGACGGAATGTGAATGGTTGTTATAGTATTCAGACCTCACGGGAATTCTTCCGGATTTAAGGCTGGCGAAGATTGCTTCGCCAAAAAGAAATTTCTTCGCTAAATAGGAATTTCTTCGGAGTGCGATCCAATTTTGTTAGGGAACTCGAGATTTTTGTTTCAGTGTTTGTCTGTGTAATATTACGGTCGTACTGGACACTCGTGTGTTGTAAGGGTGATTTAATTTAATCAGGCTTTTGCGTCGTCCATTGCAAGAGATGTTCCTGAGGGGGAAAATAAACATGACCAACAAAAACATCAGCATAGACAATAGCATGCAACATTTACACTGGAGGTGTACGCTTCATGAGAAATGTTATGAACGCAACATCTGGTATGGTGCCTGATAACCATTGCAATAAAACAACCAAACTTGGGATGACCTATAAGGCACAGTTTGTATATACTCCCTCAGGTTTTCCCTATGGACCTAATGTTATGAAATAGGAGATTTATTCTCGGGATACGCCTTGGTTCAAGTTGGTTGCACGGACTTCGTGATCACGACCACGTTTAGCTAAACCCAAAGCCTTTACTTTTTGGTACCCGTTTTTACCCAAGGTGTGGAAGCGTCAGTTTGTGCAAACGCTATAGCCTACATGTACGCACATACCCATGACGCAAAGTTCAATAAAAGGCGTCGTTTTTCCTAACCGTGTGCAGCCGAAACCTTACTATTGTTTTACAAAGTTTTCGGACAAAATGGAGGCGCCCACAAGCCATATAACAACGATGTATACAAGTTGCCCTTGTTCACCATGATGTATTTTCTTTCTTAGATATACTTCTCCTTTAAGCCCCAAGCAACCTGCCATCTGTCCATACATGTAGCTAAGACAATAACATCACACGTTTCTCTCCCTCCCCACCGTCCCACCCCCAGGAGGAACCGTCCCCGTAGACAAGCTCCGTGTTTTCGACCAGCGACTCCGGATAAACTTTGCCGCGTACCTTACTGCAACCACCCTGGCCGCCTGCGGGGTACTGCTAGCCGTTCTCTTCCTAATTTTCAACATCAGATATCGGAAAACCAAGTAAGAAATAACATAAATTTAAACCATTTCAAAGGATCCCTTAATACAAGATTGGATGCTGAACAATGCACAGCTCTAGTGGGTCTCGGCCATCCAGCAACACGTCTATAGCAACATTAGGCTAAAGTGCGCACACTCAGTAGATCACGTGATTACCTACATTATAATGACCTGTCATTTCCTTCTCAATGATTGGTCAGCACAATCTGCTAGGGGGCGTACAACTTCTTTGCTGAATAGACTGTCGAAGTGAATACGTCATCTTTTGTTAGTTGCCTAGACAATGGCTCTACACTACAAATCACTGAACCTGTGCTTTTGCAATGGTACTTTTTCCGACGGCCATGATGTTTAGAGCAATTTACTTCTATACTGCTAAAACTTAAACAGTATATAAATACAAAAATAACGGAAAGGAAAGATGTATTCCGGGTTTTATCATAAACCAAGCAAAATAATGTCGGATGCTTAAAAAATATCTGATTGTTGACATTAACGCGGGAAACCACAATTTTTTTCTCCCAACTTATAAAAACTTACTCTGTAATGAAACTTCACACTGTCACGTTATAAGTTGGCCAAATTGTATTAACATTTGGAAATTCTGTTCGTGTCGTCTTCAGGTTTATCAAATTATCAAGTCCGAATCTGAACAACATCACGATAGTGGGATGCATCATGGTATATGTGGCTGTTATCATGCTGGGGCTGGAGTCAGAGAGAGTGGGTATCCAGGCCTACACTCCCATGTGTACGGTGGGTACCAGACTAAATATTTAGCCGTCTACCATTGATTCAAGTGTAATTTTAAGCCGTAGCCGGGGCGTATTATATATGCCATGCATATATAAGTATTAAAGTTGTATGTTGTTAAGGTTACTGCATGGTCTACACTAAGTGAACTGTTTCCCTGTGCTTCAGCAATGGACGTTTCGGATTACCAGCGAATGTTTAGACTCAGTTACCACGGTAACTGACGTCATACTGTAATAAACAATTTTCCAATCAATATTATACCTTTTGTAGGTAAAATTCTGAAGTTGGGTTGTTTTGACGCCATGTTTTCGTCTACAGATTCGAGCGGCTTTCCTGATGGTCGGTTTTTCGTTCGCCTTCGGCTCCATGTTTGTGAAGACCTATCGTGTCTATCATATTATCACGCACGCCACCAGCAGAGTTATCAAGCGAAAGGTAAGATTCTGACATCAGTTAGTATAAGTTTTTTCACACATTCTAAAACTTTTTTTATTCAAATTCACAACCAGTTGAAGAAGCTTGTCAAGATTTTTCCAGAAAATGGATTCCATTTTAACCTAAGAATCGTATAAAATACCTTCCCAAATATCTATGGGGAAGAAAACAGGAAATTTTGAATCTCCAGTTTGGATGTGGAAGTACTAAGGTTGGTGTGATTACTACACTGCTTTATGGACCCGGACAAATTAGTTTACTAAACATCGTTTTTTTTTACAATATCTTTTGAAATATATGGACTGAATGCGTGAAATTTAAAAATGGTAATGAGAAAAACGTGGCACCTATGGCATCAAACGTTCAACACTCATAGGGAAAATTGGGGAGGGGAATCACAAAATGTGATCTGGACACACTTCTTCAACAGATGCAAGGACATATGCATGTATATCGAAGCAATTATGCAGTTGGTAAACATTATTCACTTGTTTATGATCTTGTTGTTTCGCTTCGCCATTGCAGATGCTACACGAGTCAACCTTGTTCCTCATGATTGGAGTTCTATTACTGATTGACGTCATCATTTTGACGCTTTGGAGCATCCTCGATCCCATGGTCCGTGTTGAGGAACGATTACCACTTCAGGTAATAATCCCGAAGGAAAAACATCATAAACGTGTGCGTGAAAACAGCTGACAAACAGAAACAAACAAGTTGAATGGCTTTTATGGTTTGTGAAACAATGGTTGTAGTGGCATCCCAAAGTATAGTGCCAGCTTCACTCGTCATGTTTAGGGTTCACGACTTTAATGGCTGCGTTCGGGCGTACAGTTCTCGCTACTCCGAGTAATGCGTGCGCATTGCACTCGGGTCACATTACGCGAACGGCAAGTCCGCAGTCCGCATGAGCGAATGGCCATCAGTCAAGATGGCCGTCTCTTGCCACGACTGCAAAAAAAAACGCTGTTTCACTGCTCACAAGAAACTGAAAAAAAATACAGACCTTAAAAGTCGTGAGAACCTTTGATGCCGTCTAAAACAAACCTCAGTGAGTTGTTGTTTCAGTTATCCAGTTGACACGTTGGGCAAATTCACCCAGAATCCCACCCAAATTCGTACAAATCACATGACACTCGTCAGGAGTAAGAGCACACTCCCCATTTGTCGGGGAGTGAGGAGAGCATATACTCTCATTGACCCGAGCGTCGTTAATCTTGCCGTTCGCGTGCGGGGGAGTATACTCGTGTTATTAAACACGAGTACACGCCCGAACGCAGCCGATACGTCCACTGTGCACTTCGGTGCGAGTTAAGATCGTTGCTAGTTCCACTCGTCGTGTTTGGGGTTCACGACTTAAACACCCCCCCCCCCTACCCTACCCCCCCCCCCCCCCCCACCCCCCTGCAAAACAATGTAAATTAAAGTCAGATTTAAATAACCCACCAATTTGCGTGCAACCTTTGCACAATGGCGCCTTCACCTTCAAATGGAGGTGCAGTTTAGAACAATCCACATACTAGGCTCGCCAAACTAGGCACGCCAATGCCTGTAGCAATCAACAGTCTCATAGTTTTATGTCCTTCTCTCCTATAGCTCAACACGGTATTGATTCTATACTTCACACCTACCGCATGTACAGGGTCACATTACATGGCAACAACAATTTAGTCTGGTCATCTGTATACTATTGTATGCATGTGAAAGGAAGTGCGTCAGTATACGTCAGACGCAATTCATGTGAAACACGCTAAGGATATTTAAGAATAACAACAACCAATGTCTACTTGAACAGAAGTCAAAAGGCCTACGTTTTGTGTCGAAATTTATCAAAGGCCGACTTTGATCCACCATTAAGGAACAGAGATATTATCCTCAGAAAAAACAACGCTGTACTTTGGTCGATGATTTCCCTCCATGGCTCCGTTGCCAATTTAGTACTACTCCCAAACCCCTGACCACCTCGGTAAAAACCACTTTCGGCACACCGCCGACACATCTTGGTATTCCCAGACGAATGCACGGAGAGGGTACTTAGCGATCGCTTTGTGTCCCGTTTCTGCTATTAATTTTAGCCGCACGGCCGAACACTTTCGGCACGGCAACTCGCCCGAGCGCCATTTGTCATAGAAATCGGTGTCCTAAAAACATCGGTTTTGCGGTCCCAGTCAACCTAATTATTTTGTGTCACAAAGTCCATAGATTGCTGGATAATAAAATGAAACAGGGCTTTTGACTAATAAGTTTCTGTTATTTGTGCCTCTTTTCAAAAACAGGACTTTTTCTACTTACAAACTGAAAACGATTTTCCCCAAAAAATGTCAACAACTTTCTTCGCAGTAATTGATATGATACATATTGAAGCATATCTGACGAGTGTATTTTACCACTCGTCAGATATGCCTTATTATATTATTTACTGTAAAGAAGAAAAAAATCAGGGCCGAAAAAATTGACATCTTGGAAAAATTCCGTTTTATAATTTATTTTCTGAACAGTGTATGCTCGGTATAAGCTTTACCCCAACACTCCTCAATCCTCCAAAATCAATACAATTTTACATACACCCTAGGGAGTTAGGGTTAATTAAAGATGAAATAACATCAAAATTACTATGTACATTATGCAGATGAAACGTCATGAAAACGTATGTCTTTTAATCATCCCTAAACCAAAATAAATCGATTTAAAATAAAAATCAATTTTAGAATCAGCAACGAAAACCTTATCTCAGTCGGGATTCGAACCCTAGCTCATTTTAAAAATATAGTACTGCTTTATTAGGAAGTAAATAAAAACATTATATACATTAAACGAATACACCCGTTTGTTTGCATGTGAACTTTTCTATGGCCCCACAAACAGTCTGGTTCCCTGACTCTGCAATGAAAATGCGCACATAAAGCCCTTGACACCCACTGCGCCATGTTTTTATTTTTTATTAATTTATTTGTTTATTTTTATTAATTTATTTTATTAATTTTAAAAAATGTTTTTTTCATTTAGTCGTCGAACGACACAGTGGCCTTCGTTCCCATTCTGGAGGTATGTACATCAGAAAATCTCAACATTTGGTTGGGGGCGGTCTACGCCTACAAGGGCCTTCTACTCCTATTCGGGCTGTTCTTGGGATGGGAGACACGAAAGGTCAAGATACCGGCACTCAATGACTCGCACTACATTGCTGTAAGTTGACCTATGACCCATCAAATGAAGGTATACCATTGGTTGGATAAAGCGCGTTAGGCATTCCGGCAGCACGCACAATGCGCACGTACTGATGTTCATTGGTCTAATTTGGCTCAATTTTATTATGGTTACTAGTATGACCGAAACGTTATTTTGCACGCCAGGAAGAAAAGGAACAAGACAAAGCACAAGAATAAAACAAAGTTGTCTCAAAATTTGATAAGTGATTACAAAAACTCATCAGGTATCCCTTATTGTATCAATCACTGCAGAAAACACGAACAGAAAAATCAAGGCCGGAACATTTGGAATTTTGGGGAAATTTCGTCTTTATGTGAAGAGTATATAATTAAATACTGTTAACCTTCATCAGCGACGTCAGCCTATTGTACTATTTACATACATGTATTTCGAACGCCCAGAATCACAATAATGTAGACAAAACGTTCAACGCAAATTTCTAAGTCAACCCAAACACCTTGAGCAAGTTCGGGCGGGCGACTATAGTTAACTAGACTAACTATAGTCGATCTAGATGTCACTCGAACGCTAGCTAGTCAAACCACGCAGCGACATTCAATGGGGTTAAATTGGTAAGGGGCTAAAAGTGATATTAAAAAAATGATAACGTCCCAATGTAAACATCAGAAAATCACTTTTAGCCTTCTAAAAGTAGTTTGGGACGGAGTACGAGTTGACCCGAACGCCGGTCACACTTTGCCCGTTTTCCTAATCACACAATAGAATTCAGCTTTGAGTAAGCAAACTAGACGCGTCTCGCGTCTGTTTGACATACCTGCCATGGATGCTGGTGTAACTTTTCGCAACAACACAGATCACACAATAGGGACCATTAGAAATTATACGCGTACGGGAAACATATGCAGCTCGGAAAAATCGGGTGGTTGTATCACGATTTTGCGTGGGTATTAATCTGAAACAACACAAGTAATGAGAATTTCACATCAATATGCTCATGTACACATGCGCTCATTTCTTGAATAAACACGCAAATTTGTGATACAACCACCCGATTTTCCCGAGCCGCATACGTTTCCCGTACGCGTATAATTTATAATGGTCCCTATTGAACAGGCATACGCCAAACAGGAACGTGGCGCGTCTAGTTTGCTTACTCAAATGGCGCCTGGTCCATACTATAGTAAAATAATCTTACCGTTGTGTTGGTTTTCTTGGCTCTCCAACGATCCTACAGTTGCCGATAGGAGTATCCTTGAACAAAAATTGGGTCGTTCCAAACGTAATTTCGAACTCTGTGGTCTGCTGTGTAGAATCGGTATATGCGAAGCGCATTTCCATAGAACTCAGAACTCGTACGAGTCTGTAGGAAACACATTTACAGTAATATTTCCTACTTTGCTTCATCGGAAAACAAACCACAAAAGCAATGTTCCGGAGATCCACGTAACGTCCAGGGGATGGTAGATATTTCCATTACTTGTCCACGGAAATCAACACAACAGGTTCCAAACTTTTCAGGTTCCAAACTGTTTCCAGTTTCATAACAGTGAGAGATTCGTCTACAATGTACATGTACCATGTTTTGCTCTGCAACGACTGAAGTGAATTTTATTGAATGAAACAACATAACACACACCGTGTTCCGTAAGGAATTAAATTTTCTTCGTTCTTTTGTTAACGGGCGTAAATGTATTTGCGTAACCTTACGTAATGCTTTGCTGAAAGGCATAAACACGCACCATGGCGCATACCTCGGACATTATAATATATAATATTATTTGGAATTCGAATTCCATTCTTCTTTATACAAATAAATTCAGTAATTTTGGTCATGTTGTTGTTGTTAATTTTATGGCAACTTCGGCAAAGCCCTTTATGCCATCAATTATACGGTGTCAGCTTTAACATTACTTCGTTATCAACTCAATAGGACAAAGAAGGAGATGTAGTTTTAGAGGTAGGAGGAAAACCCCAAGGGAAATATCCTGGGGGAAACCCCACGCGGTCAAGTATAGGGATTGCAAACCCAACCATTATGCAGCACGATATGTGACAGAGTACTCTCCGATCCCCTCCATTGTTTCCCCATTGTGTCTCAAACATCCAAGGAATTTTAAAGGATTCCTTTCGGGTTTTAAGGGAGTTGGTGTGTTAACAAAAGGGAAGAGTGTGTTGAGATCATAGAGTTAGATATAGAAAACTAGAGTGTGCACTGACTATTCAAGTCACGTGTGTGGACTGTGCCGATGTGGGCGGCGCCATGTTTGCTTAACGCTATGAATGCAAAATTTGCAACACCAACACTGTTCCCCTTTGCATGCATGCCCACCGTGCACATCGGCACATCATGTATTGGGAGTGCGCACTCTAGTTTTTCATATCTAACTCTAAGGTTGAGATATAGGGGTATTAGGGGGTGTCCCTTTGTCACATATCGTGCTGGGTGTACCCAGAAAGTTTCCTGGGGGAAAACCCACGCACACATGCACGGACTGCAAACCCAATCTACATGTACACGCCCTGAAATCGAACCCGGAATGCCAGAGGTGAAAGGTATAAGGGGAAACCCACACCAACCAGATTGCCCCTAATTTGGTCATTTTGTTCTGTGTTAATCCACACCTAAGGTTTGTGTTTACAACGTGACCATCATGAGCATTCTGGCCGTGGTGGTATCCAACCTGGTGACCCGTGGTGACCAACTCACCACATCCTTCATCCTAGTCACCATTTGTATATGCATCACCACCACCATGACCTTGTGCTTCCTGTTCGTGCCCAAGGTGAGAATATTTGTGTTCTTAGCAAAGTAGCAGAACACTAGTCAACATTTATACGATTTTGGCTGGTAACCATTTTGAGCTAAGCAAATTTTAGTTCTAAAGCTTTATAAAATTAGGCCCCAGTTTGAAGGGTTAGTGAGATGGTAAACCACTACATGCACCCATTCGGAATTTCCCACAAACCATTGTTATTAACAATGGTTTATGCCAAATTTTCATTGTTGGTTGCTCATAGTGACTGCACGTCATTGGCAATTAGTCTGGTCCTCTGCGTGTGAAAGGAGTACGTCAGTACACCAGACGCCATGCGAAACAAGCAAAAGGTTCGCGGCCGAAATTTGGTACCTTGTGGAGACATGGGTTCTAAAGGTAACAAAAGGGTGTAAAGGTCTCCACAAGGCAATTCTAAAGGTCTCCACAAGGATGGCGCTGATTAGAAAAATGGAATGTACTAAAAAATGAGGGATTTTAAAAATATTCTGGTCGCTACATCCTCTAGTGTATGAAATTAGGAGAATTCGGTCGAAATTTTAGCTCCAGGAAAAAACATCTGGTTGAAATAGGAGTGATATGACGGTTTTTTAACCAAATTCTAGCCATTGTTCAGAGTTTGTGCACGAGAACAAAGCCATGTCTCCACAAGGATAGGGGAACGGTACGGGAAAGCGGCGAGTCGTAGCAAAATCGCTAGTTTAGTTGACAGATGTTTGATACATTTAAACGTTGTAACAATATTTTACAAGCCATTTTTTTTCTGTGAAAATTGTGCAATGACACGTATCTCCTCCTCTCAGGTGTACACAATCCATGCAGTGCGCCTGGGCTGTGACCCCGTAACCAAGTCCGTAGGGTTAGAGATCAAAGGTCGCACCAGACGCTTCGTGACGGACGAAACGACAGAGATGAAGGAGAGCTTGTACCGGGCCGAGGTGCAGGCCAGGGCCTTCAGGAAAGAGAAGAATAAGGTAGGAGTTTGGGAACTGCCCTGGTCCGCTCCTCACGTCTTTAATATCACTGCAGGATTTTCCCAGAAACACTTTATTCATAAGTATGGGAATCACTTTGTTCAAACAGGTCCCAACTAAAAACAGTCTGGACCCCGAAATTCCTAAAAAGTACGCTCGTGCCAACAAAGCGCAACGCCTTCATCATGTATTAGATATGAGCTGGATATAGCTGGAACGTAGGTCCGATTCCTGGCCAGATAGCTCCATAACATTTAAATCACTAAGAAAGTTAATTTACCTTGTAAGTTAAACACGGTAGGCGTTCACTTCTCCTGACGAGGTTTAAACACCACCTAATCACGTGTATCTGCCTCGTTTGATGTACGAGGTTGAATTTATCCACATTATTGTTGACTTATTTACTTTATGACTTATGTGGCAGATTTATGGGTTGTCTATTTTTGTAATTACAGTTGGATAACCGCATTGCCGAGCTCGAGGCCAAATTGAGATTACTCAACCGGTTGGACAATAACGGCAGCGAGAACGAGGCCGAATGGGCAGGCCACCTCTGTCAAGAAAAGGACATGTACATGCTTTTACATCTGCCTGAGACGAGTATACAGGGTACCGAACAAGACGAGCCCATGTACCAGAACCACACTAAGGGTTTTGAGCACGAGGTTGAACTTCATTGCCTTCTACAAAGAGACGATTCTGGTCGCCATTCGTTGGACTCGCGGACCACGAGTACATTCACGACTGATTTGAATGATAACCAGTGTTCAGTAACTGACGATGATCAGGCGTCTGGGACCCCGTCCCCGGCCCGATCGGCTAAGCAGCAACACGCAGAGTTGTGCCTCCAAAATTCGGGTAGATCGTACCTACACCATTTACATGAGAACCCTGTCGCCAGCGGCACCAGGCCGATGCGACGACACCCGCCCCTGATCAAGAGCCTTTCGTCCGGTAGCGTCCCGCGGCGACACACGCTGGTGTCTTCAATCGACGGGCCAAACCGGTGCATCAAAAACAACGCCATTATGCGATATTCGCCCATGCGGACTGGTTCCGGACTCCCAAGGCGCTCACACAGCAGCAGCGAGAGACGGGAGAGCGCGCGATTTCATACCGAGGTGCGTCGCCTCGTTGTGGAAATGAGGAGCGTGCAAATGCGCCTACTGCAGCTGAACGAAAAGCCAGAGATGATATACTACGTCTGAGCTGACTGAATATACTAAAGTGTGACGTCAGTTACCAGGGCTAAACATTCGCTGGTATTCTAAAACAAACATTACTAACGCACAGGGAAACAGTCCACTGATTGTAGTGTAGACTCAGTAATCTTGGAGTGACGTTTTTATTTTAGTACTCTATTCCACTCGATTCGGAACCAGTGAGTCAATGTCAAATCTCGGGAAATTCTGTCTTTCACCCAAAGACGTCCACCATTGTTCAAGTTACCACAACATATGTGGTGGATGTCCGGGGATTCATGAACTTGCCAATTGTGTGAAAGGAAGTTGTCAGTTTTCTTTCAATTATGCACCGAGGATATCATTTTCTTAGACAATTACGAATAACCATATACAAATTATGGAAAAGTACGTCTTTCCAAATGGTCGCACTAATTTAATCTTGCACCTCGTTACAACCACGATTAAGTAAACCAGTAGGATCAAATCGTCGTGTGCCCAATGCTTTGCCTAGACCTAGTATACATGTACCACTTTCACTCGATTGCATGTTTTAATTATTTGGGTCTTCCGGACCGGCAGGGGCACCAGTCTAGCCAAAGTATTGTCGTGCCTTGCTTCACTTCTCGCATAATTGTTGGCACACACCCCAGTGAATAGAGATCAATTTTTTTTTACATCGTCTAGAAACACGTGACTTATAGAAAATTGTATTTTGACAAATTTATTTATGCACTGTAGCTCATTTTATTTATTGAGCCAAATGTCAATTCATTTTTTTCTTGCACAGAGGACATTTTTGTATGAGTTAATTGCAATGCATATAGACATAAACTAACGCATGTGCCGTAAGATTCGACATTGCTCCATTCACTTATATTCTTACAATTTTTGTTAATTTTGTGGGGGTAATTTTTGTACGTAAGGAATCGTATTCTACATAATTATTAAAATAAAACAGCACCGTACATTGTTTCCACATTGTACTTGTACTATATGCACTGAGTTCCAACTCTGCCGTGCAGACTTGGGATAAGCACTTTACTCAAATGCGCCGCCGTAAAAATGATCTAAACAATATGGTTAAAAAACAAACTGATTCTTGATCAGCACAGAAGTTTGTCGAATACAGTGAACTTGTGGATAACAAGGCACTGATCGACCAATCACTTTGGAATCGTTTTTAGAGACTTTTCCGTTTCTGTGATTTCTTCGGACCCGATTGAACAAAGTGATCCCAACAGAAATGTAACACTTTTCTTTCTGTGCGAATCCTGCAGTTAAGGGCTCTCAGAAAACTAATTTGGTTAGGTTATCAATCTTTGAATCTTTTTGAAAATGTCAGTGAGGCACTTTAGACGGAGAGGTGCACCCTGCCTCAGCGGCTCTTACGAAGGCTGGTGCAGTTAGCCTTGCCACAAGAGGTAGTCATGCATATAATTTCTTACAAATAAAATATATTTAAAGTATTCGCTTTAATAGCATCACTATGACTAAGTTAACTTTTTCACAAACTTCTTCATATTTCAAAAAGTTAAAAAGATTTTGTTAGCAATTGGCTTCAAAAACGGGGCATGCTCAAGATAAAAATATATACTGCAGAAACCTGTACAAAATATTTCAAAATGTACAGATTATATAGGAATATGCGGTTGTCGATAATAAGGAGGGAAGTTTGTGCATAAATATAATTAGTACAGGAAGATAAACCACGTGTGTTTAAAGCCTATGATACAGGATTTACAAATGTCCCAAAATGTTAATCACCCATTTAGGTCTAAAGATGTATTGTTTGAGTTTTTTAGGTGTGACACTGGCACATCGATTTTTTTTTTAAATTCAACTCACGATGAGGCGTAGACTTGTCCAAGCCTGACCTCCCGTGCTCGGTCTGCAACGCGCAGCGCGCCATCCGGACCAGTGGCCCATCCAATATGTTTTCTTCTTTCCGAGACAAAAGAAAAGAGATCAGACAGACCATCAGTCCAGATGGCGCGCCACACGCCTCGCACCACAGATCAAATACGGGAAGTCAGACTTGGGCAAGTCTATAGGTAAGGCGCAAAAAAATCAATAAATAAATAAAAACGGCCGTATAAAAACGGCGTATTTCTTAGGGTTGCCGATGTCTAAAATACAAAGTATGATTTTGTTCCCGTTAAAATAGAGTAAATGTTTTAAAAATTCGTTCCGAGAAGAAAAGAAAAAAAATCGAATTTGCTAAGAACCACGGACAATAAACTTTAACCAGAAAAACCTTACTCAAATGAAAGAAGTGTTTCCCACTGCCCAATATAATTATCCCGCTCGAGATATTTTTTAAAAAGAAAATAATTGAAGATAAATGTATATAAATGCGTGTCCACACACATTTTTACAAGAGCGCCCTCAAAACTAGGCCCCTGACGACCGTGGTATTATATTATGGCTCAGTTTCCCGTGCAGTAAAACCAAGGAACCAGCCTAAATAGGACGGGGGCATCGTACAATTTCTTGAAAACATGGACATGAGTTTTTCGTTGTTTTCTCGAAACGTAGAGAGGTACCGAGCTAACTTACACACAGGATGGTTTTTACAATACACATCTTAATCACAAGTGGAGATAATGCCGTTTGTATATAACAGTTTTCCAATCACGATCCGTCTTTATAGGATGGCTTTCAAACTCAACTGCCAATACTCTACAAACAGCGCCACCTCGTGATAAATATCGCACCATCTTCCATTACGTGTTAAAATATCACAATGAAAACAATCTTCTTCACACTGAAGTGGTATTGGCCCATTCCGGAAACGTACCCACGTCGAAGATCGCCATCCCCAGCGTGTTAATGCTGATGTTGGCCACGATAATACAGATGATGTTCAGCATAAAACCCGTCTTGGCCTGGGAAGGAGGTGGACAAAATGGCGGATGAGATTGTGCCGATATGGGCGCCGCCATTTTGGATTAACGCTTAGGGCGCAAGGAGGGCAACACCAAGACAGTGTCCGTTGTCTTTTTTTTACACCTGGTATGCTTTTAAAGTTCAGGTTTTTATTATCCAGTTCTGTTTTTTACGTCTCAGAACGGAACCGAATTTCTTTGCTACGTTTTGCAATTACCCGAGTCTATGGAAAGTAATAAAGTTGTCTACCTTGCGTCTTCCAAAAGCCTTTTTTTGAATTATGACAGATACAATAGAAGGGCGCACTTTAATTTAGGTATCAATTCGAAATAAATTATAAATAACTGTGTTTTATTTACAATTATGTAAATAAATATACCGAGTATCAAAAGAAATTTATCAACATTTTTTTCTTTTGTATGCATCTATACAAGTATGTTAAACAAAAATTATGAAGGATGAAAACTATTCCTAAATGTCAATTTCGCCTATTGACATTTCTGCTGAAAAAATGAAAAACAAAACGTTGATAAATTTCTATTGGTTTGCAGTACATGTAAATCAAGTTAATTGTTTAAAACAATCATACCCAAATAAAATTGCGCTCTCTTCTTTTGCAAAGTTGCATGAGATGAACACGTTGAAGAGAAATTTAAAAAAAAAATTGAATAATTTAGATACCTACCATATCCATAACGGTGATTTGTTCGTAGGCGAATGCGATGGCGTTTGGCGGTGTGGCTACGGGCAACATGAACGCAAAGGAACATGCTAATGTAGCCGGTAACATGAAGTAGTACGGATGCACGCCGATACTTGCACCCTGTGAAGAAAATGTTGCAGTTGACATTTTTGCCTTTTTCCGACTAGAATAGGAAATAGTCCGAGCTAATGTGTACATTGTAGGCTATTAAAACATCCACTGCAAAATCACACGTAAACGCAATCGGTGATTTTAACGCAGGGGGAAAATATCGCAATGAGAAATGGTGGCGTTATCACTCCGGCTGCACTGCATTTTCCATTATACGCTTAAACGTGGTGTTGTTAATTTTACGGCATCTTCGGTAACTATAGGCCCTTTATGCCGTCAACTATACGGTTTTAGCTTTAATTTTACTTTATTATCAACTTGAGATGACAACGAAGGAGATGCAGTTTTAGAAGTGCATGGGAGGGAAACTCCCAAAAGAATCCCAGTGGGGACTGCAAACCCAATCTATACAAACGCACCGGAATCGAACCCGGGATGTCAGAGGTGAAAGCCAGGTAAAGAACCACTATGCCGACCCGAGCCCCCGAGCACACCCCCGCCCCCCGCCCCATCCCCCCCCCCCCCCACCCCCCCCCCCCCCCCACATCCCCCCCCCCCCCCCCCCCCACATCCCCCCCCCCATTCCAGTATGACAGGCATGTAGACAGGTAAGGTGTAACTTTGGCTATAGATTAAGCGTAATCGCTCAATCGGATGGGCTGCGCAGTACAGCTACCGTTTGGCCGCCGCTTTGAGCTGCAATCGCTCAATCGAGCTGCAGAAAACGGGCTTCGTTTAAATGAGTTTGCGCATTAAACTAGACATTTGCGCATGTTGCGATAAATTCGATAATTCTTAAACAGCGCAAGCTGAGAAAAAAATTTCCGGTTTACGTATAATTTTGCCGATCATAGGGCTGCGTTTCATTTTCTGTATTAAACAGCTAGAATCCCCTCTTCCACATTTTTTGAGTTTTTCTGTTTATCATGGAGGGGTATGTGTCTACAACACCATCACAACTTGTTTTTCACAAAAAATCGACAGGCTTTTGCTTAAAACGTAAAGCAGTTCCGACCCTCTTCACCCGAAATTCTGAAACGCTCGAGGTCACTTGGTCTGTTTATCAACAGGGTTTTGACGTCATCCTGAGAAACATACAAAACGGCCTGTGCAGTATTGAATGGAAAATACACGAAGTGAATGTTTATCATGCCTGTTTTGTCCTTGTAATTCAAAATACAAACGTAAAAAACACTTCATGTAATATGACAACAATCTACTATTACCTGTTTTGTGAAAAAACGGTGAAATCGTGGCTCACAATGAAGCTCTTTTGAAGTAAATACTGGTGCATTGCGACGGGTGGTTTTGTCACGGAACGAACGGCATTCACAGCGGTCTGTGTACAGCATTAAACGGTTCCCTGCGGGCCGTATAGTTCCCACGTGTTACATCGGCCGGTACAAGTTAGAATGAGCGACTCATTTTTCTCTCTCTTGGTAATAGAAAAGAAAATCTTTCTGCTCTTTTTTTTCATAGTGTCTCATCTGGTGAAACATACAACCACGCAGCTACTGGGCATATATCTGGCTTTTTGGACCAACAAAATTGTTCAAAAAACACCATCTAACAGAGACGGTTTTCCAAGTTTTTTGCGTGTAAACGTATTGAGCTAACAATCGTGTTGACTTCTCTTTCTCAGGATTGCGTCACGGGGTCACGCGCATATCATGAATACCTAATGAGCGTTTCAGAAATCGCGAAAATCTCATTTTCGAAAAGCGCACTTTTGCTTGCAAATTATCCACTTAAAACCGACAATTAAAAAATAATAAAAATCCACGTCGGCAAGAGGGATGTTTGGACTGTCAAAAAAGCCTAAATGCTGGATTTTCGTCAAGGGGATTCTTCCCCTTTAAGCTGTAAAATCCTGAACCTCATATACTGATTGGTTTTTGCTGTAAACGGATATTTTATAACTATCACCGTGCTCAATCGTCCAACTGAGCTCCTCCCATACCAACGCCGAAACGGGCTATCGCCTTATTCCGCAGCCCGCGGATCGAGCGATTAAACCTGGCAGCTTGAATGTAGCGATTACGCTCAATCTAGCGAAAGTTCCCAACTGTGTACAGTCTCCTTGGAAGTATTGAGTTGGTGAGATTTCAAGACTTACCAAACTGCCCAAAATTGGGAGGAATATGGTAGCAGTAGCTGTATTACTAGTCACCTCGGTAAAGCCGGCTATAATGATGGAACAGATAAAGGCCATGGCCCACGGAGGAAAGTTATCGAAGATGGAAAACTGATCGCCGATCCAGGCTGAGAGACCCGAAACCTGGAAAGATGGGGTAAAAGGATTCATAGAAATGACTCGAGTCAGTACTTGTGGTGCTTTAATTTTTGGCGAATCACATTTGCCTTTTAAAAAAAATGGTATTTTTTTTCCAAAAATAATCCCGCCATCAACTAGTTTATTAAGTAGGCTTACACTGTACAAAATTACCGAATTTTTGTTTACGGTAGAAAGTACGTAACTAAATAAATACTTACGGCCGAACCCGTAAACATCCTTCCACAATGCATTGTGGGATTGCGCGTAACTGAGAAGATTTCCCTCGTAAAGATGGTAATTTTCTACAGTTTTCAGTTGTGTTGCATTTTGTGATTGAGTTGTTTTGCTTGGAAAACACGCAGCTCCATGCCTTTGCTATGGAGCTGCGTATTGCGTGGCACACATTTGGAGGGCGCGCATTGCTGACGAGCCTGTGCCTTTAAGCTGGCGACAGATGAGCGAGTAATTGTGTGCAACAGTGGGACATACGATGTAGGCCTAGCCTACACGGAGCATAAATATAAATTACTACAGGTGTATCATAGTTGAATTACTGTCAAGCCACATACCTTACACGAATCAGCAGAAGTTAATAGTACTGGACGGGGTAATTAGAGCACCAGGAAAAAGTACGGAAAAGACACCGTAAAAATACGATAACAACTTAGAATTATACGGGATTTCCCGTTAAACAATTTACGGGATAACCGTTAAAATCATGGTATAAGGTGGTAACTCGCTGCACACCTTTTGACCGTTAAATTTACGGGCAATTGTTTACAGCGTATAACCAGCAATCTACATGGGTTGTTTGTTACCTTACAACCCTCGGCTAAGGCAAACCCACCGCCGAGCAGGAGGATAACCTGCCAGCACATCTTTTCGTTAACAACTGGCCATTCAAGGAGGGCTGGGATTTTTTCCTTCTGGTTCCTGGATTCGTCTGAGATTAAGACACATGAGAAAACGAAACCGGTATTTTATTTCTTATTATGAATGTAAGACAATGGAACTAGGCGATTTGAACCATAGGCTATCATCAACATTCCAAAACATGTGGTACTTTTACGATAAGCTAGACGACGAAATAGCCTTTTGCGTGTAACCTGGCGCTCTGAATTCATCAGTTTTAAATGTAAGTGAAATTTATAAAGTCACACACTATGCTGTCGTTGCTACGTGGTGCACGCCAAATGCCTAGCAACATTCTCTCCTATTGTGAACACGGTATTGATTCTGTACTTCACACCTGCCGTGTACACCCGGTCACATTACATAGCAACAACAATTTAGTCCGGTCATCTGAATAGCAAGTATGCATGTGAAAGGACGTTATTCACGTAAAACACGCAGAAGGTAGCGGTTAATTAACGAACTGGAGTCCCAACTAACCTTCTGGTATGCGCCAGCGAAGATAATCGGGAATGCGCGATGGGACCAGAAAAAGCAAAAGTCCAACAAACATGGCCGGGGTGGCGTCTGTCACATAGCTGTGGGGGAAAATTTCAAGTAACTCGACTTTAGTAACACTACGCGTCAAAAATGTTACTTTTGATCCTAAATTACTCTGTCATTTGCCAACGGATTTAAACCAATATTTCAGATCATGTAAACAAGAATGGTAAATTACATTTAGCAAGTTGCGTCAGCCTTCTCCGAGAGGGTGAGATTTAAAGGCCATGCGAAAAAAATCTGCCACTTTCGACTTGGCCTCCTTCAATGTCGATATACATCGCTGGAGATGGTGGTAGAAAGCACGTGCTGCAGCCGAAAGCTTCTGAAGGAATGCAGGATCACCCCTAATGTCATTGCACACCTCCGTTTTGCGCAACTCATCAAGATGTGCAAACTGCAAAGGGACCTCTGACATAGACGATATCCGAAGTCGAAAATGTTGATATTGATATTTTTTTTCGCATGGTTTTTAGGGCAAAACGCGCTCAATTTGAATCTTCCTGTTTTGTTTACATGATCTGATTTTGAGGACCACAAATAGGACACCTTTTTCTACACGTATATACCATTGGCAATAGGTGCCTTTATGGCTAACCAACAATTCACTACGCGCGGTACATGGGTAGTGCATGACGGGACTGAAATATAGTACACTCGCAGAGGCGCTCACATACGTACGTTCACAAATAAATGAGATTTCGCAGGTGAGTGGAGTTCTCGGCCGCTTCAAACTCGTAAAGCGTGGCGAATTTGTGTTTTTGACACAAATGTTAACTGGTAATATAGAGCTCAGATACAGATTCAACCTATAATGTATATCTGTTTTGGGATTATATCGGCGTCTAGGGTTGGAATAGGCCTAATTGAGATGACTGTCGAAAACCCGTGGTCACGGTAATGCGTTGTCGCCAGCGTAGTCCGTTGCCAGCGCGTGGATACGGGCAAATTGGCCACGTTTTACGAGATTAAAGCGACCGAAAACTGCGAAATCTCATTCATTTGTACACGTAAGTAAGTGAGCGCCTCGCACGAGTGTAGGCTTACTAGATTCCCGTCCCATCATGCACTGCGCCATGTACCGCGCGCAGTGAATTGTGGGGGAACCGTAAAGGCACGTATTCTTCACGCTTTTGGCTTTTGTGCACCACGTTTTGACATTTCTCTCTGCGTGGCTGATTGTTCCCGGCCCTTTATATAATCAAGCTTGATGTAAGGCCACTAATTTTATACTAATTTTAAATTTTTTCCTCCTCCGTGAATTCAAACAACGAGGAACGAGATTACTCACTCTTTGGGGAACAGTTCAGACCAACCAGGCACAAATCCTGGCTTGCGAGTCACCCAGAGAACTATCAGAAGAATGAAATTGGCCAGTACTCCTTTTTCAGCAAACCTTTAAAAGACGGAAACATACAACTTTTTGAAATCATAAAAACACTGAAAGTAACTTTTTAATTAGATTAGTTCCCGATCATATCGCTTATTGCGAAAATATAAGGATCGGTAAAGGGAGGCAATGACGGGCAGAAATCTGCCCGTATAGTCACGTGGTTATTTTTTTTTAGTAAGTGCTTAAATTTTACATTGACATTTCTAACCTGCCTAAGCGTGTCAAACCTAGCCAAATTAAATAAACATTGCCTAAAGCACAGTGTTTTTCCCTATTTTTTTAAAATATAAAGCACACATTGCGCACGCGCAAAGACGACCAATCACAGGTCAAGATGAACCACCCTTTACCTGTCATAATTATGAATGTGGAATATGAGGACGGAAACCAGTCTACTCTTTAATGGAATACTTTTGAAACGCTTGGTGGCAGCAAACAAACCGGTCCTTTTCCATTGTTTACGTCACGTAGCTGTTGCTACGCGGTCCACGCCGATGCCTAGCAACCGAAAGCCGGTGAACACGGTACCACGTGCACCATATACATGGTGTTCCAAACATATCCCACCCGAGCCATCCTGAGATTTCAGGGAATTTCTACTCTGCAAAGCGACGTGACAATACCCTGAGGAAATACACGCAAATCTGTGGAGCGAGCCGGCTGTTGTCTTGAGCCAACTCACGCCCGAGTAATTTTGATGTAATTTAATCAATTCGGTCATGTTATGCCGAAAAGAAACAATTTCTATACTTTCCAGAAATTCTATTGGGTTCTGTTCCTTATGACTGTCCCATTCCTACCAAACTTTCAAACGACGAACCTTATTTACTCCGCAGTTTTCCAAATTAATAACAGGGATGCATGCTGATGAATGTAATGGAACGGATTCCCCAGTATGCTTTAAATAGCAGCCAATCGCCGACGCGGACAACGGCCAGCATTACCGAGTACATGTATCACATGCGTGCACGGTGTTTACAACTGCGCGCGTGACATTTGAATGCCTGCAATCGTGCTGCACAATGCACTGCAAGCGTCCTGATTGGTCCAGCAGAGGCGACAAGATTTCTGTCGCTAGTCCCACCGCCAAATGGGGCCTTTTTCAACAGGGCCATGTACGCTAGGAGTGAGGGAGTGCGTTAAAGGGGCACTGTTGCAAGAGGATGCACCCGAGCACGCTATGAAGTTTTTCATAGTGTCTCGGGAAAGCACTGGGTATACAGTGCTAATATACGTCGGGTAAGGGCACAACAAACCCAATATCTCGACCAAATCTTTATCGCATCATAACCAGTCAAGCGAACCTTAGGTTTTGTCATTTTGGCGCTGTAAAGTCATACGTACCCTAGTTCATGAACTGGCCACCCAGTTTAGGATTAGTCAATACCCAGTCACTCCTTGACGGATGACTAATTTTCATGCAATAAAGATCGTTTCATGTAACGAGATTTCCTATCAGGATCGGGGAAAACAAATTCTGAAGTTGTCTGGTTTGATCCGAATATCCTGTATAAGTGCATGCCAAAGGAAGTAAGTCGATACACCAGACGATATTCACGTGAAATACACAAGGCTAACAGCATTCCCCAAGTTCCCTCCGTCGTTAAATTTAGAATGCTTACGACATTGGTCCTAATTTCTGGTACTGCCTCCTAATAACTTTGGCGGCGCCCTTGTGGTCCAACTCGACATCACCCAACTTCTTACAACACCTGGAAGAAATTTAAAAAAACAAAACCACAATTTGATCGTAATCTATTTCATACAAATGGGCACAAAATGTCCATTAGTTTGGGAAATCTGGATGCAGTGAAAAACAACTTGGCTCTATTAGGATTCGAACCGCGGACCTTCTGCTTGACGTGCAGACGCCCTACCAATTGAGCTATGAAGCCAACTGGTGGTCTCGAAACACGGTATTGCAGGTGTTCCTCGCCGATTGGGATTGGCTATCCCGTTAGCTTAACAAGCCCTACAGAGGGATAAACCCTTCAATGAGATAACAACCTCCCACACTCAAGATACGACCTAAACCTCTGCCCGGCTTGCCCCAATTATTAAGTATTGATCGTTTATTACTTCTACACATAATTTTCCCTTATTTGAACTTAGACCAATATTTTTTTACCAACCAGCGATCGATGTAGAGTATTTGCAGCCAGCCCCATGCAAAGAAAAGACAGACTATCATACCGGGTACAGCGAACGCCATCCAGGCGCCGAATGTGAGTTCGACACCAAACAGCCTGCGAAGAAAAATATCCAAAATATCAACTGGAGTCCAATGTAGATTCTGCATTGTGGAAATAATGTAAAATTACAATGTGGTTTACCTCCCATATGACTTGTTTTGCCACAATCACTTACCATTATAAAGGGAGTATAGACCGGCGGCCATGACAGGGGGCAGGTTGTCATATTTAATGATGTGACAATAGATCAAACGCAACATCTGGCATCATCTGGGGAGAGAGAAGGCACCCAGCCCCCGCCACCGCTCCCCCCTCCCCCTGAGCGACTTCATCGGCACTCGCACCGGAAAAACCCCTCCCATGGTAAAAATCCTGGATCCGCCCCTGCTGATCACCATTGAAATGCAACAACCAAACTCGGCATGAGAGAAAAATCGTAAGGGCCTTCGAACCCGAGACCTCTGACTCACATGGCAGACACCCTACCAGCTGAGCTATAAAGCACAGTTGGTATACTCCCTCAGGTTTTCCCTATGGACCTAATTTTTCTTTTGGTGTTGCATGGTAGCACAACTGGGCAAAGTAACAAACTCGACATCTGGTAGGGTGCCTGATCACCATTGAAATTAAACAACAAAACTTGGGATCGGGATGAGAGAAAAATCGTAAGGGCCTTATCGGGATTCGAACCCATGACAATAGATCCACAAAGTGCTTACTCGTGCATGGCACCCGGTGACAATGTGACTGCCCCCTGTCATGGCCACACGTGCAAAGGGTCATTCGGACTCAAATTGTTAACATACCACCCCAGTCTATCTATGTGACATGCCACTGTACGGCAAATAGCAAAATCACGTAATCAGCGCCTGAAGTATAATATTGCATACATGAACAATAAAGTTGGTAAGTCGTTTACGAGCTAATATTGGCTCATACGGCCGGTACTCATCCCCGGTTTCCGTGGCATGGAGTGACTAGGAGCAATACTACATGTACTGGGTGGGATGCCAGTCCATTGCAGGTCTACCCTCAGTGACTAGTTGGGTTTCCCCCACCGTATTTGCTGGTACCCATGCATTTATACACCTGGGTGGGGAGGAGGGGGGATTCCTTATTTTTGCTTTGGCAGGTCACATATGACGATTCCACGAGCTTAGGGTGTACTCACGAGTCCACTTGGCCGGCCAAGACGAGGTTTGGCCCGGTGCCCGTCAGCGTGGCCATGCCGCCAATGTTAGCCGCGTAGGGTACGCAGAGAAGGATGCCTTTACACATCATTTCGTATCGGGCCTCTTGGCCCGATTCATCAACGTGTTTTCTCCTATTGTCCGATGTTTGATTATCGACACTGCAAGATCAGAAAATAAAATACTGGAGTGAAAATCTTTGCTTGGAAACCCATGGCTGCTTATGATAACTGAAAGAAGTAGGGAAAACACAATTGGAAAATCGACTTTAAAACAGGCAGCTTCTGGTAGGAAAACGGTAAGTGAGCAACCCAAGTGAGCCACAACGCCAACCCCTTCCACTCCCCCTCCTGTAATACGACACTCACTAACCTTGTTACGCCATTTTCAATCTCTTCCATTTGAATATTATTCTTCTTTTCTCCATGGCCATGACCAATCTCGAGGAAAGCGTCTTCTTCGTTTTCGTTCTGAAAAGACCAACAACACCATGGTTCAGGTTTTCTCTACACATTAATAATAAGAGGCAGAAAAATCAGAAGAAGGAGCAGAAGCAGAAGCAGAAGAAGCAGAAGCAGAAGAAGAATGAAAAGAAAGCAGAAGAAGAGAAGAAGCAGGAGAAGAAGCAGGAGAAGAAGCAGAAAAAGGAGAAGAGAAGGAGAAGAAGAAAGAGAAGGAGAAGGAGAAGGAGAAGAAGAATTATTTAACTTAATCATATAGAATACCTCCACAAAATAATGTCCACGGAAAGATTGGTGTAAAAGTTTGTGTAATTACTGCACTGCTTTATGGAACCATGCAGGCGCCGATTTCTGAATCGCAACATGGGTAAACCACCGTAACGTGCCTCTCGAATACGTACATCTCGAGTTATACGAAGGATCGGAGCGCTTCGTGAAATCGACCCAGAAAAAAGTTTACAAAACATCGGTTATTTTTACGATATCCTTAAAAAAATGTATATACAGATTGAGAACACAACATTTCAGAATGGTAAGGAGAAAAATATGACAAATGATATGGTATCAAAATCTCAAAAAAATGTGATCTGGACACGGTCTTTTAACTCGGGGAACTCATAACTCACTTCATGTTGTTTAATTGTTTTTACTGCATCCAGATTTCCCAAACTCATGGACATGAGTTTGGAAATGAATTTACCCCGGCGGTCCCTCGGTCATTATCCTAAAAGAAACCACCTAATAAAAAGGTACGCCGGGCACTGGGGTTTGGGTCGTATCTTAAGTGATCTCTAAGAGGGATTATCTCATTGAAGGGCTTATCCCTCCGTTAAGCTCACGTGATAGGAACAACTGCAATACCGCGTTTCGAGACCACCAATTGCCTTCATCTATTTAGCTAAATTGCTTGGGCGGCGGCGGCATCTGAAGAGCAGAAGGTCTGCATAGCCAAGTTGTTTTTCACTGCATCCAAATTTCTCAAACTCATGGTCATTTTGTCCACATTTCTATCGAACTCACTTCACGTTTAAGGCTGTCAACCTTGAGCTGGTCAAGCACGGCTTTGGCGATCGGCAGCACCATGGCTGTGGTGGCGGTATTGCTGATCCACATGGAAAGGAACGCCGTGATCGCCATCAGACCAAACATCATCCTGCAAAAACAAATCCACCAGTTTTCCAAACCTCAGATAATGAATATGGAAGACCTATAACAGAATATCTAAGTTATAAAAATGTTATGAATTTGACTCCTGACATTTGAATTAATAAACGGATTGATCGATTAGCCGTTTGCGTGTTTCGCGCATGAATATCTTCTGGTGTACATCCTTTCATATGCACACTGAATATCCACTCGGCCAGACTAAACTGTTGTTGCTATGTAGTGCACGCGGCAGGTGTGAAGTTCAGAAATCGATACCATGTTCACCGTAGGAGAGAATGGCAACGTGCACCTCGTAGCAACAACAACGTAGTATGCGACGTTTTAAACAACACCTCGGTTTGAAAGTAAAGAATTCGGGGCGTTAGCCATTATGCAAGTGTTACACGCAAAAGGTTGATTATATCAGCATCTTTCTGGACGTGGTTTGAAAAAGACATCATTATGTGTCAGTCCACAGTATCCCGACTTTAATTTTAAAGGCAGAACACATGATTGGTAAACCGTTGCAAAGGGTTTTATCTCCCTGCGTGATTGAAGATACGCACGATTAAAAACCAACCTGAGCAAAAACCAGCTCCGTACTTCGTCTAACCTTTGAGAAAACAGTTTTTAAAAAAGGCTTTACGGTCACTTCGCCCAAAAATCATTTCGCCCCGAACCACCTCGCCCTGAACCACGGCTTGTACACGAAGTATTTTGGGGCGAAGTGGTGTAAAGACGAATTGGTTTGGGGGCAAGGTGGCTTTTGGGGCGAAGTGGTTCAGGGCGAAGTGGTTCAGGGCGAAATGGTTTTGGGGCGAAATGAATTTACGTCTCATGAGACGAAAAATAATTGTTTTACTCATTTCTCAAAGACTATAGCACTTTAGACAAAACCATTTTATGGGATGTTTGCTACCGTCATCATGTTTATATTGTGTGAGTTATGTGTAAATCTTTGAACATTTCTGATTTTTGAGATGTGTTCTAACTTTAGGTGTGCAAGATTCGTAGACTTTTACCTTTAGATTTCGATAGGTGGGGACTTGGTGACGTTTTTTAAGCCCTAGGATGGGGCCGCTTTTTATACACAAAAATAAGATTGTAAGCGCATATACACGTATATAGGAGCAAATGCGCATGTTTTGTACCTCTGCATGGGTGGGGATTTGTCACATACATTTTGGGGATTTTGTCACTCGAAAAGTGACGATCCATACTTCTTAGGTGGGGTGTAGCCCGGTGGTAGAGGAAACAACTGATAGGTGCGTTACCTTTTTTGTGGAGGGGGATTTCATTCACAGGAAGCAACGTTTACCGAACACGAGATTAATGAAGACAACGTCAGGCGTCAATGGTTGAGAGTTGCGTTTCAGATGTCACCGAAATAGGGGGCTGAATCGGGTGGTCGTGGGAAATTCAGTCACAGTCATGACTGTGCCACGACGAGAGAACCGAGAGCTTCCTCGAAACATCAAGCCGAACTCCGCTGGGGAAACTGAACCTCACTTGGCTGACGCCCAGGTTTATCCAACGGACGAATTTCAGAGACCACTTCAAATATTGATGGGGTATTGTTCACACCATCCAGGCACGCCTGACGCCACGGCCATCGGTGGATGGAATGTTCTTTACGTCACCCGGCTTCGGCTCAGGAATCGTCAGAGATCTCCAAGAGATGGTACCGGAGTCACCATCGCTTCCCTCCTTGTCGTGATGACTGAGGTCCACGGATGAGTCGTCATCATCCTCCCACGGACGTTCAATGGCAGGGCTTTGGGAGCTGACATCCTGCGTTTGACGCCATGAGGTGGCAGCGGTGGATGTTTCACGTCGTTGCTTCGCGATGATGTCATCCATCTGTCGGGACATGCCCTTCACCTCGGCAAGTAGTCCTCTCAACTCATTCCCAATCTGGAGCATCTCAGATGCTTCCTCGATAGAGAGTTGGTTTTCATCCTCGTCTGGGAAGTCTTCGCCGGGGAAGTCTTCGCCGATTTTAATCCCGCGCATGCAAATATCACGCGGAGTCTCCGGGCGGTCTAGCATTAGATCTACTTCTTGCTCGATCGTCACGTTCTCCTTGTCGATGATTCTCACGACATCTTCAAGACTTTCAACAGCAGACAAGCTTCTGCTCTTGTGATACTTGCTGCAGACGCCACGGTCTCCCTGTCCCGACTCCGCTGGCATCTCACCCGTCTGCTTGCTCGATGCCTTGGACTTCCGACGCTCTACAAATTCCTTAATCTCGGCCCCCGATCGTGAAGCGGCCGGAACGACGCGGGGCCGGTGTTTCCAAAAAAGCCTCTTCCAGAGGCGGAACAACCCGCAAGATGGTTTGACCTGGTCTTTCTCACACAGGTCTTCCACGGGTGTTGTTGTATGTTGATTTTTAGCTTTGAATCGCATTTTGAGATAGAAACAAAAGTAGCTGCTGAAAACAGTACTCGAGAGAAATTCTGCACAATGCAAAATGACATCGTTTGTTTTGTGCCGTGTGTTGATATAGCCTGCAGTGTTGTCAGGGGCGCTTTCATCGGTTGATAAGCGCGTCCGTCCTCTGTGACGCAACAATCCCATAGCGTCCCGTCAAGGCGCGCGTCTTTTCGCACAGTTTTTTGCATAAAAGCTTGTAGGGCCAGGGGCGTTCACACTAGACTCTCGAGGAAAAACCACGTTGCCGCGCTGCAGTAAGCGCCTCGCACAAAGGTAGTTTTTCCGCGATAGTGTGAACGCCCCTTCAGTGCGAATCAACTTACTCACCATCTGGGCTTAGAGCCCACAAGTAGCAATACGCCCAGTGCAATCCTTTTGTGCATATTACAATGTTCGATGGCAACAGCCACCAATAGGCCGCCAAAGAAGAGTACAACGGTGTCCTTGAAGTACACGATGGAAACGGCCTTGGCCTCCATGACACCGAAGGTAGGGAATAAGACCAGGGGAATGAGCGCCGTTATGGCAATCGAGATCAACTCGGTGCACCAGAAAATAGCCATGACGATGATGGTGTAGGCTGTGTAGCCCATCTGTGAAAAGACAGATTACACGATTGGAAAACGTTTAAAACAGGAGCAACAGCATTACATAACTAAAGAATAATGTTGATAAACTGCCTTGTTAGAAATTCCAGCCATTATGCAGTATAATACTTCAGAAAGCGTTACAAATCCATGCAGTGCGAGAGAACAGGAAGAAATTATTAGTTTTAGAGGTGGGAGGAAAACCCCACACACCAACGCGTGGAGAAAACCCACGGAATCAAGCAGGGACTGAGAACCCAATCCACATACTGACCCGGACGGGATTCGAACCAGGGCCACAGAGGTGGAAGGAGAGGAAAGAACCGCTATACGCCAACCTGATTTCCCTTTCACTGCAAATGATGTATTGAGATTTAAAGGCACAGGCTCGTCAACAATGCGAGCGCGCCAAATTCGTGCCACGAAATACGCAGCTTCATAGCAAAGACATGGAGCTGCGTATTTCGTGGCACGAATTTGGCGCGCGCGCATTGCTGAAGAGCCTGTGCCTTTAATTTAAAATACCGGTAATAAGTTTGCGGTAAAATGGTTAGTAGCTGTCAGTACACACTACATTAATTAAGAATATTGTAAAATTCTTACCGGATTATTGATCACAATCGGGATCGGGCAGAGCAGTACGGGTATGATAAAAACGAGCAAGTATCGGCGATTTATCCAGGCGAGCGCTACTCGACTTGGTGGGGGCTGGCGAGGCGCTGGCCGGGTAGCATCTTGCGGTCTGTCGTCGCCAGTCGCCTCCTCCCATGTCGGCGGTGGGTCTTCGCTAATAGAGCCCATTTCTGAAATAAATCCGACAGATGTTACTTTCAAATCGTACCTTTTTTTTTTTTTTAGTATGTTGTGGACATACAGCTGCATTTGTCTGTCTCACAGTCGAAATTTGAGTCTCGAAATAAGCCAATAGTCCAAATAAATTGGACATTACATTTTCAACATCACATTTATTTTTCCTACAGGTCATTATTATGCTCGGTTTCAAAAGCTGAAAAAAAATGTTATTCATACAATTTCAGTGTCTTTACCTGGTCATCAAAATATTACCCTTCCCCATCATTCCTAGTGCTTTTCAGGTGAAAACAATGCTATTACATAATTTCTTTTTCACCCTAAGGTTTAATTTTCTGTGGAATTGCCCATAGGCTTATGCCTATTACCATTTACGGCATGCGACATAAAAATAAAATTAATGCCGAAAACAATTTAGAAATATTTGGGAAATCTCATTCTAGCTTTTTTATTTGTTAACAGCATACTAATGACGTCACACTTTGTTTACATGTGATCTTTCCTATGGAGTTATATAAAAAAAAAAACATCTAGTTCCCCCGACTCTCTCATAGAGAAACCCTCACGTGAACCAAAAAAAAAGGACATTATAACTGTAGCTTATTGAACATAGGCCTACTAGTCCTCACTAAATGACACATAATTCAAACGAACAGAAAACAGGTTAGTTAATACACGTAGAGTGACATATGGAAAGTGCGAGCAATACAAAACGTGACTAGGAAATTCTATAGACGTTAGCCAGATAGAATATTGCGGTAAACCCATGAGGTCAGCAGTGCTCATTGGATCAGGTGACCAAATTATTATATAGTCTGCGCAGTCCTCAGTGAAGCATAACAACAAAAGATGGTATACAGACCCGAGTCCGCCATTGAAAATGTAGTCCGGAAGCCAACGAAAAATCCAGTATGGAAATATTAACGCCCCTGAGTTACAAACACAAAGCTTTTGTCTCGTTTTAAACAGATCGACCCCCAATGTCATCATTTTTTGTATCAGTGATCGGCTCTCGAACTTCGAACCTAAATGTACGTGTGAAGTTGGACACCTAATACCTAATGCACACATGACAGCAAATTTGTTAAATAAACGTTACTCTTCAGTGAATAGTATAAAACTGTCGGTCAGTGGGCAGATTAAAGAGTTTTCCTCCCACTTTTAAAACTGCAACTCCTTCTTCGTCATCTCAAGTTGATAATAAAGTATAGTTAAAGCTAAAACCGTATAGTTTATGGCATAAAGGGCCTTAGTTGCCGAAGATGCCATAAATTAACAACAACAACAACAACAGATTAAAGATAATGCCAGGCTTTTAGTGAAAAATTTGGCTATCTCAATCGGCAGAACAGTGACAACAGCGGACTGTTCCGCTTCAGTGATGTCCTCCAGGGGCCAATTTCATAGAGGTGTTTAAGCACAAACATTTGCTTAAGTACAAAAAGCTCTTGCTCATTGTTATAGAAATGGTGCATGATCAGTGTTAGAGGACTGTTTCATTACCATGACAATCACATGAAGTTTTTGGTGGTAACCTCATTTTATCAAGCAAGGTTTTTCATGCTTAAGCAATTTTCCATGTTTAGGCGGCTCTATAAAATAACTGCGTACATTTTAAAACAGGAACAGCATGACATAACTAAATAATAATGTTGATAAACTTCTAGAAATTTCAGTCACATAGATGCAGTAATACTTCAGAAAACTTAAAAAATACATGTATGATTATTGTGTATGAATGAATGGTAAAAAAAGGTCTGCAGACAACTTTTAAAAAAAAACACTTCAGTTGGCAATTTCCTCCACAAATACACGGGGAAAAAACATGGTGTTTGTTACCATTACTGTCAACACGTTCAGTCGGTTTTTTTCTTGTCAACTCCTGAAGTTAATTTTTGGGTAAGCTACACAAATTCGTGAAACGAATAAGGTGTACGTACCATCTTCAGACGGGCAAGAAGCTAATGCAGTGTGGTCAAATTTCATCATCTCCACAATTATTGGTGCTTTCTCGGTAATTTCCTGGGGATATACGTATGGTCCAATGTAACGGCGAATAGACACTTAGTAATAGAAATCGGTCGGTTCACTTTCGTGCAGTGAAAATACTAATCCAAACCATACACACAATGACCGCGCCAGTCATTCTCAATGACAAAATACTGAATAAACTGCGAAACGCACTGCATGATACGACCTCAGTCCTGGCCCTGTAGCACGAAAGCTTTTGTGTCTTTTGAACCCTTAACTATACATATGCAGCACGATTTGTGGCAGACGGTACCTCCCCCTACCATTGTTCACCCATTGTGTCTGAAAAATTCAAGGAATTTCCAAGGAATTCCTTTTTTTTTCAGGGGAGTTGGTGCGTTAACAAAAGAGAAGAGTGTGTTGAGGTATATAGGGGTTTAGGGGGGCGGGGGGATGGGGTATGGGGGAAGGGGTGGGGGGAGGGGGGGGGGGTGGGGGGCGCGTGGGGGGCGCGTGGGGGAGGACTCCCTTTGCCACATATCGTGCTGGGTATATCAAATAGGTTTTGACATTGGGAAGCACGACCGTCCCTAGCCTTGAACAAGGCGTTGGGCTTGTCTTCTAGACGGCCCGCTGAAGATAAAACAAAGCGCCTACCAGCTACGGCATCTGTTGCACGTATTGGCTCACATCGCGCCGCGCTACGACTATGCACACACGCACGTATATGTATCGGTACGGTCCTAAACCAACGCCTTGATGGTTCTGCATTCAGCCAGCGAAACTCATTACTGTACAGTAATAGGGAAACCACCCCAGCGTTAGCAGCAATTTCATTGGTCGACGCACGACAGGTTATGTTTGAAAAACGCTATGATCTGCGATCCCCAGTTTGTTCGTCCGAGGCAGTATTAAGAGCTCCCACACATTCAGGAAAGCTGTCATATTACGACCGTTGTCCCCCAGAAGTGTAATCATGGATTGGCAACATTGTTCGGTATTCCACGGCCGCCCTCCCACAGAAACGTCCATCCCCCAGTCGCACCCACCCCCTCCCCCCTATGGAGAGAACCCCAGCTACGCTGCTGATACGGTCTATATGCACTTTGTATGGGCGGCCGTGGCCGGCCAGTCACATTATAAATGGTGCGCGTACGGGAAACGTATGCGGATCGGAAAAATCGGGTGGTTATATCTCAATTTTGCATGGTTATTTCAGAAATATGCGCGTGTGTATATAGAGGCATATTGCTCAATGTGGAATGGATTGCTTGCCAAAATACATTGTCAAGATGGCGGCCCCCAAAGTCACAGCAGTCGTACCGACGTTGCATTAGCTAGCGCTGCTTACCAAATTTTTGAGGAAATGTGACACGTTGCTATTGATTGTGTATCGCCAGCGATAAGGGAGAAAACCACGAAAGGTGCAATTTATTTGTCATTTTCCAAACTGCAAACTATCGTCTGTCATCTTTCATGTCGCGTACGCCATTTTGAAATGACTCGCGAACAACTTAAAAGTTTGTTGGCGAACGTTGGTGGCGCACAATGCGTTCCACTCGAAATTGTCGGCCAACGTTGCCAACGTTTGCAAACGTTCGCGTATGTGGAACGCAGCCGTGGATTGCGGCCTGGGGCCAATTTCATGGCGTTGCTTAGCACAAAAATTTGCTTAGCACAGGATTTGTTTGCTTTATTTTGCAAAAATGGATTGCCAGCCAAAATCGTAAGTGATGTGTATCGAAAGGTATTCTCCTACTCTTGAAGAACACAAGTTGGCGTATAATTTTGGCTTGTAATCCATTTTATAAAGCAAATAAATCCTGTGCTAAGCAAATTTTTGTGCTAAGCAACGCCATGAAATTGGCCCCTGATGACGTCTTTTGAGGCTTTGCACATGCGCCGAGTAGTCTCTCTCGTCCACTGCCAGAACCGAGGACGCAGTATGGTTTTGGCATTCTCTTTAAAACCTAAATTCGACGTCACACGTCACAGAATCGAATGTAACCGTTTGCCATCTTATAGTGCTCCTAATGCAATATCTTGCCTAAACCCCGGACCTAGACCAGTTATACTACCTTCACTCTACGTGTGCACTGTTGGAATGCAAGCGATCGTATGGACCGGGGAGCAGTCCAGGCAAAGCATTGTCTTGGGAGTACTATGGCGGCCGGCACGTGGCTTCAATTCTCGTATAGCCTGCTGCTATTGCATACTGAATCCATACTGTATAATTATAGATCGGTAGTTTAAACAAATTGTGATGTCATCTAAAACTAACACTACTGGTGTTAAATTTTAACACCAGGCTTGGTATCTATATAAGACAACACCACTAGTGTTAATTTAATACCACATGTTTTGCAGCGTAGGTATATTCATAAACGGCCCCAAACTCACAATGTCAGTGAAACAGAAAGCATTTAATTACACTTCGTGTTGACGAACTAAATATATACATTTAGAGATGTACACATACTTTGTACAAAATTATTTCACTCGGATACATATCGGATACGTATCCGAAATTAACTACTGCTGTCTCTGATAATGGTATTTTGCTTCTTGCAAAGTCTGGATAAAAAAAAACTCTACTTTCGTGGCACACTGGTGAGACTAGCCTACTTTAAAAGTGCCCCCTGAATCAGTTGTATAAAATATACAATGGTGATTGGAAATGGAGACAAGACTGTTTGCGTTCCGAGCCTCGTTGCGAAGTCGAGGCTCGGAATGCAAAAACAGTCATTAATGTAGGTTTAACGATTTATTCGGGGGACACGAATGCAAACTTATAGTTTAGCGTGAATGAACTTAAGGCTATCTGGTTTTCGACATGCTACATCAAACAATGGCACTTATGCACCTATCAATTGCCTCCCCCCCCCCTTACCCCCCCTCCCCCCCCTCCCCCCCCCCCCCCCCCCCCCCAATTGGTGAAAAAGCACACATGGGCTAATTGAAACAATCAGGCCATGTTACAACAATTTTTGTGAATTTACCACTTTTGTTAATAGGTCACAGGTTTTGTGAATTTTCCACAACTTTTGTGAAATTTCACAAAATTGGACAACATTTAACAAAACCTATTAAATTCACCAAAAAATGGTTGTAACAAGTCT
Source organism: Henricia sp. BOLD:AAB3569 (assembly GCA_037783545.1). NCBI lineage: Eukaryota > Metazoa > Echinodermata > Asteroidea > Spinulosida > Echinasteridae > Henricia > Henricia sp. BOLD:AAB3569. The sequence goes on along the minus strand of JBBELK010000429.1, from coordinate 3,073,611 downwards.
TCGCAAGGCTGCCGCTGCGCCTCAAGGACGTTGCAGTTTAACCTTGATAATACAGCACTGTTAATACAACATTCTGCTTAGAGCAAGACAAATTGTAGGTCCTAACTCCTTGTTATTTCCTGATAATACATGGTTTCAGTTACATATAACGAGGTAATCCACAAAGTTCCAAGGACCTCTTACACCATGCTTGCCATCTGAAGCTCACTGAGAGACGGTAGTTTGCACCATCACCCGAATAAAGAGCATTCAGTTTTTGTTTTATAAACCTCATACATTGATTTTTTTTGTCAAATGATTAGTTTTTCGAGAGCTAAGCCAAAATGCACATTATCCGCACGCGTAAACGCGAACACCACCAGGGGCCAATTTCATAAAGCAATTAAGCAGAAAAATTTGCTTAATCAAAAATTTGTTTGCTTTATAAAAATGAGTCAATAGTCGAAATTGCCTGTCAACTTGTGTTTTTCACAAGAATATCTGCTATTCTTGCTAAAAACATATATTCTGTACGACCTGGGGAATAGTACTTTAAAAAGTAGTACCCTTTTACCTATGACACAAAAGGTCAAACAATAGTACTTTTTTCAGTTGCGCACAGTTGAACTAATCCATGTCGCGTGACCTGCTTTTAACCAATCAGTGATTTAGACTGGTTCCCTTGTCCACATATTTACTTCCCCTCCGTCGTATATGAGGACAGGTACACGCCGCCATGTTTGGCATAAATATCCAGGAATTCCTGGATGTTTATGCAAATTAAAAGGACTGTGTCACGGTTTGCGCAAGCGCCAAGCAGGCGCCCAGAATACAGTGTGTTGCGCGCCTTCGTTCGATTTGGCATCGCGCGCTACGCAATCAATGCCTGGGAAAATAACAGCGGCGGCAGCAGCGGTATTTTTGCATCGACAGCAGAAGATATGCCTGTAAAATTGCTGTCAGAACCAAATAAACATACTGGTTTCGGTGGGAATCAAGGTTGAACAAATAGCTCTATCCAACCATGTCATTTATATCATTCGATGGGGTTTCTGTCATGTTTTGTCGATTTTTTTTATGCGATGAAAAACTTTTTTTGAACAACGGCCGCACTGTGATATTGATGTTTGGCGGCTTAAAAATACGGCAAACAGCGCCATTTCAAGTAAAAAGTGATGTATCAGTACAAACCTGTGCGTTGACGAGTACACCACTGCCAAAATTACTAAATAATTATAAGGGATGGCAAAGATTGAATAGGATATGCAAAACCCAGCGACAAAATTAACGATTGCGAAATTCACTCGTTGTTGAGCAAACTCTAAAAATAGATCATGCATATATTTAATACAACGACCAATCACGCGTGGTAATACAACGGCCAATCACCCGTGGTTATTGCTCGGCGTATGCCTGTCCTTGTATAGCGAGAGCAGCGTAGTGCACATGGACAGGGGACCAGTCTATCAGTGATTGGGAATCAATGTATGAGGTATATAATACCGCTTAAAAGCTCTTGCTGAAAAGGCGTGCTTTACATTAGTAAAACCGTGCTTTGAAATTGGGACGAAAAAACAAACGATAAAACCGTTTTACAGTGCCTGTTGCTGTTTGTTTGGGGGAGGGGGGGGGGGTGATCTGGCATCGTGCTAGTCCTCAAACCCTTCATCAGGGTGTAAGTACGGCGATGGGTCATCTATTTTCCGCAGAAGGGTCGGTTTCAAACGATCTGAGCACATGGGGCACGTATCCTCTGCCTCCATTAAACTGAAAAGAATAACAAATTGATTTGAGAGTTTAAATCAAAGTTTTAAATTTCGGGCGTTTCACAATAAAGGTGCTACTAAGAGTTTGACGCGGAAAGGCGTGCGTGCGTCATGCATGGGGAAAAGGTCGACTCGAGCATTTCTAAATGTGTGATTAAGTATATTATCAGTAGTCGAGTCCCCACTTTCCGAGTCCGAGTCGTTGGTGTCCGAGTCCGAATCCAGCAAACATCCGAGTCCTCAACAGGCCGAGTCCGAGTCCTGAGTCCTTATTTCAATTTCATGTGCAAGTGTCATTGATCGTGCCTGTGATCTTTAGCAGCTCAAAAGTTTGCTTTAGGCAAAGATAAATGTTTCTTTGGGAGGTGAGATACATTTCGAGTGCTCAAAATTATTTTAAGCGGTAGAAATTATTTATTTTACATTCTCAGAATTTTATTTCACATGTTCAAAATACTTTCGGCCCCAAAATAAATTACAATAGACACTTTTCGGCGCCTGTATAATGTACTTTTTGTTATTGTATATTTATTTTTTTCACTGGACTCGGCCCAAATCTCCGAGTCCTTACCGCCGAGTCCGAGTCCTAACTGGCCGAGTCCGAATCCGAGTCCTTGAAAATCGTGACTCGAGTCTTACAGCATTGTATATTATTATATCTGTTCTCGAGAAAAGAGCACATGAAAATTTTTTCTTCGCAAACATCGTTAACCTTGTTTAAATAATCTAGGCTTCCTAAATCAACTTCAACCTCTTACTTAATAATTGAGACATAATCAGCTAATTAATTGTTAATCGATGCTTTCCATTAAATTTCACCATGGCTAGATTAATGTGATTAAAAAAGCTTTACTAGACCTTGTAATCTCAGAATGGAGAGCTGGAAAGTCACAATTGTGGCATACTGTGAAGTCATCCCTGACCATGTGTTGACCCTGTAAGAGAGACGCATTTACAAAATCGCTGTGAAATACAAGACTATATAAACTCCTCAAAAAAAGTTCGGAAAGTCAAGTTTGACTGACGATTTCTCTCTTGTTACTCTCTTGTTTCCCTTGAATTTGGTATCATTGGAAAGCCCTGTTATTCCTCTTTACGATGATGTGTCATTTGTTAAGATTAAGCAATTGGGGGATGTGCAGCACAGCTGAATACGGGGGCGGGTGTAAAGTGAAATGTCACAAAATGCATTGCTATTGTCAAAAAGTGCATTGACACATTGCCATCCTCCAAGCAAAAGGGGAATGCACTGCATGACAATAACAGTGAATTTTGTGACATTTCACCTTCCACCCACCCCTGTATTCCGCTATACTGCACATCCCCCAATTGATTAATCATAACAAATGACACATCACTGTAAAGAGGAAAGACAGGGCTTTCCAATGATACCAAATTCAAGGGAAATGATTTAGTAACAAGAGAGAAATCGTCAGTCAAACTTGACTTTCCGAACTTTTTTTGAGGAGTTAAGATGGATTTACATGACTCAAAGTTTCAGACTGGACTGACCAAAGCCCGGCCTTTTGACAAGGCCTCGTGAATTTGGGCAATTTGGTGACTTGAGTAGAGTCTCTCATTCACTTGGCCTTTTTCGAACTGCAAGGCAATTCTTATGTTTTTCTTTATAATCGCTACCAAAGTTGGTAGCAAAATCAGCCAGTCACGTGCAGGTCACCCTATGCAAATTACTGGGGGAGGGAGGGAGAACACTTACCGTAGCAATGCAGTATGGGATGTTGTTTTTACATTCTGGGCAGACTAACTCGCTATTCTCAAGGTTGAACTTGCAGTATGGGCACGGTGAGGTGGCCTCGTCCTGTTCCGACTTGTCAGGTTTTCTTTAAAAAAGACACAGTAAACAACCTTCTTTTTTCAATCTTTCCTGCACAATATTGTTTTTATTTTTGCAACTTATGCACGTTTCAAATGATGCAACTTTCAGAGTTTCAAGTAGCATGTTGTCTTAAATATTTCTTTCTGGTACTGAAACCAAGGATTCCTCAAAAGTGCCCATTGCACTGTCACTCGCAAGCGTGAGAAAACCCATGGGAGAATTAGAAACGGTCAGAGACACCGGGGAATCCGCAAGAATGCTCTGGGATCTTTAAAGTGCGCTACCTAACACACTGGACCATCGGCTTTACATCCCTTCCAAAGGATGGAGCAAGTGTGTTTAAGTGCTTTGTTCAAGGGCACAGGTACCCCAGCCGGGTATCAAACCTGGGGTCGATTTCACTAAACTCTTCAGCTGTTTGCTGTTCTGAATTAAGTTTTTAATAAAACGGTCGTCGGCTACACGACTTCAAAAAGTCTCCGTGTCCATTCTGCGTAGTGCAAGCGCGTGCGTTTTGCGCGTTTTAAAGTCGCGCGTAGGACGCGTGTAGAACACAGTGGCATCATTCAAATTGTTATTCCACGCGTACGTACACGACTTTGTGGCCGACGTAGACAATGTATGGATGGCCAACTGCATACGTGTTATGTTTCGTGTTTTTGCATGCATGCAGTGAAAACATCGGACACTGAACAGTTTTAAAGCGACACTTTGTCCCCAGCTTAAATCGTAGGTATACCGTAATTTACATTTTCTCTTGTTTATATCGCGTAGCATAGAATCTAACAAGAGTGGCAATCAGTTTTTTTGGGGAGCCAGAGTTCGTCTCATCTTCCAAAAACGGCAAAAACCACGACTATCGTTGGTCAACATGTACGCTACGATGACCCATTGCCTCATCGTAACTTACGGTGCGTTACCATGGCAGATATGCATCGTTAAACCCATCGCAAGTTTCTTGAAATTGTTCTTAGGACGAAACACGAGTTACGGAGCAGTAACCCATCGCATCTCGAGTTACGAAGAATCGTAAACGTTAGTGAAATCGACCCCTGCAACCCCATATTATCGTTATCATCTGCATTGGACCAATTTGGTAACAATTACGACAAAAGGACTATAGACCGTATCGAATAGCCGCCATTTCGTGGGTCAGTTTCTTTGTTCCTTGAGGACATGCATGGTTGCACATATTGTGCTTCCATTGTTGAACGGTTTAAGTAACAAAAGGTGCCCCACGAAATGGCGGCTATTCGATACGGTATATTGGCTTATTCAAATAAGCAATTTCTCACTTTGTCCATACCTGACAATGGCCTCAATTTTCTTCTTATATTTAAGATCAATCTTATTTCGATACTCCGGCCTCATCAGCATAGCGGCGTAGCTGAATGAAGAGTTCTTAAGGCCGGATCGGTGACACTCGATGACTGTAGATGTCAGTATGGGCACAATATCTGAAAAAAGTTGGGTGAAAATAATTGTTTTACTCATTTCTCAAAACCATTTCAGGGGAAGTTTTCTACGTCGTAAATCTGTAAACATTTCTGATTTTCGAGATACCAATCATGTATACTGCCCAGGTCACAGAACAAGGTACTCACGAGCTGGAAACTTGCTAATGTTGTTGGCTACTCGGATCAACATTCTGGCCCCTTTCTTGTGATCACCTCGTTTCACATGAATCTAGCCAAAAAAACAAAACAAAAGAAATTCTGAGAAATGCCTTCATAAAATTCAGATCAAAACCCATGCATCTCTTCATGAGCAAATACAGTTTAACATCGATCATAAACCGCTGCTAATACAGTCAAGTGTCGTTAATATAAAGTCCCCAGGAATATAAGCCATGTAAAAATGCTAGTCTGATGATAAAAACACAAAACTAAGAGGGAAAAATATTACAAATTTTACTTTAATAAGAAAGTCTTAAAATCTTTCAAACTTGTCTCATATGCTGTGTGCATGGGGTCCCAGGCAGTGTTCTATAAGAGAAGTAAACAAATCTTGCCTAACCTTGACCAGGATGTAGCTGTGTAGGATCATGAGGTTGGTTGCCATTTCTGTCGGAATCTTAATCTTTTGGCTCCTGAGCTCGCGATACATGCTGAATAGAACATCATGAGCGTTCCGATAATTTCCTGGTCGATGGGGAAACAAAGATCAGTGTTATAGTTAAGGCCCGGTAGGCCCTGCAAGGCTCTGGAAGTCCTCGTCTACATGAGTCAACATTTGTCCGCCAATAAAGACCAATATTTGTCTGACGATGTCGACTGCCCTGAAGCCCTGAAGTACTTACAAGGCCTTGTAAGTTGTCACAAATCAGTGCCAGAAGTTGCAGTCAAAGGTCATGCTCTAGGTTTGTACGTACTGATCAATGTGTGCATGGGTTGTGCATGTAGTGTACAAGGCTACTTGAATTTCGTGGGCTTTTCTCACCCGCCACGACTGTGGAGCGGATGTGGCAGGATGCGGTAAAGATGAATTGCTTATCTAACCGCAAACTGATCCCCAGCTCGGGATCGAACCCTCCGCCATCGCGAGACCAAAATATCGGAGTCTGATCCGGGGCCAATTTGGTCCCGAGAGCGTTTACACTCAGTTTGTGATCCGGGGCTGATCCCGAGCTCGGGATGAAGTGTAAACAGGGTGTAATTATGTCACACACCTCGAAAAAAAAATTCATAGTAAAAGAGTTAAATTTGTTTTGTTTAAATTTTAGTTTATCGACTCGGTAATTCCATACCAGCTATCTGTTCTTCTCTGGCTATGATGATGGCTGTGCGTGCCGCCTCTCGGTACTGCTTGAGGGCCATGTAGAGACGGAAGAGATACTTAGCGTCCTTGGGCATACCGTCTGTTTCTCCCATCAGGTAGTCAATCAGTTGATGTGTCAGCTGGTCATCCTTGGCTTGACCGACCTAGGGGTAGACATTGGGATGAAAGGAATCATCTTTAATAGGAGGCATAGTGGTCACTCTAAGACTCCATTCTCACTTGAGAAATCACTTCGTTTGACAAAGATTCGACGAAGAGATTCCTATAATGAACATACACTACCCATCAAAACTTTGGAAACACCTTGAAAGTTTCAGGTTAAAAAAAAAAAATACAAACAAATACAACAGGGTTTGAGGGAAAATAGTGAAAACTAATAATCCCTCGGTGTTGAATGAATGGGACTATCTCCGTCAATTCAATGGGCTGTTTGATCGCGGTCTCTTACCGTTTCGATGGCCATTTCTACAGCTTGGTTATCATCGTTGGTCGTAGGGCATCGGAGGAAATGCTTGAGTGCCCGACCGTACTGCTGACACAGCAGGAAGAATTTGCCTGCCATGAGGTGGTTCTTCTCGTTCTCAAAGTACAGCGCAATGCTCTGGTAGTCTTCTTTAGTGGCATCTTCACCTGTTGATCAACAGAAATCTATAAGGATACTGATCGATGATAAAGCATCTCAGCACTCTGGGTAGACTTGAGGTCAAGTTGCTAGACAGTCGTATTTGGTCCGTCTGATGTCTATAATCCCCACACGCAACAGTCGTTGTTATGAATAGTAACTAGAGGTCGATTAGACTTGTTCCCAGTCCACTGGGACGTGCTGTGTGGTTTTCCCCAGTGGTGTGCAAAAACAACGCTTGCTTGGCGCTTGACACACATAACTGCCTTTTGCCAACCACTTCTGGGTGAGCAAAAGGCAATTTTCCTAGTCTGTGCTAAAAGAATGTCAAGAATGTCAAAAATGACAACATGGCAGGAAACTCACCTTCGTTGCTCTCTACAGAATGAGTGAAATCCGTGCAGATGAGAGTGAATAATGTGGAGACGTCGTTGACGAAAATGAGGATGAAAGTAGTGATGGTGCAGATATATTAATCAATGATAATCAGAATAAGAAAAAAAAAGTAAAAAATAAATGGACAATCTACATGACAAAAAAACTCTGTTTGCTAAGATAGGGCGACAATTTGTGTGTAAAAAAGCTAAATTAGGGCAACACGCTCAATAGGGCGACAATTTGGTGTCGCCCTAATATTTTTGAGATTAAAAACCATTTTTTTAGGTCAAAAACCATTTTTGTTTAGGACTAGAACCAATTCTCTTAGGTCTGAAACCATTTTTGGAAGCTTTGGGTAAAAAAATAAGGTGTAAATTTGAGTGATTCTTGCTGAAATTTCGGTGGTCCCCGGGGAAAGGCTTCCCGAATTGTCGCCCTATTGCGGCATCCAGAGTTCTTTAAAATTAAATTCTTATTCTGGGATGGCACAACTCTGATTATTTCCGAACAATTACTGAATATCCTAAAAGTTTAGATTATACTTTAAGATATTAGTTGAATATATCAGCGTTTTGTGATGAAACTCTAGTCCAAGTGCCCTATCTAAATAATGTCACTGAAATAATTCACCAATTACCCAACATGTTTATTCATAAGAAACAAGTCAGAAATGAATCATTGTGTGCAAGTAACCAATCAGAAATAAATTACTGGTGCAAGTAACCAATCAGAAATGAATCCTTGGTGCAAGCAACCAATCATAAATTAATCACTAGTGCAAATAACCAATCAGAAATAAATCAAGTAACCAATCAGAAACGAGTCATTGATGCAAGTAACCAATCAGAAATTAATCATTGGTGCAAGTAACCAATCAGAAATTAATCATTGGTGCAAGTAACCAATCAGAAATGAATCCTTGGTGCAAGCAACCAATCAGAAATGAATCATTGGTGGAAACAACTAATCACAAACCGATTATATCAGCATAGATCTCCATCTGGTTGTGCTGCTGTGCCAGTTGGAACGCTTCGTCATTGCACTTTGACATGACAAGGAATTGGATTGCTGAGCCGAAATCGTTCAGCTTTTGGAAAAACCTGAAAAAGCACAGAAAAAAAATCTTCAGAAATTGTTTTTTGGTTTTAATTCACGGGTGTCAGGTTTTGGTGGTTGTTTTGGGAATTTGTTTTATTGTTCAATTTTGGTTTTTAATTGTTCAGTCTTTGCTTTTACATACACTAACAAAAACAAGAACGCAAATTAAACTCTGCCCAAGAGATTGAGGAGGCTAAAAGATGTAACATTTTATCGGTCAGTAATGCGTAGGACCACCTCTTGTGGCAAGGCTGACTGCACCGGCCTCCGTAAGAGCCGCTAAGGCAGAGTGTACCACTCTGCCTGAAGTGCCTTTCTGAGCTCCATCACCATGTAGGGCTACTTAAACAGTACATGGATGCAGTGGTCAGGTCCTCCTATGTGGGTTTAATCAGGTTGATAACCAAGCAAAAGAGCTGCTTAGGCAGAGCGCGCCACTCTGCCTGAAATGCCTCCCTTAGCTCCTGCACTTCTATGGCCGTTTGGGAGACGTGCGGATGCAGTGGTCAGCTCATCCCACGCAGGTTCAATCCAGGTAATATCCTAACAAAATTGGTTTTCTGAGTGCCCTTAACAGCAGGATTCTCCCAGGAACAGAAAATGTCACTTTTCATTACTGTGGGAATCACTGTGCTTAAACAGGTTGGACCTAGATGAAATCAATGAAGCAGAACAGTCTTAAAAGCAATTCCAAAGAGAATCCAAATTGATCTACGAGTTTAATGTACTTTTAAACTTCTGTTCTGATCAGGCATTGGTATATAAAAAAATTCATTTCGTTTTTGGAAGAGTACACTTTTGGCATTGACGTTTTAAGATTTGGAGAATGGGGGCGAGAGGCCTTTCTAACATCATGTTTTGTTGTGGTGTTTTTTAGGTTCGGTCGGTAGGGGAAACATTAGGTTATGTGAATGTCACTTCAAATCACACACAAACACACCACAATGAAGCCCCACCTTGCCACCATCTTGGCCCCTTCAACTGATCCCGTCTCCCTGACGATACGTACTGCCTCCTCCGGGTTGTGAAGATAGTCCAGTTGGATTCTGATGAAAATTGAGAAATTACAAACTACTTTTATTCTTCAGCAACAATGGTGGAGTCTTTTTAAGACCACATTGATTGCGTGTCACCTTCGGGGGCAGTCTCTTTGTTCCTTGAGCACACGCACAGTTGCACATTTTGTGCTTACATTGTTTAAATATTAAATATTACCAATTTAAATATTAAAAGCTGTCCCCAAAAATTAAGCAAACTTCTGCAAGTGATTCCGCTTCCTTTAAACATTTTAATGTGGACAGACAGGAAATCAGTATTAAATAGGCTCGCATTTCGTTCACAGCTCACAGAGCTACCAACTAGTGCTGAGCGACTAGTGGATTTTGCTACTCGCGAGTAGTTGCAGCAATTACTCGCTACTAGTCGATTAATCACGAGTAGTTGGCAACGTATCAAAAGGCAAAAAAATAAATAAAATGTACATGTACGTAATTGTACGTGTAGGCCTATGTGTTGAAATTGTTAGCATAGGCCTACACAATAAAATTCAGTTGCACACAGGCCGTCTTTTAAGAAAGGGGACTGTCACAGTGTAACAGTATAGCGTGAGTATGTAACGGTACTCGCGGCGCCGAGATTAATCGAGTAGTTTAAAAATGCTAATCGCGAGTCCGAGTACCGTTTACTACTCGTGATTAATCGATTAATCAAGCTATTCGCCCAGCCCTACTACCAACCCTCCATGATTTTGAAAAAGTCACTCTGACTTCAAACACATCTCAAAATATCTGAGGTTGTTAATTGACAAACCAGGAGAATTTTACATTTTTTTCAAGAATTAAAAGATGAGTCATTTTTCAAAGAAATATGTTGCAAAATCATGGAAGGTTGGCAGGTCTGCAGCTCGCCATAAATCAATTTAACTACACAACATTAGTTTATGCAGAAGTCCCGCACCTGATAACATTGTCCCAGTCTTTGGCATTTTCGTAGGCCATGGCAGCTTCTTTGTGTCTGCCATCTGCTTCCTTCGCCTTGGCATACTGGATGTGAATCTTGGGAGACGTGACGTTAGGAAGTAGCTCCCCAACTTTAGTCCTGTGGGGGATGGGGGAGGAAACAAAGGAAATAAACATCATATAGGCATCAATGGGATTCGCACCCAAGACCCCTGACAATCTGGGCAAGTGCTCTACCAGCTGAGCTACATGTATAAGGCACAGTGGTATATTCCCTTAAGTTTTCCCCCAAGACCTCTGACACACCGGGCAGATGCTCTACCAGCTGATCTATGAGGCACAGTGGTATACTCCCTCAGGTTTTTCCCAAGACCTCGCGACACTCCAGGCAGATGCTCTACCAGCTGAGCTATGAGGCACAGTGGTATACTCCCTCAGGTTTTCCCCGAGACCTCTGACACACCAGGCAGATGCTGTACCAGCTGAGCTATGAGGCACAGTGGTATACTTCCTCGGGTTTTCCCCGAGACCTCTGCCGGCTGAGCTACGACGCCCAGCGGTACTCCCTCAGGTTTTCCCTACGAACTCAATTTTTTCTTGGTGTTACAATGGTGCACAACTGAGCAATGTAACAAACAACATATCTGGTACGGTGCCTAATTACCACTATGGTTTATGGCTCAGCTGGTAGAGCATCTGCCCAGAGAGTCAGAGGTCTTGAGTTCAAATCTTGATGAGGCCCATAGAGCGTGATCCAATTTTCTTAAATTTATAATCAAAATAATACCTGGATCTGTAAAGAAATGTCCATATTTTACAATCATATTACAAAAATTAGCAGAATAAATTTGACTGGGCACACCGTGCCATCACATTTTCAAGAAATAGTTGAAAATGCATGTAACAAATTTCCTTTTTTGTCAATTTTATTGATTATCTGTCCCTCACGCATAAAAACAACCTCCGCATAAAACTGTAAAGTCAATTTCAACATGTGATAAACTGGGTGTGTGTATTAACATCAGTAGAAGGTAAACAAACAGGTTCACTTTAGTTTTCATTTGTTGTTGACTAAGGAAAGGCATTTGTCTCTTGAATTGGATCACGCTCCATATTATTTTTTATCGCATCCTATGTTTGGTTGTTTCATTTCAATGGTGATTAAGAATCAAACCAAACATTATGTAAGGAAACATACATGTACTTCACTCGTGTCCACAACCCAACCTACCAGTTTTTGCAACGTATATACACCGAGGCCGCCTTATCGTAGTATTCTCCCTTCTCATACAGCAATGCAGACTCCGCATATTGCTTCATGGTCTCCAAAATAGCCGCACAGTCACGCTTGAGGGTGCGACTGGGCATTTTGGTCGCCATGCTGACACCGCGCCGGATGTCGCCAACTCGCAACGACATGCGTGCTACGCCGGCTGCGCAGGACTCGTCATGCTCACGTTGCTGAAATAAAAGACATATTACATGATTGGAAAACTTTGAAAAACAGGAACAACAGCATTACATCAATAAAGAATGTTGATAAACTACCTTGTAGAAATTTCAGCCACATAGATGCAGTAATACTTCAGAAAACCTGAAAAATCTATGCATGGTTTTTGTGTTAAATGAATGGTAAAAAAACAAATAGTTTGCAAATGAGATTTTTTTTATTAAAAAGCACCTTCAGTTGGCAATTTCTCCCACAAAGGTACCATTTTACAAGGTAAAAAATCCACACTTTTAGTCGGTTTTTCTTGTCAACTCGTGAAGTAAAAAAATTAGGTAACTGCAAATGACGTACTGGGTGGTTTAATTATGAATTAGCTTTTTCAACTACTTATTTTTCTAGGTACGTTTTTGTCGCTTTACCTTATTATCTCTTGTAACACCCTTCTCATAGTGAATGAGCGCATTTCCATAATCGCCACTGGGGAAAAAAGATGACAAACATTACTTAACTTCATCTGCAGAAAATAGAATTATTTAACGGCAAAGACATGCTGGACCAATCTTCAACTTGCACTCATCAGAGCATTACGCAAGTATAGCAAAAGACGCCATTTAACAACAGTTGATGTGGGTAGCAACACTACAACGTGTTGGTATGGCAGAAACACTTTTTGAAACAAATTGAGCGGTATAAATACCATTGAATTATCAAAAATAACAAAACATGAGAAAATGTCAGGGTTAAAGGTCGGACAGGTTTTTATTTTCTGTCGACGACATATTAGGTCACATGTTAGGTCACATTTCACATGACATATTTGTTTTCTGGCATAATAAAAATGGGGTGCTAAATTTGAATTAAATTAAAACACAAAATGAGCCACAAGCAAAAAGTCAAAATCTCATATTTTTTTCTTTATTTTCCCCCCCGTTATTTATAACGATATACCTTTAAGAGGGAACCTTTAAAGTGTGCACAACCCCAAGATCACATGGATCACCAAAAAAATAAATAAAACAAATTTTAAAAAAATGACATGGATCACCATTTTTGATCACAGTACACAGTGAGGTTGATTTTAATGGTTTCATAACTCAATCTACTGACAGTACACGACACTTACGTGAACTCCAGCTGCTGTGCGTACTCCTTTGAGATGTAAGGTATCTGGGCTGGGGACAGGGTCTTGGCTAGCTTCAGAGCTTGGTCCCAGTGAAGGAGATCCCGCCTCATCTGAAAAGGCAAAAGAAGTTAGCATCCCCTCTTAAAACATTTCACAGTGGCTATAGACTGCTTTCCATGACATCCGGGACAATTTGGGTGTGACCGGTCGTACGTCAATCGACGCACGAACGTGCACAAAATACTCATCCGCACGAATTCGTTCATAAATGACACACATGCATTGTGTTACGTCCAAATATTGAGCGAGTGTCTAACTTGAAAGAGTGGAAGTGTTTTGCCGACTTTTTTGTCGAAAATTTGTGACATCACCCATATACTTTAACGTTGGGTGTACGCATTGGCTCTAACCCCCCTCCCCCCTCCCCCTCCCTCCCAATTTCCAACTTGGGAAGTTCAACAAATTTTATAAGCCTTTTGACTGTTTTCTCTCAATAAAGCAACTACGCCACACTGTGCATATTTAAAACTGCTTCTGCAGAAACCCCTTGTTATGTCGCACTGTTTAACGCTAATTTTATAGTACCTCTAAAGCAGTGATGGGTCGACTTGAAGCTAGAAAGAGATCTTGGGCCAAGTTAAAATCTCCCTGAAACGTTGCCAGGTGACCGGCTAAGAGGTTACGATCGTCAATGCCCTGAAAAATTTAAACCATCAACGATACCAAATGAATCTCGAATCAGCAATACCACATCTTTTCTCAAATAATATCTCAAAAGAAAATGCCTTGATCAAGAGGTTTTTTTGGCTCTGTTGGTACACGCAGTTAAATGTTTATGAAGTCGAAACTGTCTAAAGTAGCAGCATTTTAAGAGTCTAAATGTTCATTTTAGTTCCAGCCCTGTTCTCTCTTAAAAACCTACCATGATTTTCTGTAGTGACAGTACCATGCCTGCTTCCCCAACATTCCGATAGACGCGAACGGCTGTTAAAAAAGAACCACAGAATGAGGATATTGGACGTTACTGATTATCAAGGAAACCATAAACCTGTGGGTTTTTTGGGGGGGAAAGGGGGTTGGGGGGAAAGGGGGTTGGGGGGAGGGGGAGGGGGAGGGGGAGGGGGGGAGGGGGGAGGGAGGGGGGGTGGGGGGGTGGGGGGTGCATGGGGGGAGGCGAGAGGACTGGCAGGAATAGCACTGTTTCATTGGAGAAAACCCAAAGGTATTTATGTTTTAGGGTCGACAGTTATCTTAGCACACACTGAGCAAAGGACTAATACGGGGATGTCATATATTCATAAAATATGTGCTTTCTTACCTTTGAACAATAAATCACCCGACACTGAAAACAAAATTCACTCAGGGTTGCTGTATACAAGCAGTACGCATGGTACAGCCTCGTACTGCTTCAAGCACGTTGGATTGTTTGTGAGCAATATGCTAATGCATAGGTGGGCACTGTCTGCGTAGCTCTGTTGTGATTGGTAATAAATTGTCACGCTGGCTCGGCTTGATTGACAGGTTGGAAATTTGAATTGGAATCGATTTTAAAAATAATGGAATGGCCCACGCCTACATCAATGTTATCTACAGTGCCTAAGGGGCCGTCCAACGTTTTAACGAAACTACAAGGCCTAGAAGCAGGGGAGTGGGGGTGGGGGGTGGTGGGTTGGGGAATGGGGTTGGGGGGTGGGGGTGGTTGGTCGAGGGTCGCATACGACTTTACATGCACTGTAAAATTTCATGGTAGTGACAAACAAATGTTGATAAGTAGTATTTGGGAGAGGGGGTCTTGAAATATACTACGCTCTGTAGAACCGTGAGAATGTTGACAACCTTTGTCGGCCCCTAAAAACGTGCGTGACTTACCAAACTCCAACTCTAGATGGTTAACGGCCGCCTTGGCTAGTTCAAGCCACAAGTCCCTCTTGTTGGCTAACTGACACAGCATCCACGCCTCTTTGAATCGTCTCAGCTGGATGCACTTCTCGACTGATTCCTTTAGCTAATTGATAAAGAAGTGAAAATTATGCCAGGTTAAAAAAAAGGTAATTCCAGTTTAAAGGTACATGTAGTATACATGTTTGGTAATTACCCTCCAATAAATGAATGAATTATTATCTAAAAGCTTACTTGTTATCCAGATGGTAATGCAGCACTTCGCACTGAACCACTTCGCCCTGAACCACTTCGCCCTAAACCACTTTGCCCAAACACCACTTCGCTCGAATGCCACTTCGCCCAAAAAACAGTTCGTGCACAGACTGTGGTTTAGGGCGAAATGGTTCAGGGCGAAGTGGTTTTTGGGCGAAGTGACTGGAAAGCTTTATTTGACTGTTTTCTCAAAAGTTAGACGAAGTACAGAGCTGACTTTGCTCAGGTTGGTTGTAATCATGCATATCTTCAATCACACAGGGAGATAAAACTATTTGTAATGGTTTACCAATTGTGTGTTCTGCCTTTAATGAACATAAATCAGAAAACTTATTTATTGTTTTTTTGGACACTAGCCTTTTATAAATTCAAAACATGCCAACGATGTTAAGAGTATGTACTCTGTCTGCAGACATTTTGTTTTTACCATTCATTCAACACAAAAACCATGCAGGATTTTTAGGGTTTTTGGCAGTATTTCTACAAGGCAGTTTATCAACATTATTGCGATGATGTTGTTTCTGTTTTTGAATCGTGTAATCTGTCTTTAAGTCTTCCCAGAGCACTTGCTCGTAAGAGAAGGGGAATTTTCTGGATGGCTGAATGTAAAATTGTCATCCTCCGTTCCGTACTGAATATCATATTTTAAGCCACATTATTAACGTTTACCTCCTCTGGCTTCAGGTCATGTGGTCGATCGATGAAGTTGTGCGAGTTGAGCTGCACCAGGGCCGTTTTACCGCTTTGTGTCTGGCATGTCATCTCACCATTGTACAGCATTAGTGGCTGCTGGGCAAAGGGTAGTTTGGTGGTCCCTGCTAAGGTTACTGAGGGACCTAAAAGGAAATATATCGCATTGACTTGTTTTGGCTTCTGTAATGACTGCAATTATGACGTGGATACACCTTAAATCTTTAAAATAAATGAGCGTGTTTCTACTGCCCTGTGAGTCAGAGGTTTCAGGTTCGAATCCCTATAAGGCCCTTACATTTTTTTCTCCCATACCAAGTTTGGTTGTTTCATTTTAGTGATGATCAGGCACCATACCAGATGTTGTGTTTGTTACTTTGCCCAGTTGCTCTACCATGCAACACCGAGAGAAAAATTAGGTTCAGAGAGGAAACCTGAGCCTTATAGCTCAGCTGGTAGAGCATCTGCCCGGTTAGTCAGACGAGTATCCCGGCAAGTATCCCGGTGAGTATCCCGGTGAGTATCCAAAAAAAATTAGATAATGGAGTCAGTCGGTCTCGATTGGTGGTTCTATACATTTGTACATTTGTCAAATAGATTATTGGCAAACTGTGTTATATCTCACAAATAACTTAACCTATTGGAATTTGTCATTGACTGCAGTGGATTTCATCCAGGTGTCACTCACCCCCGACGGTTTCCCTGGAGTACAAGTAGGTGTAGAGCTTGTCGTCATCATAAGCAACAAACACTCCCTTGTCATAAGGCCAGTTCTCCCAGAGGATTCCCTTGACAGTCGGCGAGAAGTTGGGGATCTCTAAGATCTGATCGTTGACCTACGATGCAAAAACAAAGTTGAACTTACTTGATAATTTTCTTATACATAGCATGTTCATTTCTTTTAAGCTTTTTGAAGGATAAGTATGCCCATGAAAGAAAATATATTGTGCAAACAAATTGCAACTCGTACATTATTTGAATTTGCGTCGGTCCAAACAACATTAAGTAATTTGCCCATACCCGACACGGTATGTACTATTATACTAAATGTATAAGTGTTTGGTACGGCAAAATTGGAATATAGAAATAAGTAACGACAAAGATATGCTAAAGCTTTTCGACTTGCACTCATCAGAGCAAAACGCAAGAATGGCGTGGGTATGCTATCGATGTAAATATAAGGCTGAAGAGCGGTGATGACGTGATCAGAATGCTGCACACTGATTGGTCAGCTGACAACAGCAGGGAGCACGCTACTGCACAAGCGCAGTTAAACCACATGTAGCGTGTGAACAAATCCTTCTGGCAAAATAACACAGGTTTTTTTAAGTGTATGTATGTGGCTTCGAGCATGTGCAGCTATCTGCATGATACTGCGTGCTCTGGCCAGTACAGTGAACTGCTGTTCGCTGTATTGTTCCGAGCACTCGGGGTGATCAAGCAAGTGTTGTCCTATAGCAGATGTGCATTCGGACTGTGTGGCAGCTTTGCGAGCGTTCTTGCAGACACGCGACGGCTGTTTGCGGGAAGCAGGCAAGTTGCTGCGGATGGAGGATGGAACATGCTGTTTAATGCGATCCGCCGGTCTTTGAGACGTACGCCCAACGTACCGAGCTTCACATCGGCACCGAGACTCATAAATAACATTGTTAAGTTGTGTGGTAGGTAGTACGTCTTTACGGACTGCCAGAAGTAACTTACGCGCAGTGAATATTACAAGTGGCTGAACGGTGTAGTAGGTGCTCCTCACGGCTTTCGTCACTTGTTGTTCGAAAGTTTGTGAAACTTTTCCTTTCCACGGTACTTCAAGATACACGGGACATTTGTTCAGTCCGTGAAGTCGCAGTTTAGAGAGGTTTGCGAGCGAGAGGGATACATGTTTGCTTATTAACGATTCGGGATAGCCGTTTTTGCGCAGGATTGACTTGATGTGGTTTATTTCATCGTGTAGCTTACTGGTATAAGCTTACCAGAATGGACAGGGGCCAATTTAAAAAAAGCTGTTTAGCAGAAAAATATGCTTAATCCAAGATTTGCTTGCTTTATAAAAATTTGATAATTGTTAAAATTGTATGTCAACTTGTGCTCTTGGCAAGAATAGCAGAACACCTGTCAACTGTATTACATACATCGCATAAGATTTTGACTGCTCACCCACATTTTGGATTAAGCAATTTTTTTCTGATAAACAGCTTTATGAAATTGGCCCATGGCGTCTTACCGGGTTATACACAAAACTGTCGCTCTTGTCATCGATGAAGACTAGTCTGGTGCCGCTAGAATCCGGGAACACCTTGCGGATCCCCACCTCATGTCTAAATTCATTAACAAACTGCCAGTCTTCAATGTAGAAGAAAATCAGTTCACCATTCTGCACAAATATAAAAGACAAAAACGAAGTCATGTGACATTATGTTATTTATTGGGAGATGATTTGTCAAGTACGTGTAAAGGAGCGTTCACACTATGGCGGAAAAATGGCTTTGCGCGCACCTGTGCCATTGGTTTGTACAGGAGCTGGTTCCGCTTTTGCGCGGCCTATCGCAACGCGCAGAAGGCTTTGAGCTGGGTTTTAGTTCAAATTTGTTGAACTTTGACCGTGGTGCGTAGACCTTTCCAAAGAATGCCTTTGTTGGAGTTTATTTGAATAGCTTGTGACTTGAATTAAGACCCAGGGACTTGTGATGGACTTGTGAAGGCTTGTGAGAACTTGTGATGGACTCGAATACAACCCTGCTGGAGGACTTGTGAACACGTTCCGGCAATGTATAATCGCAGAATGCCTTTGTTGGAGTTTATTTGAATAGCTTGTGACTTGAATTAAGACCCAGGGACTTGTGGAGGCTTGTGAGGGCTTGTGAGAACTTGTGATGGACTCAACAATAACCCTGCCACCTTTGCCATTTCAAGGACAATTGCAGCGATAGACTTACGCTGGTTCCGTAAATTAGGAAATCCGCCGTCAAGGCATGACATGTGATTCCACCCTGTCCATCCTCAGGGAACAGCCTGGTCTCCCTCTCCTCATTGTCTCCTGTTCCTTCCGCTTCAATCTGGGGCAAAATGCAGGGATTTTATTATCAGATTTGGTAGAAAAAAACTTCCACAAGACACGAGTGTTGTAATTAAAGGAAGAGAAAACAATTCTTTAGAATATCGTCAGCAAAGCAAAGTTTGTTATAAAAGTAGCAAAAAACTCATTTGACCATTTTAAAACCAAATTAATCCAAAGAGCCGCTCATCAGACTGTGCGACACCAACTCATTTCGCCAGAACGGGTCACATACGACTTTAGTAGGATTCGAACACAGAACCTCTGGTTTTACATACCAGATGCAGCTGGACGTTATGCTCAAAATACACAGCAGCGTAGTCTGCATTGAGTGACATGGAGATTATTGTCCCTAGGTACTCTCGGTCCTTCAGTTTCTCAGGCCCTGGGAAGTTAAAAGGGAAAGACAATGAAGGTATTGTTTATTAGAATCACTGCAAAAACTCTGTTTGCTAGGATAGGGCGACAATTTGTGTGTAAAAAAGCTATATTAGGGCGACACGCTCAATAGGGCGACAATTTGGTGTCGCCCTAATATTTTTGAGATTAAAAACCATTTTGTTAGGTCAAAAAACATTTTTTTTTAAATCGAGAACCATTTTTATTAGGTCTAGAACGGTCTCTCTTAGGTCTGTAACCATTTTTGGAAGCTTCAGGTAGAGAAATTTGGTGTCAATTTGAGTGATTCTGGCTTCCCGAAATTTTGGTGGTCTCCAGGGAGAGGCTTCCCGAAATGTCGCCCTTTTGCCGCATCCAGAGTTCTTACAAATACCATTGTTATAAGTTTTACTACAATTACCGTTGTCTTTCAGGTGTGGTACTACACCCAGGACTCGAATTGTCGCGATGCCCTCAAAATCATGAATATTTCATGGCAATAAATTGCCGTGCCCTTTTTATTCAACTGCCGATTAGTATCTAGACGATTTGGAAGCAATATCCCATGTTCAACGCGGATAAATAAAAGAGACAATCCTCAGACTGCAAACCCAGCTAAGTACTATTAATGATTGCTGTGGTGCCCTCCAAGTTCAAGCAAACTGCCCTGGTGCCCTTTTTAAATTGACAGAATTGCCGTGATGCCCTTGAAATGTTGGAAAAGGCAAGGCAATTATTGCCGTGCCCTTTTGAACACGAATTTCGAGGCCTGTAGACCCTTCCCCCAATTGTAAAAAAAGAGAAAGCAAAAACACCACTTTGTATATACTGTTAAAATGTACAATCACAAACTGTTAGTGATTAATTTTTTAAGTGTCTTGATCCACTAAAACGTTCAGTTAAGAATATTAAAATATTAAAAAAATTTTAATTTTGTATATTAACTGGCAAATTTGTTGTGTCAACCTAACGCATAACGATGACATTTTCTAAACTCTTTTTGCAATTTCAACTATTTTGCTATCAAACAGCAACAATTTCTACTTAATTTTTTTCATTTTATTTTTATCATTAGTAGAAACATTGTCATTCAAAAATGGTCTTCAACAGAAGAAAAAACAACTTATATATGACAAGTGAGCTTGAAACTTTAAGAATTAGGGCACACGTCCCAAAAAGTAAAAACAAACAACATTATTCAGTCCATGAACCATACCTGTTATGTCATGAATGTAAATTTTGTAAGTGTAACAAGAATAAATTTGTTAGCTTAAAAGCAACAGTAAAATTTGTGTAAATATTAAATGACCAAGGAAACATCAACTGAACTGAAAATGGTAATGCATGCAGTTTAATATTAAGGGAAAATAAACTTTTAATAATCAAATAAATTGAAATAATCAAATTCATTTAATAAACATCACACTTACATTCCCATTCTTCTGGGGGTCCAGTGAACATACGCCCTACACAAGTGGAAGTTTATATTTTACAAACTTAAACATTTCTGCCCTTTTGGCCCTCAAAATGGCCCTCTTTCATACTCTAACAATAGCTACCCATCTTTCTACAAACAAATCAGTACCTTTTTCTCCAAGCAAATAGAACCACGCCCTGTTGTTCATCCCCACGGCTAAATGGTACGGTCCCAAAGCAACAAAGTTGGGCTCAATCTCGATGTTAATTGCTATTGATGGCTCCTGTGTTAAATAAGCACAATTAAAAACACCTTAAAATATTGTCGAAAATTGTCGTTTCAGATTCAAAAACAAAACCATATTTTACCCCAAACAAATAAAAGCAAGCTAGAGAAGCATTTCTTAAAATTCAGGTTTACATTTCAGAGACTTTGAAGGCTTGTAAAGGCCCGTCTACACGAGGCAACATTTGTTGGCCAACAAGGACCAACATGAAGTTGGAACTTGTTGGGCGGTTCAACATGTTCCAGCATATCTCGACAGCAGTTGGTTGCTGCCTTCACGTGGCAGGCATTATAATCTGCTATTGGCTCATTTCTCCAACAAGCTCCAACAAAGTCGGGCGACAGAAACATGTTCAAACATGTTACAACTTGTTGGATGTTGTCTGGAGTGACGTCTACACCATCCAACTTTTGGTCGGCCGACATCGTCAGACACGTGTTGGACCTTGCTGGCCAACAAATGTTGGTTCGTGTAGACAGGCCTTAATGCTTGAAGTATTCAAGTTGTTTGATTTTAAACATGTTCTTCAAGCATCCTTGATAGAAATGTATTTCCTTACAAAAAAATCATTGCAATGCCATTCTCAATAAGCGTAGTACATCCACACAAAAAAACAAATAAAAAATTGGTTTTGGACCTATTCAATAAATAAGTCCAAAGCTGAGGGATATTTTGGGACCAATCACACTTATTTGAGAATGGCATTACAATCATTTTTTGAGGAGTTACACTTCTACCAAAGACACCCTCAAAGTCTTCGAAATGTACGTCTGAATTTTTGGATTTGCCCAGAATATGAAAGCAGAAATGACAATGACGATTATGACAGGAGTTAGCCTTTTGCGTGTTTTACATGAACGACATGGTGTACTAATGTGCTTCCTTTTACAAGCCCACTTTAATAGTATCCACTTGACCAGACTATTATTTTTGTTGCTATGTGGTGCACGCGGCAGATGTGAAGTACAGAATCAATACCAGGTTCATGGTAGGAGAGAATGACAAAGCAACTAGACTGTTGGCTGTTAGGCAATGGCGTGCACCACGTATCAACAACAGCACAGTATGTGACTTTCTAAACTGCACCTTCATTTAAAGGTTAAAAAGTGCAAAGGTACACGCAAAAGGCTAATTACAGAGAGAAATTTTACATAAATGCCGAAAGCTTAAGCCATGATGAAGACAGATAGACTGCAAGATGCGAGATTTATGGATATTCATGGAAAAACACCAATGTGCAAATATATTCTGCCGAGTAAACAATCGCTCCTCCACTGCAGTGCATTTCTCTGATTCTTCTTAAGCCCCTGTCACATACGTCGCAGGACGGGGTTACGACGGGTCCACGACAGAAAATAGGGCAAAGTCCTGCGATAGTCGTGAGACTGTCCTACGATATTTAGGTGTCCTGCGACGAAAAATAGCGTCGTAGAGGACTGTCGTGGGGTTTTGGTCCGGACCAAAATCAAAATGTTGTCGTAGGATTTTTTTCGCTCGTGGCCATGTCAAAGCCTAATCGTACGACGAATAGGGGAGTGCGTTAAAGAGGCACTATTTCAAGAGGATGATTAAAAGTATGAATGATCGTCAAGTTCAGAACAAAGCCCACAGAGTATGCATAGCATGAAAAGTTGGAATGAATTGCAACGATGAGACTTCGAAAAAATATATATAAAACTAGAGTAACTACTAAAATATCGATCTTCAGTGTTCTCCACGACACGGAGATCAGTCTCATATTAAGGGTCTCCCTACACAGTGACAAGGACGACCAATGTGCATGTCAGCCCAATGAATTGTAATTCCTGCTGGACACTCGCTAAAATGCAAATTATGTGTGCGACAGTGTACCAAATATGACACAAAGAAAAACCTGTTGAACACAAATTGTTTGGTGCAGTGCAGTTCGTGCATGTATTACATACCTGCCAACTTTGCCGAGTAAAAAATCGGACTGTAGTGAAACTTGCAACGGTCGAGTTGGTACAACGGTCGAGTTGGTACAACGGTCGAGTTGGTACAACGGTCAAGTTGACCTAGTACTGCACCCATTTTCATGTATACAACACATGCGGCACGGGCGGGGAGTCGGGTAAAGTCGACCGTTTACACACTCGACTCAAATACCACTTCGCCTAGCCCAGGTTGGACGTCGTTGTCTTCACTGCATTACGACCATCCGCTATGTAGTATGCGGTAATTATAAGGAGTCCAACCTGGGCTACACTTCGCCCAAGCGGCATCACGCGTGGATTAGTCTTGGTTCAAAGACGCCTTTCGTGGTGAACGATCCGATTCATCATTCGTGCAGCACGCACGGTATATTATGCGATTCATTATAACAGTGCTAAGAATGTCTTGAATTGGACAGTACTAATGTTGTAGCAATATGCCTGGTCGCCGTGCACAGCCACCGTGCACGGCCGCTGCATGCTGTACGCACAGCCAGTGTGGCAGAAACCAGATACCATCGTAGTTGTGCTTCGCAGTTAGGTTGTTTCTGGTACACCGGTACGGTCGGTGGATAAGTGCTAGACTTAGTCAGCGTCGGCCCTGCGCAATGCATGGTGAATAGACCGTACATTTTGTGTGCATGCGGTTCTGTGTACATGCGGTGCAATCAAAAATTATGGTATTCTCGCTATTTTTTTTTTTCTCTCATGTTTTCAAAAATCATACTGTTCCGATTTTCAACACTTTTAACACTTAAAAATCGGAACAAATACGATTAAATCGGACTAGTTGGCAGGTATGATATTATCTCAAGCACTTTTGAACTCATACACGCGCACACACACTGAAGAATACGCCACACAATAGCACACGAACTGCACGTTCACAAATATGACTGGCACTACAAGACTCTGCGAATGATCATGAAGGCATTTGTCAAGGGACATATTAAAACAATCGTAAAGTTTGCAGAGAATGATAAACTTATTTTGCAGTTAGCTCAAAATACAAAGAGAAAAACTAGAGAAGCACACAACAGTTAAAAAATAGCAGGGCGGTTATTTTTTAGCGGAGATGCAAAACTTCAGAGCAGGGCGTCTTACAATTTTCCGTGCTAAAATCTCTCGTGGAGAACACTGAATGTACACAACTAACTTTAGGTTTTCGTAAAGATGAACCACCAAAATGTCTACTTAAAAAAATTGCAAAAAATACAGGAATACCGAATTGCAATGTGTACAAAACATCAACTTGCCTTTCGCCGTCCCACACGGCGCTGCGTGTATGTATGAAGATTTTACGTGAGATGTGAAAGCAATGTTAGTTTAAGGAGTTACAGGTTTTTCTTTCCACATTTGATAAAATCATAGAAAGGCAGAAATCATGGTGAAATTAAGATGTAGTTAAGATATGTCTTTGAATGTTAGTATGAAAATGATTTACTGTAATCATATGTGAAATAAATAATTTCAAGCAAATAAAATAAAATGGTAAAATTTAAAAGCAACATATTAAACAAAATGAAATTATGATGCAAGATACAGAATTGTTATACAAAGTAGTTGAAGGCACAGGCTCGTCAGCAATGCGCGCGCGCGCCAAATTCGTGCCACGAAATACGCAGCTCCATGGCTTTGCTATGGAGCTGCGTATTTCGTGGCACGAATTTGGCGCGCGCGCATTGCTGACGAGCCTGTGCCTTTAAAGCCCCGTTACATCATTTGCAGTGACCCGACGAAAAGTGCGATGGTAGCAAACACAGGATGATTTTTCCTGTGTAAAATGGTACTTTTGTAGGAGAAATTGCCAACTAATGGTGTTTTTTTTTAAAATCGTTTTTGTAAACAATTGCCTAGACTTGGGCGCTGGGTCCTGGGCACTGATAAAAATTATGTTTATTGTGTTTTTGCATCACTCGTGCTTGCAGTTTGCCGTATCTCTGTGCACAAAATGTTGAGGACTCGGGTCGCCAAAATGGAGATCCACTTTTTGGTTACCTCAACCTGAGGCTGTGATTGGTCAATTTCAAAATGGGCGGCGCTTACTGGATCGTCTATTGTTCAGGGATGTAAGTGGAGAACCCAAAAAAACAAATCTTGAAAAATCTGAAACTGCAATCGTGAAGCTGATATTGCAAGTGCAAAACCCTAATGGTGTGGGGTCCGGGGCCAATAAGTTGCACTAACATCACTGATGAATTAATGTCCCCAGTTAGTGCATTTTATCGCTTCGAGAATGAAATTTTGTACTGAATGCTGGCTTGCACATGGTGTGTGCTAGCAAGTGGCAAGTACCGTACTGTAGAAAAAAAGCGGAAAATAAAATCACCGCTTACGCATGGGGGAAAAAAGCAGAAATATGTCGGGAGAAAAAAAAAGCTGAAATTAAATTTCGGCACATTTTAAAAAAATGCTGAAATCAGCTAAAAATCTGAAATTTCACACCCCTGATTGTTGATGTCTCATTTAAAAGCGAATAACTTTTATGTTTATAGAAAATTACCAATTCCAATTTTTTTATTTTTCGAAGTGCCACACTAAAAACGCACAAAAAATACATTTTTAACCGATTACCTGTTCTACTTGGTTGACCACCGTGACCTCTAGCAGCGAGGTCAGATAAGCCAGTCTGGTACCCTGTGCATCACCGAGTACCGGTAACTTAGTCAGGTAGACATAGAGTGACCCTCGTGCCGAGCTGACCGCCATTAGTTGACCGTCGTCCGTCCAGCCCACTTGACCCAAACCCTTGGTCTCCTCCTCAAGGGTCACGATGGAGTAAACCTCTTTCAAGTCTGACAGGTCGTGGATCTTTACACTGATAAAACAAAAATAATTGAATAATTTCAAGGTCTGATTAAAAACGTCCCTTTGACAAATGTTCAGTTTATTTTTAAAGCTTTGTGAAAATGGTAAAACTTTAAAGGCAGTACACATGATTGGTATCTCGAAGAATCAGAAATGTTCACAGATTTACACATAACTTACACGATATAAACATGACGACGGCAGAAAACTTCCCCTAAAATGGTTTTGTCTGAAGTGCTATAGTCTTTGAGAAATGAGCAAAACAATTATTTTTCGTCTCGCGAGACGTAAATTTAATTCTCCCCAAAACCATTTCGCCCCCAAACCACTTCGCCTAAGTGCCATTTCGACCCAAATCACTTCGTCCAAACACTACCTCGCCCTGAACCACGGCCTGTGCACGAAGTTGTTCTGGGGCGAAGTGACTGCAAACCCTTTTTTGACTGTTTTCTCAAAAGTTAGACGAAGTACGGAGCTGTTTTTTTGCTCAGGTTGGTTTTAATAAAACTATTTGTAACAGTTTACCAATCATGTATACTATCTTTAAGGTATGAAATTCAAGCAATATGTTTAGTAGTTGAGGATCAGGGTTGGTATTCAATTTAATCCAAGTCTTATATTGAATACAGCTCCTAGATTTGTTTACCAGTTGTCACCGCAGGATGCAGCCTTGTTCAGAGACAGCGATATTGCAATGGACGTCAGCTGATCTTTGTGGTTGCGGGCTTGGAACAGTTCCTGGCCAATCTCCTTGAGGTGTGTCGAAATCACGACAAAATAGCCATTGGAGAAACCCAGCATGATGTAACCATCGCCATACCTGGAAAAGGATATGAGGTGTTTCATAATACAGGGGTGTGAACGAAGAATTTTTTAAAAATCGGAAGGGGCGTGGCTTTGGGGGCGTGGCTTCCTTGGGGGAGAGGGGGCGGGGGAGTGGCGTCACAGACTACGAGTGCTTCAACTTTTGAGATCGTTTACCAACATTGTGCAATGTTAAAAAAACATTCACAAGAACCAGTTTTGTTTTAAATATTTACCTTGTACAAGTGTGGATAATATTAAAAAGAATCTAGGCAACATCGGTCGTTAAAGACAGGCAAGCGAAAGCGTCCAGTAATATCGGTTCGTTGCCCGCTGCTTGCCGCATCGCACGCGGGGATCGCCCGGCCGAGCGCGGTGTATAGCGCCCCAGCATCACACCACGCACGCACGCGATGCTTGCACAGCCGCTGCCGGTTTGCGATGCAGGAAAATATGGCGCTTGCTGAGGGATTAGAGTTGTACAAATCTGTTTAGCCACTCGCTGCAGTCACACACGCGGCACCACTGCACATTTAGCATACACTACATCCACGTATCTCGAGTGATTACTGGCCAAAAAAGCGCATTGGTTGCACTTACCTCTGTTGCTTAACCTTGCTTTAATTTGTCGCGCCATGGCTGTTGTATCGATAAAGTTAAAATGTATTTCTTCAGGCTAAAAATCGCGATCAAGTAAAAACACTTTTTTACAAGCTGACTACATGCTCAGTAATTTGAACGTATCGCAACGCGCGCGTGCAGCATTTTCGAATGAAAATACGCTGGTGAGTATTTTTTACGCGACACCCAAACATTCCCGGATGTTCTACGTCATGGAAAGCAATCAATAAGATACACTTTTTGTTTCAAGTGATTGTTGTTGCATTAATGAGAGATGTAAGTGTATATGCTTGTAGAGCTAATAACAAGTAGACACAAGTACCATTTGTAGGCCATGATAGCTCCATATCTGCTCTGGAAGGCGAGTTCAATCGGGTTGTCCGGATCGTCGATATTGAACAGGAATAGCGTCTTCCTGCCAACACTGAGACTTATCTAGAAGCAAGAATTGAAAATAAGGTCATTTTTAGATGCGGTTCACTGGCTTTTAAATAGCGAGATACATAATTGTGATTCCATTGCATAAAAACAAGATACATGTTGTACAAATAATGAATGTTTATTAGTTTAATGGTACAAATATTTTCTTGAGTTGTTTACGAATGAAAATATTTGTACCATTGAACGAATGAAAAACATTCATTATTTGTTTTAAATAACGCCCAAAGAGATCTGACAGCCTAAGAATATGAAATGTCACTGCTATTGTCATACAGTGCATTTCCCTTTTGCTTGGAGGATGGGAATGTGTCAATACACTTTTTGACAATAGCAATGCATTTTGTGACATTTCACTTTACACCTGCCCCCGTATTCAGCTGTGCTGCACATTCCTTAATTGCTTAATCGTAACAAATGACACATCACTGTAAAGAGGAATAACGGGGCTTTCCAATGATACAAAATTCAAGGAAAATGACTTAGTAACAAGAGAGAAATCGTCAGTCAAACTTGAGTTTCCGAACTTTTTTTGAGGAGTTTTGACAAGTTTTTGAAGTATGAGCTGAGATACTGACCGTGGTTTCTCCCATAGAGGTACGCTCATCCGTTTTCATTTCAGAGAATTGGAGGTCAGATGGATCCATTCTTACGATAGTCTGAAGAAGAAAAAACCAAATAGTGTGAATACGGCCATAGGATTTAGAGGAATTATCTATCGATATGGACAGCTTAGACAATTTGAAACAGTTGATGCCGGGATCATTTTTTGAAAAAAATACAATTTGTTTTTTAAAAGGCAAATGTGATTAGCGAAAAGTTTAGACCACAAATACTGACTCCTGAAAATCATTTCCACATTTATTGTACGAATCTTCTCACTAAAAGATTGCAACACTCCGATGCGGCCGCCACGGAGCCAGATTTGCTACACTGACAGGCCGTCCAGAGCCGTCAAGTTAAAGTTCAAGACAGTGCGCCAAATGAATGGTGGATAATACACGTCAACTGTGGAAGACGACAGCAAAGCGGACGTTTTAACTCGTCAACCGCCCCTGTGACTATACACTGCCAGAACGTGTTTACACGTCCTCCAGCGTCAAGTGGTCAAGAAACCTTTTTCTGAGCCATTTTACTCACACATCTTTTTTTTGAGAAAAATCAGGGCACTTTCTGTGTTATTCAATGTGGTCTGATGATAGCCTTGTATCATCCTCTTGCAACAGTGCCCCTTTAACGCACTCCCTAACTCCTGCGTACAGTGGCCCTGTTGAAAAAGGCCCCATTTGGCGGTGGGACTAGTGACAGAAATCTTGTCGCCTCTGCTGGACCAATCAGGACGCTTGCAGTGCATTGTGCAGCACGATTGCAGGCATTCAAATGTAACGCGCGCAGATTGTAAACACCGTGCATGCATGTGATACATGTACTCGGTAATGCTGGCCGTTGTCCGCGTCGGCGATTGGCTGCTATTTAAAGCATACTGGGGAATCCGTTCCATTACATTCGTCAGCATGCATCCCTGTTATTAATGTGAACAACTGCGGAGTAAATAAGATTCGTCGTTTGAAAGTTTGGTAGGAATGGGACAGTCATAAGGAACGGAACCCAATACAATTTCTGGAAAGTATAGAAATTGTTTCTTTTCGGCATAACATGACCGAATTGATTAAATTACATCGAAATGACTCGGGCGTGAGTTGGCTCAAGACAACAGTCGGCTCGCTCCACATATTGGGTATTGTCACGTCGCTTTGCAGAGTGGAAATTCCCTGAGATCTCAGGATGGCCTTGTATTGGCCTTGCGACGATGCTTTGAGGGCCCTGCGACCACCCCACAATGACACTTATGGCAAGCTGTAGAGCGCCCCCTACCTGTTTGACCGTATCCCCTTCAGCATTGCTAACAGTGATGTTCTTGTCTTCACTGCCGAGTGCCAGGAGATTTTGAGAGCTCCAGGCCCCACAGACGATCTTCTTAGTGTGTTTTCCCAATATTGGAACTTTCCTGACAAATCCAAAGTGATAAAGAGTACACAATGATAATAATGGTGGATTCTTGTATAGAGAACATGTCCACCATTCAATTTCATTTTTGGTAGACTTGAGTCAAAAAATGTTCGTGTCCGAGTCAAATCAATTCATTTGTGTCAGTTACTCGAGTCCAAGTCAAGTCAAGTGGTTTGGGTCATTGACTCGCAATCATAGGTTAAAACTTGGGGTTGCGGGTTTGAACCTCCCCCCGGCTGCGGTACCTGTGTCCTTGAGCAAGGCACTCAACCACACTTGCTCCATCCTTCGGAAGGGACGTAAAACCATTGGTCCAGTGTGTTAGGTAATGGTAACGCACTCTAAAGATCCCAGAGCATTCTTTCGTGAAGAGCAAGGGGATTCCCCGGTATCTCTGGCCATTTCTTATTTCGAATTCTTCATGGGTTTCCTCACGCTTGCGAGTGACAGTGCAATTGGCACTTTAGAGGAATCCTTGGTATGAATACCAGAAAGAAACAATAATAATAATAACAGTGACTCGAGTCCAAGTCATGTCATTTGCAACAGCGACTCGAGATTATAACACAGAAACGCTGAAATAGAAGGGGTGGGGAAAATTGAAATGAGTCTCACCTGGACGTCTGGTGGTTGTATATGAGAAGGTTCCCTTTGCTTGTCCCGATGGCCAGTTGGGAGCCAACTTTGGACCACAAGAGGAAGCAGAGAGTGTCCTTGAATCCGCTGTCCACCTGAGATGTCCGGTGGGCGTTGGCATCCCAGAGGAACACCACGCTGCTTCGGTCACAGATCATGGCGAGCGTGTCACCATCCTTGTCCCAGCCAAGACCTGTACAAAGTCTGTGAAGATAATAATAATAATAATGATTAGATTTGTATAGTGCACATATCCACCCTGCAGGGTGCTCAAGGCGCTGTTACCATTATTACCGCTGTCATCAGGGAATCACCAGAACCATTTCGCTTCAACTAGGTGGCTGCTGGTCAGGCGCACAACCCTATCAGCAGTTAGATTGTGGCATTCCCCTTAATAGCTTCCCATATATCGCTTGGGTTGACGAGGCAACTGGGATTAAGTGCCTTGCCCAGGGACACAGACACGGTGGTCATAGTGGGGCTCGAACCCCCAACCTCTGATTGGGAGTCCCGCTTCATACCCACTAGACCACGCGCTAAGACAATGAAGTTACCCATAACACTTTGGGAACATCCATGTTATTTAGTGGGTACCAGCTCTGCTCATGATAGAGTGGTTGTAGGTTTCAGCCTCACTAGCGTTCGTGGGCAGGACACTTGATCTTAATTGCCTCATCAACCTGAGCGATATAGATCCTTTGCAGGAGTGGCCATGCCAGGGAGCAGTCACATTATCACAGTGTGTCATTTGCGGATCTATTGTCAATATGAAAACCTGCCCCCTATTATGGCCGCCGGTGCAAAAGCTCTATTCGGGGAGCTGTTAGGGGAGAGTCACAATCTAAGTCCTGATAGGGTTGTGCGCATTGGCCAGGCAGCCACCTAGTTGAAGCGAAATGGTTCTGGTGATTTCCTGCTGGCAGGGGTAATAATGGCAACAGCGCCAGGACTATCTGCAGGGTAGACATATGCGCTAAACAAAAATCCACTATCATTTTTATTAATTAAAATGCTCAATGAATTTTATGCTCAATGCATTTTTAAGATTTACCCCCAAGTGACTAGGAGCATTGCTACTCCCCCTGGGTGGGATGCCAGTCCATCGTAGGTTTATCCCCAGCAGTTAGTTGGGTTTCCCCAACAGGTTGTTAGTTTCCATGGCATGGAGTGACTAGGAGCATTGCTACTCCCCCTGGATGGGATGCCAGTCCATCGCAGGTTTATCCCCAGCAGTTAGTTGGGTTTCCCCAACAGGTTGTTAGTTTCCATGGCATGAAGTGACTAGGAGCATTGTTACTCCCCCTGGATGGGATGCCAGTCCATCGCAGGTTTATCCCCAGCAGTTAGTTGGGTTTCCCCAACAGGTTGTTAGTTTCCATGGCATGGAGTGACTAGGAGCATTGCTACTCCCCCTGGATGGGATGCCAGTCCATCGCAGGTTTATCCCCAGCAGTTAGTTGGGTTTCCCCAACAGGTTGTTAGTTTCCATGGCATGAAGTGACTAGGAGCATTGTTACTCCCCCTGGATGGGATGCCAGTCCATCACAGGTTCACCTCCAGTAGTTAGCTGGGTTTCCCCAACAGGTTGTTAGTTTCCATGGCATGGAGTGACTAGGAGCATTGCTACTCCCCCTGGATGGGATGCCAGTCCATCGTAGGTTAATCCCCAGCAGTTAGTTGGGTTCCCCCAACAGTTGTTAGTAACTTAGTTTCCATGGCATGGAGTGACTAGGAGCATTGCTACTCCCCCTGAATGAGATGCCAGTTCATCACAGGTTTACCCCCAGCAGTTAGTTGGGTTTCCTAACCAGTATTTGTATTTATGAATGAGTGGAGAGACAAAATGTGGAGTAAAGTGTCTTGTCTAAGGACAAGACACCATGGACTTACCGGTATCACACAAAGTTCCGACGCATTATTCACCACGTTCAAACCATATTTTAAGACGTTCACTGCATTTGTACTCACCCTGGTAAGTTTATTAGATCCTTCAGTTCGCCATGTCTGTCGTATAAATTAACTGAGTTGTTGAAGCCGGTTGTGGCAAGGTAGTTACCCAGCGTCGTCTGCCAGGCAAACTGGATGTTTCCTGTGCCATGGGTCTTCTCAGAAAGGGCAAAAACCCGCTGCATAGCAAATAATAAAGATTTAGTAACCTCTAATCGAATCAGAAATGGCCATTGTTGCCGTCCTGGGCATTAAAACATTTAAAAAAATAAAAAAATTCTCAGTATGTTAATTCTTGCCCTACGATTTCCCTCAAAAATCAAAGTCCAGGCCTTAACACTAACTGTGGCCACCAAGGCCAATGGCCTCAATGCCTTGCTGAGTTGGCCCCAGGCTTGCAAAAACCCCTGCATTATGATTTTTATTGGGGACTTTAACACAGACCTGCCAGTATAATCTGGTCGGGTTCACGATTTTGGCTCCCGCATTTGCCTCAAACATTTCACATTTGTTTATGCCCTCGACATAGTCTCATAGGCTACTTTCTGAAATCTGAAAATGAATTGATACGTTGATCTTTGGAAATTAGAGGAGTCACTTTTAGGGGCTTCCCCTTCGTCGTATACGATGAAGGGGAAGTAAATATGAGGACAGGGAACCAGTCTAGTGTTCACCTCTCCGCTCTCGCGCATGCGCATATTTGATTTTGGGGCAAACAATCTGTATTTTATCTCACAGAGGGTCTAAATTTTGCCCCACGATTTCACAGAAACTAGACATAAGATCGATGCGTACTCTTCGGAATATTTGAACATTGGGCGAGTGTACCTATTGAGCAAATATCAGAGCCAAGGGACAAATTTTATTTGTGTGAGTTTGCCACAGAATTTGGGTTGTTCACGGGTCTAGGCCTAGTTGGCAATACGCACAATTAATTATAAGCTTCGAAAAAATTATGTAGGCCTACCCCTAGAACTATGGGGGATATAGTATCCCCCATAGGTTATGTTGTTTTTTTCCAATATGGCGGCGCCTGAACTTTAAGATCGGACCGATACGGTTTAAGCTAGCGCAATAATCCGCTCCCCAATTTTCGGAGAATTTAGTGGACGAATGGTACCGAAATTCCGTAGACACACGCAAGATGAGTGCCTCAAGAACTATCAGACGGAGTTTGGTGGCGATTGGGGAGCGGATTATTGCGCTAGCTTAAACCGTATCGGTCCGATCTTAAAGTTCAGGCGCCGCCATATTGGAAAAAAACAACATAACCTATGGGGGATACAGTCCCCCATAGTTCTAGGGGTAATGTAGGCCTACACAAAGTCTGAAAGAGTTGTGCGCCGGGCTTGTGACCTATTCACTTTTATTCCAAACAAGTATCCTTGCTTTATTTTGGAATAAGATCGAGGCAAGATTGATAGTTCACAGATGTCCGCGCCTACCCCTAGAACTATGGGGGATACTTATCCCCCATAGGTCATGTGGTTTTTTTCCAATATGGCAGCGCCTGAAGTTTAAGATCGGAACCACGCATGTGGATGATCGCACATGTACCCGTTGATTTTGAAACATAATTTTTGGACAATTTAATGGACAAATAGTACTGAAATTCCGTAGATACACGCAAGGTGAGTGTCTCAAGAACTATCAGACGGAGTTTGGTGGCGATTGGGCAGCGGATTATTGCGCTAGCAAGAAAAGTTTCTGTCCGATCTTAAACTTCAGGCGCCGCCATATTGGGAAAAAACCACATGACCTATGGGGGATAAGTATCCCCCATAGTTCTAGGGGTAGTCCGCGCCCGCATATGCCAAACTGTCGGAAATACCATCCCAATCAACGCCACTTGCAGCCTTACCTCAATGCAGATTTCGGTTGTTTACCGTTGCTAGAGAGCATCGCGATTCGCGAACAACGAAAACCTTCAACAAAACCTTTTTCATTTGACCTTAAATTGAAACTGAGCACACAGCACATTTCTAAAAGAGAATGGAAATCATTATGGGCAGATCTTACCTTCATTGTATCATTAAAAACGCTTCTTTTTACCGAGGTCTACTGATTGTTTTTTTTGACATTTTCGCTGCTTGCAAGTATGTACTCCCATCATGCATTGCGACTTGAGTAATTAATTATGCATTATTCATTAGGTGGGCGGGCCGAAGGAGTGATGATGTCATCGAATCAAAGTAGGCTTATGTCTTTAAAAATGTGATTCCAACGCTAAAAATTTCACATTGATTTACTAAAAGCTTATCAAAATGCATGTTACAGAATCCCCTGCGCTGACAGTCTGCTATGAGTTTGTGTGTCAAAATCCCCACCCTGGGGCATGAGAAACGTGACCAACTCCCTACCTAATGGCAGCGCCGCAGAGGGAGTGGGGGAACAATACACCACATTCGTTACAATGAGCTCGGAGTATCCACAAGTACGGTGACAGGCCCATTTGTATTGATTCGCTTCATCCAGTACTCGAAGTAAAACAAAATAACTGCAAAATCTACCCCAGAAGATTTGTTCCAAATGATAGTAATTAATTATTATTTTAGGAATCGCCCATCAGCTGTGCATTGAAAAAGCAAGAGACGCCGTAAAAACCATGATTAATTATAAATATGCTGCATTATAAGTTTAATGGCTTGCGCACAAAATTTCCTATTAGGGGAATAAAGTACCATTTCTATATCAACACGTTTTTGAGTCGGGTTTTTCTTTTTTGACAACTCGTGAAGCAAACGTTTGGGTAACTGCAAATAAAGTTCCGACACATTTTGTGCGACAAA
This sequence comes from Henricia sp. BOLD:AAB3569, assembly GCA_037783545.1. Taxonomy (NCBI): domain Eukaryota; kingdom Metazoa; phylum Echinodermata; class Asteroidea; order Spinulosida; family Echinasteridae; genus Henricia; species Henricia sp. BOLD:AAB3569. The sequence continues at coordinate 3,038,640 of JBBELK010000429.1, read as the reverse complement.
AATTTGAAAAGATATTTGCGACAAAATGTACGACATCGCAAATATTTGCCAAGATATTTGCGATCTGCATTGCAATGTCCCTTGTACTCCACGATAGGTTTCTGAGAGCAAATGTATAAGGCATCTGTGCTCGACAGAAAAAGCTGTGGGACTATTTATAGCGTCAGTAAACCAATATCGCACGCCGCGGGCTACATTGCAATAAAAACCGCGCAGCGCAGTATTTTGATCAAAATCAAATGATTTGAGGGATCAGCATATGCCTAATTCGAACATATATTATTCTGGGAGAGTTACTGGACAAAATTGAGTCGTGTGTTAGATGATACATCGTGACTGGTGTATTTTTGTCCAATGTTTATTTTGTTTATTCGTATATAGCAGCCGCAGTAAAATCTAACGATTTATACAAAACACGATTATTGCAAGTAAAATCTCAAAATGTCTAACTTGGATAACTCAGAAACTCTGTTTAAAGTGACTATATAGAGACTGTCCTCCTAGAAGAAGGAAAACGAAATTAAATTGCTAATTACTCAGTAATTAATGAGAATTTTGGAACAAAAAAACATCCATTACATCATCGTATCCTCTTTCTTATGACACCAAGAAATCCAGAATACCTCCATGGATGACTGAGCACCGATGATTCAAAGCGACCATGTCAGAAATAGCTTTGTACGACTCGGAGATTATTAATAGCCTATAGTTTTATCGGTAAAGTTAAAATAAAGACAAATAATCACTTTTAAAATAATTTATAATATAGAACACATGCATCATTTGCAGTGACCCCTATTTTTTTCACGAGTTTACAAGAAGTGTTAATAACTATGGCACCAAACACCACATGATTTTATTTTAGTCCAAAATGGTATTTTGTGTGACAACTACTGAAGGTGGTTTTCTAAAAAGTCTTTTGCAAAAGACTTTTTTTACCATTTAACTAAACACAAAAACTATACATGGATTTCTCAAGTTTTCAGAAGTATTATACTGCATCTAGCTATGTGGCTGAAATGTCTACAGGGCTAGGGCAGTTTTATCAACATGGGCTTCTATCATCACTATGGAAATAACGCCCCTTTTAACAGTTTACAATCATGTGTTCTACCTTTAATCATACATTATTTTCATGTCTCCATAACTGAACCCTGTCCGGCCTTTAATTATTATAATTATGTTCTTCCATATCCCCCACGAACCCCTACTCTGATTCTGATTGCTTGCATTGGATCATATACCCCTTTGCTTATGGTACAAAGTCGCTTTGAACCAGCATGCTTATAGTCATCCATGGAGGTACTATGGATTTCAAGATGGCGCCATTGGCAGCCGACGGCTAGAGACAACGGGGAATCCCCTAATTCTTCACGAAAGAATGCTCTGGGACATTTTAAGTGCGTTACTAAACGCACTGGACCAACGGCCTTACATCCCTTTACATCCCTTCCGAAGGATGGAGCAATTGTGTTTAAGTACCTTGCTCGATGGCACAGGTACCCCAGCCGGGTATCGAACCCGCAACCCCAAGTTTTCATCCGAGTATTGCGAGTCAGTGACCTAAACCACCCGGCCACGGTACCCCACAGTATCAACAATTTTAGTAAACAACTTTTGTTTTCCTTGCCAATTCATGAAGTAAAATTTTGGTCACTGCAAATGATGTAAATGGGGTTTTAACATAATTTCTCCGCGGTCTTCGTGCTCCAGTTGCATCCAGCATGCATGACCGCCAAGTCAAACATCGCTAAGGCTTGTATCTCAATTCCGTGGTCAAGCTGAGGAAGACAATCAATGTTAACAGTCACCGTGATGGATTACTGGCACACGATACGTGATTGATCGTGACCGTATTAAATTAATGTTTGACTACGTTCTGTGATGGGTTGATACGCTTAATGAGAGTGTCGCCTGGTTACAACAGATCAAGGGATGTGATGAAAAACACCAATGGTTGATCCATAGAGCAACCTTGCTCTATGGTTGATCCAACGCGCATTTACATTGTGTGTCCTATTATCTTGAATACCGGTAAGTGGATGTGTCTGTCCACAGTATAATGGGGTACATTTGAAAAATAAGTCAATTATAATTTCTTTCAGATGTCTTTAATTTATCTCAGAATTAAAGAAATGTCCTTGTTTTGTTCTCAGGAGATAACTTTTACCAAAAAAGGTAAGAAATTGCAACATACATTTTTGAAAAGCTTGTGTACAAATTTTCCTATTACGTATGTAACGTGGACAGACCATTTTGTGACATTTGTTTCCGTCTTTGTTACATGCGTAATACGACACTTTGTGCACGGGGTTTTCACAAATGTATGTTAGGACTATCTTTCTTACTCCTTGGTGAAAAAGTTATTTCCTCAGTTTAGCTTGATAATTTAAAGTGAACTGGGACCTAAGATCTTGAATGTTACAGAAATGTACCCCATTACTGTGGAAAGACCCACGTACATATAAGTACAGGTTACTCAAAGATGGAATGTTTATGTACAGTTTAATAGTTCGTTTTTATATTACGTACGTATACTGAAGATAGTTTTACGTTCATACGCTGTTTTTCCCGGTTCCAGGAGGACTTCGTATATACCTAGAGTTGGTTGCCTGAAAATAATGATCTCTGCCCAACACTGTAAATATTGCGCTACAACACACTTTTGTCCCAAAATCATGAACACACGAATAACTGCTTATGGATGAGGTACCTGGGGCCAATTTCATAAAGCAATTAAGCAAAAAAATTTGCTTAATCAAACATTTGTTTGCTTTATAAAAATGAGTCAATAGTCGAAATTGCATGTCAACTTGTGTTTTTCACAAGAATATCTGCTATTCTTGCTAAAAACACAATTTGACGTAAAATTGTGATTATTAACCCATTTTTATAAAGCAAACAAATTTTTGATTAAGCAAAAATTTTGGCTAAACAGCTTTATGAAATTGGCCCCTGATGTGTTTGTGACTAGCGCCCCAAGTATAGCTCACAAGATTAAACCGCTGTTCCTCACGTACAGCAGGGGATGGTTTAATTTGTTAAACTCGCGTCTCGTGCACATGTGGGGCCAGAATATTTTAAAAGTAAAATTGAATGGTCACGTCAGGTGCGTGAAGTTGCACCTGACGTGCAAGACGATTGCCAATGAAAACGTTTTTACTCAAAATCATTTAATCTCTCTCACAATCATGAAGTATTTCTACATACGCTTTGACTATCAAATCAAGCACATGAAACACTTGACATAGGCGTAGCAAGTTCTTAAAAAGTGTGGGGGGCACAGCGGGTCGCTCCGGTGTCGCTGGGGGGAGGGGGGGGGGGGGGGGGGGGTGGGGGGGGGGGGGGGTGGGGGGGGGGGGGGGGAGCTTGTCCATACAAGCTATTGCCCTCACGCAACAGCTTGTATTGACATACATGTAATATAATGTAATAGCATTGCCATTGACAATATAGGCTCTAATCCTAAACCGAAAGGATGGCCAGTTCTTGTTGTCAAATAATTATAGACATGCATGGTTCATGAACTAGGGTGACTTTGTTGCACCGAAAATGACATAACGTTTGATTCGCTTGACAAATTTTGACCATTTTTTTAATAAGAAAATCTCCGGGGAAACAGATTCTGAGGTTACCTGCAGCATGGACATTTTGGGGACACTCTCGGTATGGCGCGTACAAACGATTTTTCTTGCGTATATCGATTTTAGGATAAGATAAGTCTTACTTTTATTTATGGGGAAAATGGTCTTTGAGTCGCATTGGGATACGCAAAAAGGGTGACTCAATCTATATGAAAAAAGTGCCATCCGCAAACACAAAATTAGGCGCAGAATTCAAGAGATGCGTGACATATAATACGCGGGTAGGCCTATAGGAATGTGATTTGAGACGTAATCATCATACCTTAACACCAGTGACCATGGCGCTACCAGTCTTCTTCCATCGAGCATCCTCTCTCGTTGGCAGCGTGATCCCACAGCTCCTCACGGCCCGTAACCTCTGCTCCCATCCCCCGTGCTCTTTGGCTTCAAGATCCGGTGAATCCGCGGAGGTAGCCTTGGGGGATGCCGGTGGACTTTCAGCGGCAACAGAGGAAGTTCTTTTAATGGAAGGTGTGGATTTAGACGATTTTGACGACGAAGAAGGGGTAGAGGACGTATTCACGGAAGTCGATGATGTCTTCTTCGAGCGGAATCTAAAAAGAGACGACCTGCCAACCGCACTGCGAGCTGGCGAGGACGAGGAGGCAGCCATGATTTTATACCGTTGGGCTGTTCACTCTCCACGGCGCGTATCACACGAGATTGTTTACCTTGCACCCACACAATCAAGCTCACTCCTCTATCAGCTGGGAACTCGGCTCATTCTCCTCTTTCAGTCTCCTTCGTTCTTTCAGATCATCTGCCGCCGCGTGAATACATCGTCCATAGGTCACTTTGTATCTTCATTAAAACATAGTCACGACTTCAGATCCGCATTAGCCAACTTGCGAGTCAAAAGCCATGTCCAGTTTTCATAAGGCTAGTGTTCTTCAAAATTCCATCGTTACTACGTCAGCAGCGCGTGGCGGTCCATCATAAATTCACCCTGCTATAATGTCTTTAGAGAAGCTGATATGGTATTTAACACCGAATGCTGACCACACAATGTCATGGTTGATATTCAATGTGCCATCCGATGCACTCCCCGCGGATATCGCCAGACAATGTCCCGAGGGTTTTCACGATAAAAATTTCAAGGTAAAAGCATCACAACAACATTCTCATCAAGCCCTTGACGATGGTAAGATCAAAACAAGATATTTTTTTAAACGCTTTGTCTATTCGAGACCTTTCAGTGATCATGAAGAAATTAAGTGCAGACGTGTCTGCTTGAAGATTTTGCCAAGACATTGAATCGTTTCATATCTTCACAATGCTTGAAGCCCAATACATCACGCAGTGACCCAAATTATTTTACATCACGAGTTCACAAGAAATATAGGGCCTACGACAAAAGTGTTGATAGCAATGACAACAAATAGGCCTACCACATATTTTTACCCCATGTAAAATGACACCTTTGTGGGAGAAATTACCATTACTAACAGTTTTTCCCATTCAAAATTCATTAAACACAAAAACCATGCATGGATTTTTAAGTGTTTTTTAAAAAAGTATCACTGCATCTATATGGCTGGAATTTCTTCAAGGTACATGTAGTTTATCAACATTATTGTTTAGTTTTTTAAATTGTTTAGTTTTTAAAAGTGTTTCAATCATGTAATCTGCCTTTAAAGGCACAGCTCGTCAGCAATGCGTGCGCGCTAAATTCGTGCCACGAAATACGCAGCTCCATGCCTTTTCTATGGAGCTGCCTATTTCGTGGCACGAATTTGGCGCGCACGCATTGCTGATGAGCCTGTGCCTTTAAGTATAATAGTTTGGGGCCAATTTTATTGAGGAGAATAATGCGATAAAATAAAATGCCAAAAATGTGGAGATATCTAGGCATTCAGTGTTATTTTTAGAAAGATCTCAAGACAGTCTGGAACACATTACTGAAAATAAACCCTCGCCACCCTAAGGCTACTGTTTGACAGTCCAAATTCCGAACGTAAAATAATAATTAATTTGGTCACACATTCCACCTCGATGAATATTGTACATCTACATGGCTGCATAACAGGAAAGTGCTGGCCGCCGGGCACGGCGGACCGCGTGTGTTAACAGTCCCCGGATGTTTTCTCAACTACGGGCAAATACGCCTCGCGGGGTTTTCAAGATTGCAGTAAATTGACCGTACTTTTCTGTAAATATTTCTCTCGCCTCGACGGGAAAAACTGAATTGCATTACTTATGGTAAATGCACGATATTGCGACGCGCTGTTAATGATTGTTTTGCCATTGTGAAATTTGCTGACAATTATCTGTATGTTTGTATCTTTCCTTTTGAGTTTGTAAAATGTAAAAAAAAATGTATTTTTACATTAAAAAACCCACCTCTGAAAACAGTCAAGATATGTAAAATTACAAGAATGTTGTACAGTGCATGCAACGATAGACTCTGGTCGGAAATGGGCGGGCGGGTGGCTGTGGTCTGCAACAGTGGACCGAAAGGCCAAAAAGGCACAATTGTTTAATTATGGGCGTTCGTTTGTTCGTTTTTAAAATAAATTAATGTGGCAGTTTATGTAATTTACATATTTTTTTCGTACTCTCTGAGAGGACCATTTGACTCGGAATGTGGCCCGGATTTGACCGGACTGCACAAGGATGATATGATAATGGCATCTTATATAGCGTATCTACTCATGGCGCTTTACACATTATCACCCTGGTCATTGGGCACAACTCGCTGGGGAGTACGCAGCTCCGGCAGACACATGCACAAGCGCTCAACGGCTGCGATCCTTGCAGGTACCCATTTTCTCCTGGGTGGAGAGAGGCAACTTATGGCAAAGTGCCTTGCCCAAGGGCACACACACCTTGGTCGGGCCCGGGATACGAACAACCGTAGATTTTAAGCACGGTCTTGAATTCATTGCACCAAACTAACAGACTAAACCGCTCGGCCATGGTAGGCCTACTCCAAAAATTGGAATAAGTTTTTTAATGGAGTGAGGGAGTAAATAGGTTTAGAAATCCAAAACAAGTGTTGGAGTCGTGGCCAACAGTGTTGTGCCTATCCTTCAGCTTCAGCAGGGCATTTTATTAAAACTCCTCCCCAAAACCATCCACGATAAGAAGTGCGTTTTTCCACGCCCACTCAGAAGTAGTTTGTAGCAGACGACACTACCCGACTAGTCAATTTCTCAACGTAGAGGGCTCAACATGAAAGTGGTCTAGTGTCCTGTCTTATCTATACGTGTCCGTCACATTTATCGTGACAGAGTACCGCTGGGCAATTTTTCACAACTTTTGTGTCTACACACACGGTGGATGTTAAATCTCAAACGCTGCAGTAATGTTTTCAAAATTCAAGAAATATCCGAAGAAAAAGTCGAATGAGGGCGGCACACATTTTGCTTCTAAATTAGACTTCACCTAGTCCTTTGGCATAAAATGGTACAATAGTACGCCAACCATTAGCTTTCAACGAGACAAATTATTAGCGATTCGGCTTGCATCAATGGAAAATAATTAGGGTTTTGTGTTTGTTTTGGCTGTATACGACCATATAGCTCCATGATACGACTTGCATTTACTTGGCTTGGAGGGTGTGGGGTTGGGGTGGGGTTGGGGCAGGGGTGGGCCGGGACAGGGTTGGGGCGGTCGAGGGGAGAGGAGGGGAAGGGAGATAGGAGTCAAAGGCTGTATTAATATTTTTGTAGCAAGTACACCGTTCAGCGCGAAATCCACCTCAAACGCTGCAGTAATATTTCTGCGTAAAGCCTATTGGTCTGCCTGAAAACCACCTCAAACGCTGCAGTAATATTTGTGCGTGAAGCATATTGGTCTCCCTGAAAACCACCTCAAACGCTGCAGTAATATTTTTTTAATAAAGTATATTGGTCTGCCTAAAAACCACCTCAAACGCTGCAGTAATATTTTTGTATAAGGTACACTGGTCAGCGCGAAATCCACCTCAAACGCTGCAGTAATTTTTTTAAAATAAAGTATATTGGTCTGCCTGAAAACCACCTCAAACGCTGCAGTAATATTTTTGTATAAGGTACACTGGTCAGCGCGAAATCCACCTCAAACGCTGCAGTAATTTTTTTTAAATAAAGTATATTGGTCTGCCTGAAAACCACCTCAAACGCTGCAGTAATATTTCTGCGTAAAGCCTATTGGTCTCCCTGAAAACCACCTCAAACGCTGCAGTAATATTTCTGCGTGAAGCATATTGGTCTCCTTGAAAACCACCTCAAACGCTGCAGTAATATTTTTGTATAAGGTACACTGGTTAGCGCGAAATCCACCTCAAACGCTGCAGTAATTATTTTAAAATAAATTATATTGGTCTGCCTGAAAACCACCTCAAACGCTGCAGTAATATTTGTGCGTGAAGCATATTGGTCTCCCTGAAAACCACCTCAAACGCTGCAGTAATATTTCTGTATAAAGTACACTGGTCAGCGCGAAATCCACCTCAAACGCTGCAGTAATTTTTCTGCATAAAGCCTGTTGGTCTCCCTGAAAACCACCTCAAACGCTGCAGTAATTTTTATGTATAAAGAACACTGGTCAGCGCGAAATCCACTTCAAACGCTGCAGTAATTTTTCTGCGTAAAGCCTATTGGTCTGCCTGAAAACCACCTCAAACGCTGCAGTAATATTTGTGCGTGAAGCATATTGGTCTCCCTGAAAACCACCTCAAACGCTGCAGTAATATTTTTTTAATAAAGTATATTGGTCTGCCTAAAAACCACCTCAAACGCTGCAGTAATATTTTTGTATAAGGTACACTGGTCAGCGCGAAATCCACCTCAAACGCTGCAGTAATTTTTTTAAAATAAATTATATTGGTCTGCCTGAAAACCACCTCAAACGCTGCAGTAATATTTTTGTATAAGGTACACTGGTCAGCGCGAAATCCACCTCAAACGCTGCATTAATTTTTTTAAAATAAAGTATATTGGTCTGCCTGAAAACCACCTCAAACGCTGCAGTAATATTTCTGCGTAAAGCCTATTGGTCTCCCTGAAAACCACCTCAAACGCTGCAGTAATATTTCTGCGTGAAGCATATTGGTCTCCTTGAAAACCACCTCAAACGCTGCAGTAATATTTTTGTATAAGGTACACTGGTTAGCGCGAAATCCACCTCAAACGCTGCAGTAATTATTTTAAAATAAATTATATTGGTCTGCCTGAAAACCACCTCAAACGCTGCAGTAATATTTGTGCGTGAAGCATATTGGTCTCCCTGAAATCCACCTCAAACGCTGCAGTAATTTTTTTTTTATAAAGTATATTGGTCTGCCTGAAAACCACCTCAAACGCTGCAGTAATATTTATGTATAAAGTACACTGGTCAGCGTGAAATCCACCTCAAACGTTGCAGTAATTTCTTTATGTATAAAGTATATTGGTCTGCCTAAAAACCATCTCAAACGCTGCAGTAATATTTCTGCATAAAGCCTATTGGTCTCCCAGAAAACCACCTCAAACGCTGCAGTAATATTTTTGTATAAGGTACACTGGTCAGCGCGAAATCCACCTCAAACGCTGCAGTAATTTTTTTTAAATAAAGTATATTGGTCTGCCTGAAAACCACCTCAAACGCTGCAGTAATATTTTTGTATAAGGTACACATGGTCAGCGCGAAATCCACCTCAAACGCTGCAGTAATATTTCTGCGTAAAGCCTATTGGTCTCCCTGAAAACCACCTCAAACGCTGCAGTAATATTTCTGTATAAAGTACACTGGTCAGCGCGAAAACCACCTCAAACGCTGCAGTAATTTTTCTGTATAAAGTACACTGGTCAGCGCGAAATCCACCTCAAACGCTGCAGTAATTTTTCTGCGTAAAGCCTATTGGTCTCCCTGAAATCCACCTCAAACGCTGCAGTAATTTTTTTTTTATAAAGTATATTGGTCTGCCTGAAAACCACCTCAAACGCTGCAGTAATATTTCTGCATAAAGCCTGTTAATTGGTCTCCCTGAAAACCACCTCAAACGCTGCAGTAATGTTTCTGTATAAAGTACACTGGTCAGCGCGAAATCCACCTCAAACGCTGCAGTAATTTTTCTGCGTAAAGCCTATTGGTCTCCCTGAAATCCACCTCAAACGCTGCAGTAATGTTTTTTTTATAAAGGATATTGGTCTGCCTGAAAACCACCTCAAACGCTGCAGTAATATTTGTGCGTAAAGCCTATTGGTCTCCCTGAAAATCACCTCAAACGCTGCAGTAAGATTTCTGTATAAAGTATATTGGTCTGCTTGAAATCCACCTCAAACACTGCAGTAAGATTCCTGCGTAAAGGACATAATGACTTGGCGAGAAAAACGCGGCAGTGTAAGGTTTGTGTGGATAGTATACTGTCCATCGCGTATGAATACTGTAGTTCGGGGAGAGATGCGTCCCCCGGCGTTTGAACCGTCGCTCTCATCGCGTCGTGGAAATTTGCATAGTTTTTGTTAATTCTGCTGAAACTGGAGAAGATTAAAATCAATATGTTTTGCAAATTCATTCACTGTAATTCGTTCTATATAACTTGTATTTCAAGAACAATTAGGGAGACACTTGAAATGTAAATGAATGTGACTTTCGGAAAACTGTTATTGTCAGTGTAAAACATTCTTTCATGTTTAGACTCCTTGCAACGTCGTTACTTATCCTTTGTTTGAGGTACTTACTATTGGAGCGGTCCTTACCAACCTATAAGAGGTCAGTGTTAGGTTCCACTCCGCTACCCGCTTACTTCTTTAGTATAGTCACCATGGAGAATTTGGCTGGAAATAAATAAATTTAGTGAAATAACCAATTGTGACTATAGCGGTTTGTCGTTTTCATTCCGGCCTAAACATAATACAAAGATTTAAAAGGCAGAACGGCGCTTTCTTGTTAACACATTTCTTTGAAAATTAATTTTCTGTTAACTCAGCAGCATCAATACTCTTTCTAGAGCTAAGACGGCGGTACAGTTAAAACTCAATTAATTGAATGTGGTTGTTTTTAACGTTAAGTATTTTAATAGGGAAGCCATCATTATATTAATCAACACACTTAATGGGGGTTCCGCCCCTGGTCCTGATGGTATAACAGCAGAGCATTTAAAACATTGTGTTAATTCTGGTCTTCCAGACATTTTAGCTAACATTTGTAATATCTGTATTAAATTTGGTTTTGTGCCCGGGAAGTTTCAAATGGGCACACTAAGTCACTTGTGCCTATTCTTAAGAAACCTACGATCGACCTGTCTGATACCTGAAAGTTATCGTCCTGTTATAGTTTATAATACACTGTCTAAATTGTTTGATTTATGTTTGCTTGAATCTTCTTATGTTAAGTTTTATAATTTACAGTATGGGTTTGTTAATGGTAGGGGCACAGCCATGATGGCTGCTGCCTCTGTTCACGATGTCATCAAATATTGCAATAACCGTGGATCTTCTGTTTTTGCATACTCATTAGATGCTGAGGGTGCCTTCGACGCCATCCCACATGACATCATTTTTTTTTAAATTAATTGATAATATTAGAGATGGTTGGTGGAGATGTCTTTATTTTTGGTATTATAATATTTCCGTTAAGGTTAAATGGGCTAACAGTCTGGGTAAACGAGTTAATATTTGTAAGGGCACGAGGCAAGGAGGACTTTCCTCTCCTTTGATTTTTAACTTGTTTTATAAAGATTTGGTGAATGGCCTAAATAATCTCAATTGTGGTATTGTTACAGCTCGTTATAATTTAAATGTTTTTTTGTTATGCAGATGATTTACAACTTCTTAGCATGACCCCATCTGGCCTTCAGTTGTTGATTGATTATGCAAATGATTATATTGTGAAACATGGTTTACGTTTTAATCCCTCTAAGACATTTTGCTGCACTTTTGGGAAGAATCATTTTGTTAATGAACCTGCTTGGTTTTTAAATGATTCGATCATATCACTAACCTAGGGGTCACTTTGTCTTCTGATTTAAATTGTAAGAGTCACATGGAAGAAAGAATGAGGAAATGTCAAATGGCATTCTTCTCCCTACAGGGGGCGGGCTTTGTAAGGGTGGTTCCAGTTCGGATGTCAAAGTTTGTGGAGTTTAATCCCCATATTGACTTATGGATGTCAGAGTGTTAATTTAAAGGGCCATGAAATGCTCAATAACGTTATGCACAGTTTTTGCTGCATATGAAGGATTACTTGTGTAGAAAGACAATACTACTGTTCATTTTGATGCCCCATGAGAAAAAGTGTCATCTTCAACTTTGAAAATATCTTTACATAAACTCACAGACAGAGGGCGCTGTTTGGTGCATGTCACTTTAGGAACACACTGCAAAAAAGCAAAGAAAAAACATGCTGCAGTTTCCAGCCTTAGTTTTTTCATGGTTTGAAACAGGCAACATGTAAAACAAACCTGAACCATCATGGGTTACAAACGTTTCAGCAAGTTGGAGAAAATTGTGGAAACTTTTGTGCACAGTTGAATGAGATTTTCCTGTGTTTTCCATCACTTTGCTCATGCATATGTAAATTTTCATTAGCATAAAAATCGAAAACCTTGATTTTAACCCCCCAAACAACTTTCAAGTTGGGTTTTTTATGATTGTAAATTAATGGACTAGTTCCAAATAGCACAGATTTGTCATAGTACACCCTTATTGCATGCTATTGGAGTGCCTAAAGTGAGTGGCATTATTAAGGGTTTACAGTTGGGTCTTATGTCTCAAGTTTTAAGTTTAATAATGATTCTGCATCCAGAGCATTTTATTCTCAATTGTTAAATTGTCATAACACATGCGATAAGTCAACTACTATATGTAATGGTACTTTGGTGTCACGTGTTGAGAATTGCAAAAATAAGTTTTCTCTGGTAAATTCAATTTTTGATGCAAAGTAAAATTCTTTTAAGGATATTTTATGTGTTAATCATGGTATATGTGATAGCATCAAGTTTCTTTTGTTCAAGAATGACTTTGATGGTATTAAACAATTATTATCTCCATTTCGTGGGGTATTTTACTTCTCCCTCGGGAGGTTGTGTGGAAATAAATAATCGCGTAAATTTACATCTTCCCGTTTTTAAAGGAACGTGTTAAGATTTTTCCAGAAAATTGATTATGTTTTAACCTAGGCTAGCAATCATATAAAATACCTCTCCAACATACTTTTTTATACAGGCAAACAGGAAATTTGCAATTTCCAATTTGGATGTGGAAGCAAAAAGGTCGGAGTAATCACGGTATTGCTTTATGCATGGAGAAAGTTTCTTTCTCCATGCTTTATGTAACCATGCAGTTTATAAATTACATTGCTGACCATATCCCTGGAAATAGGCCTATACGAATTGGGGCCGCGAAAAACTATGACACATCATATGGAATCAAAATCTCAACACCCATGGAAAAAATTGGAGGCTCAAAATGTGATCTGCTCACGCTCCTTTAAACGAAAACAGTAAACACACAGATAATAACAGTTACTGGTTTTGAAGTTACTGTACAGTTTAATTACGTTAAAATACCTTTTTACGTAAATAACGGCGTGGAGCAGTTAAGTCAAGGGAGAAAATACAGCTTTTATTTCCCTCTTTATAAGCAACGAACCATTTGCCCACCAACGGAGACGACATAAACAAACAACCATTGTTTACGCAAATAATGACGTAGTCATCATAACATTTATGGACAGCTGTTCATGGCCATTCAGCTTCAATTAACTGTTTACTGTAGAAGATAAGGGATCCCGTTTCGAGGACAAGCAACTATATTATACTGAAGGTTATGCACTTATCAATCGTTTCCCTGCCTCATTCCCCCCACCCCCGGGCTACCCCACCTGAGAGGTGGTGATTGTCACTTTTTGCGTGACAAAATCCCCAACCCTGGGACAACATAAGGTTACAAATTCCCCACCCGCGGGTGCAAAACATGCAGAAACGGGGGGGGGGGGGGGCATGAGAAACGGGGGGGGGGGGGGGGGGGGGGGTGGGGGGGGTTTGAAACAATTGATATGTGCATTCATGCTTAAAGACCATGCAGCGTTACATAATGTGAATACACAGAAATCTTACTGCAGCGTTTGAGGTTGATTTCGCGCTGACCAGTGTACTTTATACAGGTGGTTTTCAGGCAGACCAATATGCTTCACACAGAAATATCACTGCAGCGTTTGAGGTGGTTTTTAGGCACACCAATATACTTTATACAGAAAAAAATTACTGCAACGTTTGAGGTGGATTTCGCGCTGACCAGTGTACTTTATACAAAAATATTACTGCAGCGTTTGAGGTGGTTTTTAGGGAGACCAATATGCTTCACGCAGAAATATTACTGCAGCGTTTGAGGTGGTTTTCAGGCAGACCAATATACTTTATTAAAAAAAATTACTGCAGCGTTTGAGGTGGATTTCGCGCTGACTATTGTACTTTATACAGAAATATTACTGCAGCGTTTGAGGTGGTTTTCAGGGAGACCAATAGGCTTTACGCAGAAATATTACTGCAGCGTTTGAGGTGGTTTTCAGGCAGACCAATATACTTTATTAAAAAAAAATTACTGCAGCGTTTGAGGTGGATTTCGCGCTGACCAGTGTACTTTATACAGAAATATTACTGCAGCGTTTGAGGTGGTTTTCAGGGAGACCAATATGCTTCACGCACAAATATTACAGCAGCGTTTGAGGTGGTTTTCAGGCAGACCAATAGGCTTTACGCACAAATATTACTGCAGCGTTTGAGGTGGATTTCGCGCTGACCATGTGTACCTTATACAAAAATATTACTGCAGCGTTTGAGGTGGTTTTCAGGCAGACCAATATAATTTATTTTAAAAAAATTACTGAAGCGTTTGAGGTGGATTTCGCGCTGACCAGTGTACTTTATACAAAAATATTACTGCAGCGTTTGAGGTGGTTTTCAGGCAGACCAATATACTTTATTAAAAAAAATTTACTGCAGCGTTTGAGGTGGATTTCGCGCTGACTATTGTACTTTATACAGAAATATTACTGCAGCGTTTGAGGTGGTTTTCAGGGAGACCAATATGCTTCACGCAGAAATATTACTGCAGCGTTTGAGGTGGTTTTCAGGGAGACCAATAGGCTTTACGCAGAAATATTACTGCAGCGTTTGAGGTGGATTTCGCGCTGACCATGTGTACCTTATACAAAAATATTACTGCAGCGTTTGAGGTGGTTTTCAGGCAGACCAATATAATTTATTTTAAAAAAATTACTGCAGCGTTTGAGGTGGATTTCGCGCTGACCAGTGTACTTTATACAAAAATATTACTGCAGCGTTTGAGGTGGTTTTCAGGGAGACCAATATGCTTCACGCAGAAATATTACTGCAGCGTTTGAGGTGGTTTTCAGGCAGACCAATATACTTTATTAAAAAAAATTTACTGCAGCGTTTGAGGTGGATTTCGCGCTGACTATTGTACTTTATACAGAAATATTACTGCAGCGTTTGAGGTGGTTTTCAGGGAGACCAATATGCTTCACGCAGAAATATTACTGCAGCGTTTGAGGTGGATTTCGCGCTGACCATGTGTACCTTATACAAAAATATTACTGCAGCGTTTGAGGTGGTTTTCAGGCAGACCAATATAATTTATTTTAAAAAAATTACTGCAGCGTTTGAGGTGGATTTCGCGCTGACCAGTGTACTTTATACAAACATATTACTGCAGCGTTTGAGGTGGTTTTCAGGGAGACCAATATGCTTCACGCAGAAATATTACTGCAGCGTTTGAGGTGGTTTTCAGGCAGACCAATATACTTTATTAAAAAAAAATTACTGCAGCGTTTGAGGTGGATTTCGCGCTGACTATTGTACTTTATACAGAAATATTACTGCAGCGTTTGAGGTGGTTTTCAGGGAGACCAATATGCTTCACGCAGAAATATTACTGCAGCGTTTGAGGTGGATTTCGCGCTGACCATGTGTACCTTATACAAAAATATTACTGCAGCGTTTGAGGTGGTTTTCAGGCAGACCAATATAATTTATTTTAAAAAAATTACTGCAGCGTTTGAGGTGGATTTCGCGCTGACCAGTGTACTTTATACAAACATATTACTGCAGCGTTTGAGGTGGTTTTCAGGGAGACCAATATGCTTCACGCAGAAATATTACTGCAGCGTTTGAGGTGGTTTTCAGGCAGACCAATAGGCTTTACGCAGAAATATTACTGCAGCGTTTGAGGTGGATTTCGCGCTGACCATGTGTACCTTATACAAAAATATTACTGCAGCGTTTGAGGTGGTTTTCAGGGAGACCAATAGGCTTTACGCACAAATATTACTGCAGCGTTTGAGGTGGATTTCGCGCTGACCATGTGTACCTTATACAAAAATATTACTGCAGCGTTTGAGGTGGTTTTCAGGCAGACCAATATACTTTATTTAAAAACAATTACTGCAGCGTTTGAGGTGGATTTCGCGCTGACCAGTGTACTTTATACAAAACTAGAAATGTGTTCGTTGAAAACGAACACATGGCTGTTCCCCTCCTTTTTATAAACATATGTGGTGTTCGGGATGACCTTTGTTAGTGATTGTTTATGAAGAAATCACGATCGTAGGTCAAACGGTTGAGTTTTTATCTATTTTTAAATATTGAATATTATTACATGCCCCTTTAATCTGACATGTAGGGAAAGTCAAAGGTGTTGCTATATGTTTGGATACCCCACCCTAGTCGAAGTGTAACACAGTTGACCCCATCGTGGTATATTGTACCCCTTTCAAATGGCAAGGCAAAATCTGTTAGACCAATAGGAAACGAGGTCAAAGGTCAAGGGGTGTGCGCATCTCAAAGACCTTTGTTAGTCATCGTATATGCCGAAGGAATCAAGATCGTAGGTCAAACGGTTGATTTTTTATTGATTTTCCAATATTTCATTACGTAATCATCTTGTCGCTAGAGGGCGCTATTTCGTACGATGACGTCATCACTTATATTTTTGGAAAGCTTAAGGGCCTCTGATAATAACACCATTGAGCCCATCTCAATACCTCCTACCACTTTCAAACTAAGGGCCACTTCCGGTTTCGACCGGAAGTGAGCAAGGTCAAAGGTCACCAAAATATTTTTTAGATACCCCACCCTAGTCGAAGTGTAACACAAGTGACTTTGTCCAAATATCTTGCACCACTTTCAAATGGCAAGGCAAAATCTGTTTGACCAATAGGAAACGAGGTCAAAGGTCAAGGGGTGTGCGCATCTCAAAGACCTTTGTTAGTCATCGTATATGCCGAAGGAATCAAGATCGTAGGTCAAACGGTTGATTTTTTATTGATTTTTGAATATTTAAGTTATTAAACTTCATACCCCTTTAATCTGACACGTGATGACGTCATCATGACGTCATTAGTACTGTGCACAACTTCACATAGTGACCAATGTCCATGTGAAGTTTGAAGTCAATCATCAATGTGCAAGTGTCCGAAATAGCGTCTGAAAAAAATGGAAGAAGGAAAAGAATAAAAAACTAGACCTGTGTTCGTTCTTGACAACGAACACATGGCTGTTCCCCTCCTTTTTATAAACATATGTGGTGTTCGGGATGACCTTTGTTAGTGATTGTATATGAAGAAATCACGATCGTATGTCAAACGGTTGAGTTTTTATCGATTTTTAAATATTGAATATTATTACATGCCACTTTAATCTGACATGTAGGGAAGGTCAAAGGTGTTGCTATATGTTTGGATACCCCACCCTAGTCGAAGTGTAACACAGTTGACCCCATCGTGATATATTGTACCCCTTTCAAATGGCAAGGCAAAATCTGTTTGACCAATAGGAAACGAGGTCAAAGGTCAAGCCATGTGCGCATCTTAAAGACATTTGTTAGTGATCGTATATGCAGAAGGAATCAAATTTGTAGGTCAAACGGTAGATTTTTTATTGATTTTTGAATATTTAATTACGTAATAATCTTGTCGCTAGAGGGCGCTATTTCCTACGATGACGTCATCACTTATATTTTTGGAAAGCTTAAGGGCCTCTGGTAATAACACCATTGACCCTATCTCAATACCTCCTTTCACTTTCAAACTAAGGGCCACTTCCGGTTTCGACCGGAAGTGAGCAAGGTCAAAGGTCACGGCCATATTTTTTGGATACACCACCCTAGGTCCAAGTGTAATACAGTTGACCACATCCAGATATCTTGTACCACTTTCAAATGGCAAGGCAAAATCTGTTAGACCAATAGGAAACGAGGTCAAAGGTCAAGCCCTGTGCGCATCTTAAAGACATTTGTTAGTGATCGTATATGCCACAGGAATCAAGATCGTAGGTCAAACAGTTGATTTTTTATTGATTTTTGAATATTTAATTACGTAATCATCTTGTCGGTAGAGGGCGCTATTTCGTACGATGACGTCATCACTTATATTTTTGGAAAGCTTAAGGGCCTCTGGTAATAACACCATTGACCCCATCTCAATAACTCCTTTCACTTTCAAACTAAGGGCAACTTCCGGTTTCGACCGGAAGTGAGCAAGGTCAAAGGTCACGGCCATATTTTTTGGATACACCACCCTAGGTCCAAGTGTAATACAGTTGACCACATCCAGATATCTTGTACCACTTTCAAATGGAAAGGCAAAATCTGTTAGACCAATAGGAAACGAGGTCAAAGGTCAAGCCCTGTGCGCATCTTAAAGACATTTGTTAGTGATCGTATATGCCACAGGAATCAAGATCGTAGGTCAAACAGTTGATTTTTTATTGATTTTTGAATATTTAATTACGTAATCATCTTGTCGGTAGAGGGCGCTATTTCGTACGATGACGTCATCACTTATATTTTTGGAAAGCTTAAGGGCCTCTGGTAATAACACCATTGACCCCATCTCAATAACTCCTTTCACTTTCAAACTAAGGGCAACTTCCGGTTTCGACCGGAAGTGAGCAAGGTCAAAGGTCACAAAAATATTTTTTAGATACCCCACCCTAGTCGAAGTGTGACACAAGTGACTTTGTCCAAATATCTTGCACCACTTTCAAATGGCAAGGCAAAATCTGTTTGACCAATAGGAAACGAGGTCAGAGGTCAAGGGGTGTGCGCATCTCAAAGACCTTTGTTAGTCATCGTATATGCCGAAGGAATCAAGATCGTAGGTCAAACGGTTGATTTTTTATTGATTTTTGAATATTTAATTTATTAAACTTCATACCCCTTTAATCTGACACGTGATGACGTCATCATGACGTCATTAGTACTGTGCACAACTTCACATAGTGACCAATGTCCATGTGAAGTTTGAAGTCAATCATCAATGTGCAAGTGTCCGAAATAGCGTCTGAAAAAAGTGGAAGAAGTAAAAGAATAAAAAAAAAAAAAAAAAAAAAAAAAAAAACCGTAACGAAAACAAAGGCTGTTCCGACCCGAATCGGAACAGCCAAATATTACTGCAGCGTTTGAGGTGGTTTTCAGGGAGACCAATATGCTTCACGCAGAAATATTACTGCAGCGTTTGAGGTGGTTTTCAGGGAGACCAATAGGCTTTACGCAGAAATATTACTGCAGCGTTTGAGGTGGATTTCGCGCTGACCATGTGTACCTTATACAAAAATATTACTGCAGCGTTTGAGGTGGTTTTCAGGGAGACCAATAGGCTTTACGCACAAATATTACTGCAGCGTTTGAGGTGGATTTCGCGCTGACCATGTGTACCTTATACAAAAATATTACTGCAGCGTTTGAGGTGGTTTTCAGGCAGACCAATATACTTTATTTAAAAAAAATTACTGCAGCGTTTGAGGTGGATTTCGCGCTGACCAGTGTACTTTATACAGAAATATTACTGCAGCGTTTGAGGTGGTTTTCAGGCAGACCAATATACTTTATTTAAAAAAAATTACTGCAGCGTTTGAGGTGGATTTCGCGCCGACCGGTGTACTTTATACAGAAATATTACTGCAGCGTTTGAGGTTGAATTCAGGCAGACCAAGGTACTTTATTGGCCCAACGCAACAAAGACAGAGACCCACTAAGATACAATTGAAATTTATTCATTGGACTGCCACAACCAAGAAGGCTCATGGAATCATTCATAATGCCCTGGCACTATAAGGCGCGGAGGTCGTTGTAATCACAGCCTCACGTACACAAATCTGCCTTTGAAAGACTTGGTCAAGTCTAAATTGTGTCTTTTGCAGCGCCCTCGTGCGGCCCAATTAGTTTTTTCTTCGGATATTTCTTGAATTTTGCAAACATTACTGCAGCGTTTGAGATTTAACATCGACCCTACACACACGGTGACGATCGCAAAGATGAAACGGGGACGAGATTTTCTATATTTTCTGGCAATTTTCCCTTTGTTGGGGGTATTATTTTTCCCAACCGTCAGTGGAATTTCGTCGGAAGAGAGACTGTTCCACAGTTTCATTACAAAATATGACAAGGCATACAGGAATGGCTCAGCTGAATACGAAGAACGCTTCAAGATTTTTCAAGTATGGGTTGGCACTTTTTCGCTTTTTTAAAAAGGAAATCAAACATTTTGATTTAAAGAATTGAGAAGTTCATAATTAATATTTTTTCTTTAAAATGACTTATTAGGCATCGGTATGTACAGATTTGTTAGAAAAACCCAAATTTAGGAGTAGGAAAAAATGGGAGGGGAAAAAAAGATTTTAGGCCTATTAAAAAGTAAAACAATCTCAATTCTCATATTTTGTACACAAAGTTTGAAGCCAAGATCAACTAGGCCTACTAATCTTTTTACCAAAACAAAAGAAAGACGAAAGATTTTGAATAATTTTTATTTATTTATTTATTATTTGTGGGAGGGGGTGAAGGGGTGGGACGTGAGTAGCGGTGGCAATCAAGTATAACTAGTATAACGTCCAGTAGGAAAGTCAAACTATAGGAAAAGATACCATGCACGTTCACCAGTTGAGACTCCGTGCACTATGTGCAAGTCTAAATGTTTTCAAGGAAAAACTTGAAATCATGTTTCCTAACCAAATTTATCCTTTCTGGGGCATTATCATGTCATATTAGGAAAAATTTGTGGCGAACGTGTATGTTATTTATCCCAAACTACATCGTTTCACTTTCAGACAAACAGCTAAATAGTCAACAACCCTGAAATTCAACAAACACGATAACATTGAGAGTACAAAAATGTAAATTTTTCTTCCATTACCGGTATGTACAGGAGAGTCTAGCTCGTCACAGTCGCTTGAACTCAGACCGTAACCACCCTAAGGATGCATTCTATGGAGTTACCCAATACGCTGACCTCACCCCAAAGGAGTTTGCAGCCATCTTACTCCGGGGAAAAACTGAGAGGCCGACTGCTGAACACCCCAGCCTGTCGGCAAACTTCAAGACTGAACGAGATAGGCCTATTGCTCTTTTTCAAACCAGCATTCCCAAAAAGTTTAATCTGTAAGTTCAAACACTTCTCTTTAGATTGATGTTAAAGTTGTAAATGCAGCTGGAGAAGGTCAAGTTTACTGAACTGGAAATTTTACAGAAAATTCAGTTTGGTCCAGTTTGGTAATTACCTTCCAAAGAAATGACTGAATTATTATCTAAAAGCTTACTTGTTATCAAGATGGTAATGGTAGTAATCAATGGAAGTGCCTCCATTGATGAGAAAAATGTCCAAAAAGTATTTCAATCTCCAAAGCATTTTTGTTTTACCATTCATTCATGCACAAAAACCATGCTTGGATTTTTCAGGTTTTCTGAAGTAATAATGCATTCGTGCGGCTGAAATTTGTACTGGGTGGTTTTCTCGACATGAGCTTTCAATTACGAGTGGAAATAACGCAATTTTAACAGTTTATCAATCATGTACTGTACCTTTAAAATGCAGAATTCTCTGCATCTAGCTTGGATGTTTGGTTCATACAAATTAGAACAAAAGTTCAATTTTGTTTCAATGAATTTGTGAAATATACTTTTAATTTAGTGTTTATTTTTGTATGCCATCACTCATACAATTTTGTGTGTCTCTTTCTCTCCAGGCAAGACAAAAAACCTCCAGTCCTATCTGAAGTCAAAATGCAGGGGACGGTAAAATGCTTAATTTTCTTTTAAAAATAATTCATATTTTAAAATGCCAACTACACCGGAATTTCAAAATAATGTGCAATATTGTTCATAACAGGTTGTAGTCGAGTCTATCACAAGTCCAGAGCTGATAAAATCACAAGTCCGTGACAAGTCCCGCACAAGTCCGTCACAAGTCCAGTAACAAGAAGCAAAGGATGAACACGCACAAAAGAATGCCTTTGTTGGAGTTCATTTGAATCGCTTGCGACTTGAATTAAGACCCAGGGACTTGTGAGGACTCAACTTCAACCCTGGTTCATAACTAATACAGCTTAAAATAATGGACTTAATATGTGAATACTTTCCTGTAAGATTATAAATTTAAAAGCAACAGAAATTGTTAACCCCAAAGACGTTTCAGGAGACATGTTTTCGAGATTCAAGGCCCGCGATTTTAATAGAGATTTTTTATTTTATTTTTTACATGCTTCTTTCGTGATCTTCATTCCCTTTGGAAATTGGAAAAACCTTGTTTTACTTCATCGCTGCGTCAGTGTGGAGCATGTTGGTAAGGACTGTGAAATAATTAAGTATTTTTTGTAATTACTTTGTCAAAAGATTGAAAGATTTTGAGCAGTTTAAACTTGCCTGACTTGACTTGACTTGACTTGGGACTCGAAGGCAGCTTGACTTGACTTGACTTGGGACTCGAAGGCAGCTTGACTTGACTTGACTTGACTTGACTTGACTTGACTTGGGACTCGAAGGCAGCTTGACTTGACTTGACTTGACTTGGGACTCGAAGGCAGCTTGACTTGACTTGACTTGACTTGGGACTCGAAGGCAGCTTGACTTGACTTGACTTGGGACTCGAAGGCAGCTTGACTTGACTTGACTTGACTTGACTTGGGACTCGAGAAGCGGGAGACTCGTTACAACCCTGAGGCTAGGTAATATTTACCCCAACATTAGCAAGGTTTTATGAACATGACCCATAATTTGTTTTCGCAGGGCCTTTTGCATCGTGGAGTGCCTAGAAACCCAGCACGCCCTGATGACGGGTACCCTGTATGACCTGAGCGTGCAACAAGTCATGGACTGCATTGCGGCAGCCAGTGATAAGGGGTGCAAAGGGGGAAGTCTCGCAAACACCTTACGCTGGCTCAACTCTACCAAGGAGAAATTGACCCTGGCCAAGAACTACCCATACAAGTCACGAACGGAGTCCTGCGATTTCGTCACTGTGTAGGTCTTTTAAAATCAAGACAATGAGAATTAGTTTTTGCATGTTTCACTTAAACAGCGTCTGATGTATATTGTACTTACATACATGTACTTCCTTTCACATGCACACTTAGTATCCAGATGACCATACTAAATTTTTGTTGCTATGTATTGTGACCGGATGCACGCGACAGGGGTCAAGTAGGTAACATGCAAAAGGTTAATCGTGCAAATTTAGGCTGGTTCCCTAGCTATACTGCACGGAAAATATACATGTACGTGTAACCATAATACCACAGTAGTCAGGGGCCTAGTTTTGTTCACACAGTAGGTAGAGGTACATGTAGGTCGTCTACGAGCCAATATTGGCTCATACGGCCGGTACTCATCCCCGGTTTCCGTGGCACGGAGTGACTAGGACCAATGCTACACGTACTCCTCCTGGATGGGATGCCAGTCCATCGCAGGTCTCCCTCGGCAACTAGTTGGGTTTCCCCAACCATATTTGCTGGTACCAATTTATACACCTGGGTGGAGAGAGACAACGTGGAGTGAAGTGTCTTGTCCAAGGACACAATGCGGTGCGATGGCCATGTTTCGAACCATGGACCTCTGGACCGAAAGTCCGACACGCTAGACCACCATGTTAGGGGCCTAGTTTTGTTCACATGAGGGCTCCCTTAGAAAAAAATGTGCGCACACAAAAATTCACTCTAAATTATCGGTTTTAAAAAAAAAGATATCTCTAGCACTTTCAGTGGTAATCTGAAATGTCCATTGCTAAAGTGCAGGGAAACAGTTCACTTGTTCAGTGAAGACACAGTAATCTTGGAAACACACAAAGGGTGACATTTTCACTTATTCAAAGGTGACAATATTTTCTTGTATTACAGGTCACCTGGCTATGTGAATGTGCAGAATTTTAGCAGCTCATCGTGAGTATTTACATGTTACGATTTTTATCCCACATTTGGTTAGGGAAAACCCGAGGGAGCATATATACCACTGTGCCTCATAGCTCAGCTTGTGTAGCATCTGCCCAGAGGAAATTTAGAAACTGCAAAATGTGATTTGCAGTTTCACTCCAAATTCCCTCTATGCCGTTTTTTCTCCAAGTGACGCAATGCATAGTTCCGACCTGTCAATCAACCGAACCCGCCGACCAATCACAACAGAGCTAGCAGAGATCACCCACATAGGTCAAAGTGCACTGTCTCACAACAACATCACGCAATGTTCTGCCCCATACAATTTGTACAGTGTTGTCTGCGATGATCCGGGTGAATTTTTGGTTTCAAGGCCGGTCGTTTCGTTGTTCAAAGGTACGAAAGCACGTATTTCATAATATGACATTCCTGTATTACTGGCCCTTTACTCGGTGTGTTCTAAGATAACTGTCGACCCTGAAACATGAATATCTTTGAGTTTTTTCCAATGAATCTGTGCTTTCCGTTGAAAGTCCCATTGCTTTGTGCGTTGTGTGTCGCCATTTTGATAGCGTGTGAGCCATAGCAACAATATCCAAGGGGGCGGAGTTAACTGGGCAAAATCGGAACTATGCATTATGTGCGAAACGGCTCAGTGTGGATCTACCCTAATGTGTTTACATCCAGATATGTTAACGACGAGGACCAGATGGTGTCACTCTTGTACGAACACGGCCCGTTAGCGGCGGCAGTCGACGCGACATCATTCCAGGATTACATGGGAGGAATAATCCAGCACCACTGCACGTCGCGCTACCTCAACCACGCAGTGCAGGTTGTGGGGTATGACAGAACAGGTAAAAAAAGAAAAAGCAGAAAAATATAGAAAATAACAGTAATTCAGATTTACTAAGAGTACATGTATGTCCAAAACAGGGGATTTTTTGACCTATCATGCAAGGTTAATGAGAATAGGATTACAATTAGTTTTTCAGGAATATACTCCATCAATATGCACGTACCCAGGAAGATGTGAAAAAAATATCTCACCCCTACACCTCAATACACTCTTTCCTTTTGTTAACACACCAACCCCCAAAAACATAAAAGGAATTCTTTTAAAATTCCTTAGATGTTTGAGATGCAATGGGGGAACAATGAAGGTGTAGGGGGGTGTGTACAATGTACCCTCTGTCCAAGGATGCTTGAGGAACATGTTTCAAAAATAACTTGAATACGACAAGCCCTTAAGGGAGTTCACACTTTTGCGGAAAAATCACACTGTTCCATGGTTTGTACACAAACTGGTTTGCCGCTTGTGCGCGGCCTATCGCGACGCGCAAAACGTTTGGAGCTGGGTCAAAGTTCAAATTTGTTGAACTTTGACCGCGGTGCGCTGACCTTTCCAACGCGCAGCCAATGAGGTATCACAGAAGCCCCAAGTTACCAGAGTGGAATTTTCTATTTTGGAATAATCGGCGATTGGGAGCTCATGCAATGCGGTGAGCGCAGCGCGAAAGTGTGATTTTTCCGCGATAGTGTGTATCCGCCTTGAGTCTCTGAAACATAAATCTGAATTTATGTAATTGCCTGACTTGAGTTTGTTTGACCTACCTGAAACTTGACTTAACTCTTTCACTACGGCGCGCCATTCACAGCGGCTCGAGAGATGTCTACTTCCAGACGGAAAGCCGCTGTCAGCGGTTTGCCTGTACACATAAACAAATGGTGGCCTTCATTAACATTGCTTTTCTCTTTTATAAACAGGTGAAGTCCCCTATTACATCATTCGTAATTCTTGGGGTGAGGACTGGGGCCACAGTGGATATTTCTACATAAAGATTGGGGCTAATGTTTGCGGTATTGCCAGTAATGTCGGTAGTGTCACCACCAATTAGTACACAGGTGCGGAAACCGTTTAGGGGTCGATTTTACAAAAAAAACAAATTATGACTGAAGTAACAATTTATGAACTGAGTCTGTTTTCGATACTGGAGAGACTTTTTCACTAGGAGCATAACTCTGTGCAATGCCAGTTATCTTCTCTCAAAACAAAAGAAATATCTTAAGACAGATCTAAGGAGATGACTTTAGCCTAAGAATGGCAACAAATAGTACAACATATCTCTCTGGAAACCCTGTGTACACATTTCCCATAGAACGTTTAACAAGGATGGATACTTGGACTTATATTGGAAATTTGTACACAGGGTTTTTAGAAAGCTACGTTGTGACACTATTCGTTGCAGTTCTTTAGCTGAAGTTATCTCCTCAGATCCGTCTTAAGATATTCTTTTTGTTTTGAGAGAAGATGAATGAAATCGACCCCTGTGCCCAATTTGGGTAATTCCAAAAATTCAGATTTATATTTCATAGATTTTGATGGCTTGTAATGCTTCACATAATACAAGTTGTTTGATTTTAAACACGTGATTATTTTCAATAATCGTGATAGGTTTAAAAAAATCCTCACTTTCTGACGTACTCATTAAGTATGTATGTTAGGCCAAACAAAATAAATGGTACGGTAACGGCCTAAAACAAATCCAGGTAGGTACCGGTAGGTAGGAAAATAATTTTACTTTTGTAATGTTTTTAAAAATTTTGCAATGTTTGAAACACACTATGAACACTATTAACCATGTTCATGTACAAGTGTAGAAAATGTTATGTTCGTTGGAAATTATTTAAAATTATCAACACAAAGTTTGAGGTCGGCCTTACACTTTTCAAACTAATGTGAGGCACATACATGTATATGCTCTTTTACAAATTTTCTGGTATATTAACAGATTTTACATTATTGATGCCTGTCAGTACTGAATAATGGTTTCAACAGGTATTTTGACGAAATATTATAGAAAAAAGTAATTTTTATCTCTACTATGCAATTTTATAGATTTGTATAAATTTATTATCCAAGATTATGCTTTGTAATTGGCGACTTTTAATACTGAAATAAATATTCATGAAATGAACACTACAGCATTTTGTCGTCGAGCTCAATTTTTATTTTACTGATGTGTGTGTTCATAGGCAGGTGATTTTGTCCAAGCTCAATTAAAGGCACAGGCTCGTCAGCAATGCGCGCCACGAAATATGCAGCTCAATAGCAAAGAACAATAGAGCCATGTGGAGAAACGCACATGGCTGCTAGCAGAAAAGCACAGGCTTTATTGTCGTCTTCCGATCTGGACGACAAACATAGGAGATGTTTAGTGAACCACGACAGCTGTGAAACCGCTCTTAACGAGGTTCGACTATACATATGTAAAATAACGTACCTGCCCTCGAACAAAGGTTGTGCGACTCTCCAGCCCCAAATTTAAACAAGGAACATTGTCACCGTGCATCATGCACTAGTAGGCATCTTCGTTAACTAACTAGTCTAAAACTGCATTTAACAATTGGTGTTAACAAAATGATAAACCACCAGGTTTAAAACAAAAAAAGTTTTAAAAAATGCCCGGTACCCTCAATTTTGTATGCAAGAAATGAGAATTCCCAACTTGCTTATTTCAACTGCATATTTTAATTTGTTAACTGTACAAGTTGCAAAAATACACTTATTTTTAATATTGAGGTAACTTAATGCTTTAACACCTTTATAAAAAAAATGTACTTAGTACCGCGTCTATATCCTCCAGTAGTGAAGTTTGGTGCATAAATCTACTAGTGTTAATTACAACATTTATGAATACACACATTCCTTTATAGGCCAGTTATATCATAAAAATAACATTTCTGGATCAACAAAATTACATATCAAAAGAATGTTAACAGGCCTTAAACAATTTCAGTATTTCAGAAAATCTTTCAAATCCATGCATGGTTTTGGGGTTTAATAAGTGAATGTTAAAACATAGGCGCATATGTATATGCTAATTTATTAAAGGAAGGGACAACACTTGCAAAGGGTTGTCGCCTAACTCAGTCTGCTTCATGTAAGTCGCCATCTTTCACAGTTCGGCGTTCGGACTGAGAGGGCGTGAGTCAGGACACAACAAATTTTTACATACTTCATCACGGCGTATGGGACTCGGGGAAACAAGGCATCAATTTGACGTCATCCATGCAATCGTTTCATGGTTGACGTCATCCCTTTCAAAATTTCAAATATGGCGCAGCACTTAGTTGCAGAGTTTATCATCAAATTTAATTGGGTTGCCGACGTTGAAAACAAGATTCTCGGATTCTCATGAAGGTAATATTTTTGATTAAATTCGTTGATAACTTCAAACAAGTGTTGTCTCTTCCTTTAAGATACAACTCCACTAAGACTAATTCAAGTGAATAAAAATCCACACAGCAAAATAGCTTGGATATTTCATAGTACTGTTCAGTTACAAAGCTGCTTTCTTTTAAATAATACTCGTTCAAATAAAAAATTAGTATTGTGCGACAGCTACAGAACAGAATTCCAAGTGGAATATTTTCAACAAACGGTCTTGTTTACCAACCAGATCGATGGGTCCCCTATACCCTAGGTCCTCCAGGGGGCACCGATAATAATATAAGACTATGTGGGTAGGTCCTGTCATTTTTAGACTTATTTCAAGTCTGAGATCGCGTATACTTCACCAATTATAGGAAGTACCCAATGCATAACTGGTACATTATGCACGCAGTCAGACAATTCAAACTCACAATGCTGAAAAACGGCACACATTTTTTAAAAAGTATAAAATCACCGCAGATAAACATAGTTAATTCACCCGATAATGAAATAAAAACCTTTAAGATTGAATGCAAAAACAGCACTCTTATTAATACATGTACAAAGGAAAAAAGTATTAAAATATTGAAATGTACTCTTTACTGTATAAAAATGGTAAAATATTGGTGCAAAATATTTCTTTAAACCCAATAATTTTTATTTTGTTTTTTTTCTTTTGGAGAAAAAAACTTACTTTTAGTGGCAGTAGACATTTAGGCCGGGGTCACAAGAATTACAACATCCTAATTTAATGTAGAAAAAGTACCTCCCAATTTCGTTTCAGATGCATTCGTTTTAGCCCAAATTTGAATGCAGTTTGGGATCATCCTTCAATTATTCAAAGAGAGCGTTCAATTTGGCTTTTCGAGCACGCAATCGGGAAAATTCCGCACTCAAATTTAAAACTACATGCATAGTTGCCGGAAACATCATACAGTTGCCACTAGTTGCTTCCAGTTGCAAGGTCGATGTACGCTAGGTTTTAAAATCGTATCACAATCGAGTAATTATGATATTTTTTACGTGTGACTCCGGCCCTAGTTAAAAGGCCACCAAAATTAATCGCTTTGGGAAAAATTTTGCCAGCTGCAAGTGACTCAGGCCGTGGCCAATAAATCTTTCACTCAGTTGAAGGTCGTCACACCTCCTCCGCAGTCTCTAGTACAGGTTTGTGAGTGTTGCCAACACTACCGTTGACTTTGCCGAACGGGATAGAAAGTCGTTTCTTGATGTCCGAGGTCAGGGCTGGGATGTACTTACGTGGGAGCAAGAATGTTGACAGATTGAACAGGTCCAAGAAGACTTTGTAGCGGTCGCTGTTCAGAGGGAGAGAAAGAATACGAAAGTTGTACGTCTTAAAGTTCAAAAGAGGAAAAAAGAAGAAACGCAAATTAATATGCTGACCGAAAGTTCAAGAAGGTTAAGTGATGTAACATATTGTATCATAGCCTTGGGCGACTCCAGCTTTTTTGGAGTGGACTTCGATTAAAAAAACAAATTGCGATTCCATTGAGAATCGATTTAATTTTTTCAGAAGAAAAATATTAAATATTCTGAGTGTGTTTTGAAAAGTGCACATTCTACATATTATGCAGATGACCCAATTATTGGCAGCAAATGGCACTAAACATCCTTGAAATGATGCCAGCCTGTGCCACACACCTTCCTAATAATGTGGAAATTGAGTGCTTTTGCTTTGGAATTTGCTTGACAATTTTTGGATTTGGCAAGTCACAAGCCATTTAAATAAACTCCAATTAACAAAGGCATTCTTTTGTGCATATTCATCCTTTGCTTCTTGTTACTGGACTTGTGACGGCCTTGTACGGGACTTTGTGATTTTATCGGCTCTGGACCTGTGATGGACTCGACTTAGCACAAACATCTGCTGAGCGTGGGATTTCTTTGCTTTGTAAAATGAGTTAGCAGCCAAAATTGTTTGTCAAATTGTGTCCGTAGAAACAGGAGCAGAATATTATTATGTAAATACATATCACATATGATTTTGGCTGGCAACCCATTTTTGAAGTACATGTACATGTATAAAGCTTACCAATGCCATGAAATTGACCCCTGATCTCTGGATTCCCGCATCTCAAAAACGGCTCTAGAAGTGCAGGAGCTCAGGGACGCACTTCAGGCAGAGTGGCGCACCCTGCCTCAGTGGCTCCTTGTCACAAGAGGAGGCCGCACATGTTACTGACCAATACAATAGGCTTGGGCGATTCCATGCCCGAGTCGAGTAGAATCGATTCTACTTTAGATTTTTAAGGAATTGATTTTTAAGGAATTGATTTTCAATAAGAATTGATTCCCTTTCATGTAGATTCCATTCTCGGTGAAGAACTTGCCAAATCCAAAAAATTTCAAGCAAATTCCAGGGACTTGTGGTGGACTTGTGAAGGCTTGTGAGGACTTGTGATGGACTCGACTACAACCCTGATGGATACTGGTTACCAACCTGGCTGTAGCCTTTAGATACATGTATCCTGATGAGCCACCGGTACCCGGCCTGCAGCCAATCATACGCTGTGCCAGCTGCACATGATTCACTGGAGAAGTGTAATAAAAATACGAGATCATGTGAAATAATTACAAAGTTTCAAGTCAAAATGGCAAAATCTTTAGACGCAGTTTAAGCAGCTAGTACAAAGTTTTTACACTGCAACTACTTTAACTATGGAAATAAAGGTATTAAACTGTACTTTTAAAGGAACGTGTTCAGATATTTTTTTGACATCCCCAATATACTTCATGGGTGACTAGATTTTGATGTATTATTTGTCATATTTTTCTCATAACTATTCTGAAAATAATTACTTATAAGTATCTTCCACCTAAACATCGAGATACATGGGTGGGTGGCGCCATTGGCATCCGACGGCTATATAGGGACACCAGGGAATCCCCTTACTCTTCACGAAAGAATGCTCTGGGATCTTTTAAGTGCATCACACAACACACTGAACCTACGGCTTTACATCCCTTCCGAAGGATGAAGCAAATGTGTTGAAGTGCCTTGCTCAAGAGCACTGGTACCCCAGCCGGGTCTCGATCCCGCAACCCCAAGTTGCAAGTCATGACCCAAACCACTCGCCCACGGTTCCCCGCATTTTATATGATTGTAGGATTAGAACGAAATCCATTTTCTGGGAAAAATCTGAACAACTTCTTTAATGCAACCGCTTTTAAAGGGACACAGTGGGAATTATATACTCACATCTCCACTTCATCATAAGCGAGTCCAGATCCATTAACAATGTCAGAAACTGAAACGGCTGGCTGAAACGCAACTCATCACGATAGAGTGAGATAAACAGCGCCCCCTGGAGGGCCTGGTGGGAGAACCGTCTGTCTCCTGTAACAAAGATTTAATCATTCAGGAAAGCCTGCAAACATTTCTTTTTGCTTTTTTTTGTGTGATTTAAAACGATATCTGTTTTGCAAAATTAAAAAGGCAAATTCAACAAGAACCCATTAAACTTCACTAAAGTTTGCCAAAAATAACAAAGCCAAGAAGTATGTATTGCTATGACAAGTGACAAAGTCAATTAACCCCAACACTTCTCAATCCTCCAAAATCAATATGATTTTACATACCGGTACACCCTAGAGAGTTAGGGTTAAAGACACAGGCTCGTCAGCAATGCGCGCGTGCCAAATTCGTGCCACGAAATTCGCAGCTCCACAACAAAGGCATGGAGCTGCGTATTTCGTGGCACGAATTTGGCGGGCGCGCATTGCTGACGAGCCTGTGTCTTTAATGTTTTTAAGTTTGTCATATAGCGTGTTTCTATTAAAGATCTGAGATTTTATCAGTAAATCCATTTACCGGTAAATAGCGGGAAATGCCAAGTTTCTACTGAGCCGCTCTGTCCGGAAAATAGCGGAGCTTGTTGACCTTCGTCACGCTGTGTGTTTGCCGGATAAAGGTCACACGCTGGGGTCAATGCGCATTGGATCAGTCATTGTGTGGTCACATGTTTATGTTTTCTCCCCTGTATGCACACTCTAGCAGAATGGTGCGTGTTTCTATTGGCGCTCACTAGATAAATTCCCCTGCATTTTCCTTTCTCGAGAAAGGTAGGACCCGTTCCTACTGAGCACATTTTCCGTCTTTTCCGGCATTATCCGGAAAATGTGTCTCAACAGAAACATGCCTATAGTGTATTGAATCTTTGAATTAAGAATCTAATCTTACCTCTACTAAGAAGGGTGTTGTGCTTCTTGGCATCAAAGATGGAGTCAAACGTCTCCTGGGCCATCTCGTACTCCCGCATCAGATTCTCTTTCTCAAACTCATCTTCTGTGTCCTGCATAAATCAATACAATAGACCGAGTAATCGAAAAACAATAAATTATAACATTAACAACTACATGTAACCCGAGTAAGTGCTTTCTTTGGGGTGGTTTGAAGGGACGAGAAGTGGGGAGGGGCAGAGGGGCTAAACAGTGGCCATTTACCGTACCTCAGCTGTTTTCAGCATGTCTGCCATCATGTCGTTTGCTGCAATCTGAAACTTCTTCCAAAAGTTGAAGCAGCTTAGCTCCAGGCCAGGCGTCCTCTCAAGCCATTTCTGTAATATAAAAAAAAAAAAAAAATTCCATGTTTGCGTCCTGGGTTTATGGCTTCCAGCTTGCATCTCAAGCGAAGATAATCGGCATTTTGGATAGAAACAGTTTAAGTAATTCAGTTCAAATCTCAGTCTGAATGGTCTATGTGGATAGTTTTCATACTATGTTTGGCCCATATTTAGCACCTACATGTACGTATGGGCCAAACATACAGTACTGAGCTTGTGCGGACCACCTCACACATGCATTTTCTGTGGAGTAAAATGAACCACATCACAATGCATTAAGCACGTGTTGCGCCTTTTCAAACGCAGACGCACAGCAAAACACCTTAATTTTGACTGCCAAAATGGCAGTCTGCACACGTGTGCGGTGGTTTGCACAAGTACGTACCTCTACAATTTGTAACAACGATGGCTCGTTCTCTGCTTTCTTGATCTCGGCGAGTTGTTTGCCGTGGTGAGCCTGTTCGTAATTCCTCTGTGCGTATTTCACTCGCCACTCCTTCAAACCAAATACATGTATAAAAATATAAATGTTAACAGAATCACAATATTCCGATATAAGTAAAGAAAAATAAGCCCCAAGGCAAAAATTAAAATTGAAAACAATACACTATTTTTTTACGACAAAAATGTGGGAAAAATGTCAGCAAGTTTGGGAAATCTGGATGCAGTGAAAAACAACTGAGCTCCTCTGGGATTTGAACCACGGACCTTCTTCTTAATGTGCAGATACCCTGCCAGCTGTAAAGCCAACTGGTGGTCTTGAAACACAGTATTGCAGTTGTTCCTCACTGATTGGGATTGGCTATCACGTGAACTTCGCAAGCCCTACAGAGGGATAAACCCTTCAATGAGATAACCACCCCTCCCAGAGATCACTTTAATATTAGGATATGGCCCAAACCCCTTGCCTGGGTTTATGTGTACTTCTCTCAATAAACTGCGGAAACACCAGTTATGTTTAGTTACAGTTGGAAAACAAAAATAATGAACATAGCCAAACAATTAATTTAATGTAATCCTGTCCAACAATATTCAAAGTTAAACCAAAGAATGGGATTGAAATCACATTTGGTTATTTTTAAATTTCGAGATACACGTACATGATACATGTAACATCAACAAATGGCTAATCCAGGAAAACTGGTATTACGTGCACAAATTTGTTTCTCTTCACAACAGAAGCTTTTTTTTTTTTCGGAAAGAAGATAATTCACTATTTTAATTGGTTGTTAATAGAAAGAAGTCCCTTCTGCTGTAAAACTAATGAAGCAGAATAATTACTTTCTCTTTTGTTAAGCATAAAAACAAGAACTTCACTGATTTCAATGAAATCATATGCCTGAATGCTTTATAAATACATGGTAAATTATACAAAAATATATAACTTTAGAATTGCAGTACGGAAGCTCTAATTTGTTTTGCTGGCAATATTTACTTTCTTAACAGATTTTTAATGAAAAGAAGTTCAGTAATTATGTCGTAATTACTTCCCCTTTTATTATGCATAAAAAACAGGAACTCCACCAATTTCAATTAAAACATATTCCGGAATTCTTGTACTTTAACTTTCCCCGTCGAAATTGTTTTGTTGCTCGACGATAATTTGTTCAACTAATCAAGCAGAAAATGACATTGGAAAGATTGTTCAAGGACTTTTTAATTATTAAATCTTAAAAAAATACACCGATTCGCATGGATGCTGATAAAACTCGGAAAGAGCCAGAGAGTAGAGGTACATAATTGCCCAAAAAGATGTGAATTCAGTGATTTAAAAAAAAAAAATTGAAACTTGAATCAATGCTTGTTTTTCAGGGCTTAGGACATGAATTGAAACACGTACATTTAGACTAGAATAAATTTCTCCCACGAGTGTTGAGATTTCAATACCATATCATTTGTCATATTTTTCCCATTACCATTCTGAAATTTCATGCTCTCAATCACAACCAACCTTTTTGCTTCCACATTCAAATTGGAGATTGCATGGATAGTATTTTGGGGAGGTATTTTATATGACTGTTATATGTAAGTTAGAACAAAATCCATTTTCTGGAAAAATCTGGATAAGCCCCTTTAAGCGAGGACTTATGAAAGTATAGTTATAAAAACCATCGTCTTACACTTTTGGAACATATCTGTAAGAAGAAAACAAAATCCGATCTCGGGAAGATTACAGCTTTGACTAATCCATAACCAGCATGTTTCTTACCGGCTTCATCCCAAGCCTGTTCTCGATAATCCTGAACTGTTGGCTCTCAAAACCCGAGGCAGGTGCCAGGTAGCCACGAAACTCGAGGAAGTCCATCGGTGTCATTGTCTCCAAGATGTGAATTTGCTCAACCAAAATCTGAACGAAATTAGGGGGGAAGAGTACTGACACTTAGATTCAAAACTCAACTTAGAGCATTCCTATTGTGTTCCTACTGAGCAAAATCTTTGGGTTCACAAAGGGTTTAAAACCCCGGTATTTCACACTTGAAAATTGAGTTCAATCCGGGTTGAACTCAACCCGGATATACGTGAACATGTGCCCCAGGTTGGCAGTGCACAAGTGAATCTTCCCCGTCAACTCGAGCTTAAAGGGACAAACTGGCTTAATTTTTTTTGCTATTTTGGGCTCGAAATAGACGCATACATAATTCTGAAAGTCTTTCCGAAATAGACTGATCTGAAGAGAACCTGAAAAGAAACCACCAAATTTGGCCGGTTTTGAGAATTTTCAAAAAATCGACGTCATATGATTCATCGGAACCAGATTCTGGTTCCGATAAATCACGGGTCCTTGGAGTTAGTTTAAATTTTAGCCGTATGGTCGTGTGATACACAGTTTATTCCTGAAGTTTATTACTGCAGTACTGCATAAAATTCAGATTTTTATTTGACAAAAGAGATTTTATTGACCATTTTTATTAATTTTAAGCTTTTGTGGTTAATTACAGGACATTTTTACGATTTTTTTTTCACAAGGACCCTTGTCAAGGATGCTGTATCACTAAATTATGTAAACAGCAGGCCAGTGTGTACCTTTAATTTCGCAAAACCTGACTGCAATCAGATGTGAAATCATAATAAGAGAAAACGCACCTTTGCGATTCCGACAACTCGTCCCATCCTCTGGTTAATAACGAGCTGTTTTCTTTCGTCAAATGGGACGCAGCTGAGGAGATCGCGCACCGAGTCAATCTCATACAGCATTTGCTTGAACCAGAGTTCGTACACTGCATTTAAAGATAGATTTTGGATTGGAAAACTGTTACAAATGAGATTATGTGTGATTGAGCTCAGTACATGTACCTCATCCCCCGACCACCTCCCTAACAAAACCAAAAAAAAGAAATTGGGGCATTTTCACGGAAGATGCCTTTATAATGACCAAGCAAGCTACATGACATGTACGATGAGTTTCATCGCAAAACACAATAAACGCAATATTAAAACAATTGAGATAATGGTGTCAGTACATTATCGATTGGTGGTCCTATATATTTGTCAATTTTTTTTACGTATTGGAATTTGCCATTAAATGTACGGGGGTAGTGCTTTAATACATGTACCGGTAATTGTAAAGCCTAGCGTATATCGACCTTGCAACTCGACTAGACTAGAAGCAACTCAACTGATCAGTTGCTGTCGATGTGTGCGTAGCGCGCACATCGACAGCAACTGATTAGTTGCGCAACTAGCGGCAACTGGAAGCATCCAGCTATGTTTACATTTCCAGAGCACGCACATCGACACAGCAACTCGGTAAAGCCTAGAGTACATTGACCTCGCAACTGGAAGCAACTTTTGCTTGCAGTTGCAGTTGCTGCACGCATGCAACTGACGGCAACTGGTTGCAAGTACGCATACATCGACGCAACTGACCGCAACTGGGTACAACTAGTTGCCAGAAAGTAGAACATGAGCAACTCGCGGCAACTGCGATTTTTCCAGTTGCCAGTAGTTGCAAGTGCGCGGACATCTACCTTTTTGAGCAACTGATCAGTTGCTCCCAGTTGCCAAAAATGCCACTACCGGTAGTTGCTTCCAGTTGCAAGGTCGATGTATGCTAGGCTTAACACAAAATGGCAGTTTTCTCAAAATGCCCTTTTTCTCAAAATGCCCAAAATGTATAGCGCTTTGAGATGAAACTGGGTCATTACATGTATAAGGACATTTTCATGGTAACCGATGTTACACTTGTAATGTTACAAACCGTGAAAATGCCCTTTGGACATGTTTTCAAGGAAGCGTGCTAAAATAAGCCTCCATCCTAATTGGTTCCCTGGCTGTACTAAATAGAAAATGGAGCCATTTTTATGTCAGTCTATAGGGTTAGATGAGCAGGCCTTTATTTGGGCCGCAGCAACTTATCCTGGCTGTTTTAGATTGGTTTGTCTTTCTTTCCCCGCACGTTTTTTTTTAAATTAATTTTTTAAATAGCCTGTTCTGTTTTGCTTGTGTTGGCAGAATAAATAATATTAATAATAATTTAAATGAGGGTGCTGTTGGAAAATATCCAGATAGCGCCTAGAGCCGATCTTTGGAGATTCAAATAGTTTTGTCATTTTTCTCATGAATGGGGCACTTCAATTTTGAGACATTTCAAATTTTCAAATTTTGTATCCATGGGCTGAGATTTCGCAGCACGAATTTGGCGCGCGCGCATTGCTGACAAGCAAGTATTAAATGATAATGCTCACCCTGATGTATGATGATAAACAGATGCTCATCGTGGACAGCGCTACCCCGACGCTCCGATTCCAGCGACTGAGAATTCAACACCTTGTCCAGTTGCAGATATTTGTGGTAGTGTACGGCGGGATTGTCCTCGTCCGGAATTGGCTTTGTATGACTGCTTGAGGACGGTTCTGCAGCGCTGCTAGACGTGCTGGAGGCTGGCAAAGAGTCACTCGCTTCGGCATTGTTGTTGTTTGTGGAGATGGGATCTGAGATACTGTCAAACAGAGTTGGGGGGACTTGTTCAGAATTTTCAAGAAAATTGATTTTGCTCTAAGCAAACAATGATATAAATACCTCCCCAAAATACTATCCATACTACAGGAAATTTACAAACTCATATTTGGATGTGGGAGCAAAAAGGTTGGTGTAATCACTGCACTGCTTTATATGGAACGGGTACATTAGTTTACAAAACATTGGGGGATTTTTGAAAATATCCAGATTGAGAGCGCGAAATTTCAGAGTTGTAATGAGAAAAATATGTCAAAATCTGAACACCCATGGGAAAAATGAGGGCTCAAAAATGTATCTGGACACATTTTTTAGGAAGGCGGGATTCACGCATTAATGCCCGAGTACGCGCGGTAATGCATGAAAAGTCACAATGTGACTCAAGCCCAAGAGTTTGGAGTATAGGAATATTTTTTTTAAAGGCCATGGTGAAATTGAAGAGTTTAGTTTCCAAAATGTGATGTATTCATTTTAAAGATTCTAATATTTCAAGGAATAAAATGAGTTTAAAAAACGGAGATTATTTTAAAAGTTAACTTTTAATGCATTAAAGCTGTCACTGCTGACTTAATATCTCAAAAAAATTAAAAAATAAAATAAAGAAATAGATTGGAAGGTTAATAAGAAGTGAGAACTGACAAAAAGGCTGGTGTGGTATAAAACATGAAATTAGTACCATGTCACTCTGGGTTAAAACTAGGCAACCCACCCAAATAAAATAGCAGTAACTGAATGTACCTCACCTTAATCTTGACATAAATGGACAGCTCATGATGTAGATTGCTGGAGGAGAAACCGTCTCTTTTCAAATTGCTCAGTTGTGTCTCTTTAACATCTGTGTAGAGAAACAAAAGCAAAGGTTATAAATTGACAATCACACACAATTTATAAGGCTGAATTTATAAGCTATTTCGCTTATAAATTTGACGCTCACAAATTTGACGAATGTCGCTTTGAGAAAAAGCAGTTTGGAAGGAAATTAGGAGTAAAACGATGCACTGAAATCAACGACAAAAAACTTTCCACCCAAGTTACATGTAAAGTTGGATTCATACTTCACGCGAAAGCGCACGCGAATGCAAATTTGACGTCATGGCGAAAGTTTCTCGCAGCTTTTCC